>WOVY01011200.1:90000-576212 GCA_013436015.1 Rhipicephalus annulatus | reverse complement strand
TTTATTTTTATTCTTTATTCATACATATCCCCCCGCTTTGCCAGAGGCGTTACAGCAGGGGGGTTACAAGTTGAAAAAAAATACATCTTCATTAACACTGCACACTTGCTCAGATGTCAAACAATTCCATTCGTTAATAGTTTTAACAAAAAACGAGGTTTGAATACAGGTTCGTCCTGGCCCGGCACGGCTTTATTTTGTGTATGTGGTCTGTACGTTGAGATATGTAATCTGGTCTTTTTAAGTAAGTGTCGCTGTCTAGTCCCGTTTTTTTATGAAATATCTGGTATAAAAGCTTCAAACGCAATTTTTTGCGACGGGACGACAGTAACTCCCAGTTTTAACCTCCTTTTTCATTTCGGTACAACTCTGCTTTTGTCCGACCGACCCAAAACAAACCTGGCTGCTCTGTTTTTGTATTTTTTCTAATTTATTTATCAACCTGTTTGTGTTGGGTCCCAAAGAGTACAGGCATACTCCAAGATTGGAGCGAATACAAGTGAGGTAGGCCGTGCTTCTAAGGTTAGGATCTGCACATCTCAAATTCCTTTGAATATAATTCAACGCTATCGCGGCTTGGAAACCACATAATCCACATGTGCATTCCAGGAACAATCATGCGACAGCAATACACCCAAATATTTGTACGAGTATTTTTTATCTAATTTATTTCCTCCTAGACAAAAAATTTGCCATCAAATATTTTTTTTCTCTTTGTAAAACACACATGAACGCACTTATTTGTGTTTAACTTCATTTGCCACTTAAGGCAACCATTGATGAATACGTGCAAGATCAGCCTGCAATTCAAGGACAATCATGTTCTTCTGAATTTTTCTGTAGACTACGCAATCATCAGCAAGAGCCGTATACTTGAGCTTATATCTTTGTTAATGTCATTATAAAAATTATGAATAGCAGAGGCCCCAATACAGATCCTGGGGGACGGCCCGACTGACCTCTAGAAATTCCAACTTAGTACCATTCAGGACAACACATTGGCGGCGTTGTGACAGGTAATTCTCTATCCAATTAAAAATTCTTTCATCTATATTAATATTCGTAATTTTTCGAGGAGCAGAGGATGCGAAACAGTGTCGAAAGCTTTACTGAAGTCTAAAAAGATGCAGTCTGTTTGCCCACCTAGATCAATTTCAGATACTAGATCGTTGTAGAACTCGAGAAGCTGGGTCGTACAGGAAAAGCCCTTACGAAAACCGTGTTGAGTCTTTGTTAACAAATCGTAATCTAATAAATGCTTCATTAGAGCCTTATATATTACATGTTCAATGATTTTACATGATATCGAGGTAAGCGAAATAGGTCTATAATTCGTGACGTCTTTTTTAGGACCTCCTTTGTGGATCGGGACTACATTTGCCACTTTCCAGTCTTGTGGCAACTGGCCAGTACTTAGTGATTTTTCAAAGATCAGGTAAAGGTAGAGCGAAATGGGGTTAACGCACTGTTTTAAAACTCTTGGAGAGACACCGTCAGGGCCGATAGCTTTACTGTCGTCGAGATTCCTGAGCAAGGCCTCAATACCGCTGACACTAATTTCAAGAGGTTCCATGAGAGGAACACTGCTACTTGGCAAGGGTGAGCTCAATGCAGATTTAGGAAGAAAAAACGGATTGGAAGTAGTTATTTAGGCACGTGGCTTTATCCGTATCATTGGAAAGAGTGCGTCCATCGAAAATAAGTTCATTTATTCCAACCGGATCAGACCCACATCCCTTTAGATATTGCCAGAAAGGTTTGGGATTTGTACTCATATTTTCATTCAATCGTTTAAAAAAATGCTGCTTTGCATTTACTGATTCTTCTTTATATTCACGTGTTAGCTCCTGTAGCTTCTTATAATGAACTTTACCTTTCATTTTTTTGTATTTTTTGAATACCCGTCTTCGTTTCTTAATTAGTTTCAGGATACTGTAAGTCACCCACGGTTTTTTACGTTTCTTAAGCTTAGCCGAATCCATACTTGGTATGTACTGCTCTGAGAGTTCGAGTATCTATTTTTAAATGTGTTCCACAAATACTCTACACTGTGTTCCTCTACCAAGCATTCAAATACAGGCAAATAATCAAGAAGCCTTGCGGAAATTGACGGATAGTCGCCTTTATCAAAAAAGAACAACTTTCTTCTGATACTCTTCGTGATTTTTTGAATTTTTGTTGTAACACCTGCTACTACAACCTGATGGTCACTAATGCCTGGAATGATATCAACGCTACTTACTAAATTAGGGGAGTTACAAAAGAGAAGATCAAGGGTATGCTTAAGTCTTGTGGGTTCTAAAACGTACTGTATCAACCCAAAAGTGTCAACAATGTTCTTCATTTCTAGGTTATTACGGCTGGCATGCAGCACCTCGCATGAGTGACTTCGCCATTTTAGATCGGGTAAATTAAAATCACCTGCTAATAATATCGTACGGTCAGACGCCTGTGAAACGATGTCACCTAATAATTGCAAAATACTGGAGTTCGCGGCGGGCGGTCGATAAAACGTCCCAGCTACAAAAGAAAAATTGTTACTGACTGTAACAGTACTCCAGACAGATTCGACAGCGTCATTACCGATATCAAGATTAGTGGATGAAAGGGACGAGTGAACTAACAAGAAAACACCACCCCCATGACTCGGCCTATCTTTACGGTAGGCAGTATAATTGTTAGGAAACACTTCATGATCAGAGATGGATGGGTTGAGCCAAGATTCTGTACCGAACACGACATCGGCCTTCACGGTATCAAGCAAGCCAGCGAATTCGTCTATTTTGTTTATTACACTTCGGCAATTCACTACTGCAATAATTAAATCACGATGAACGCAGATGGTACAATTTTCCTGTCATCGTTTAGACAAGGCAACGACTTCTTCCTTTTCATCATCCCAAGTAAATGCTCTGCCGTTTATAATCAGTTTATCGGCTTTTAGCTTAACCAGGTTTTTCTTATCCGCCCTTTTCGCTTTACCATATTCCCAAAGCTTCTTTCGTACAGTGCGCGTTTCGAATGAATAATCCTGCTCAATGCTGTACTGTGTACCTTTCAAATTCTTGGCTTTTTTAAGGACGACCTCTTTTTCCTTATCAGATGAAAAGTTCACAATAATTGGCCTTTTTTTCCGTTCATTAAAACGACCTACGCGATGTGCCCTTTGAACTGATGTCAGTTCGTATCCGAGTTGGGCAGTGCAGATGCCCTTAACGAGGGCCTCAGACTGTTCCCAAGTTTCATGCTGGTCATTATCGTCTATCCCGTAAAACACAAGGTTCATTCTACGGCTTCTGTTTTCGAGGTCGATATTTTTCTTTTGAAGAATTCGCATCTGATGAGTTAGATTCTTTATTACAGTGGCTTGCTCATGTACCAATTTCATGACGCTTTCTATATGGCCCTCGGTCATCTCTAGCTTGCTCTTTATTTCAGCTATGTTAGTATCACTGTTAGTTATCCTAGTATCAATATTTTCTAACTTACTCATAATAGTATCCTGCAACTTCTTCAAATAATCCATTTCACCTTTATCGAAAGGCCCAGGATTGAGCTCAATGTCTCCAGAAAGTAGTAGAAGAAGAGCAACATATAGCACTCGGTTCACAATAAAGCGAAAACGCTTCCCATTAACTCCAGTGCACACTCGCACCGTGGTGCTCGCGACACATGCCTTTGTGGGAGGAGCCGGCAACGCTAAAAGTGCTTTAGGAATTTCAAGCATACGAACAGCACTAACCTGCAAGAGCAGAAGTGTTTTGAGCTTCATGTCGGCAAGCGTGCCGGCTCCAATTCCCACGCAGCCAAGGTGTCGCGCAAATATATACGCCAGTTCTGGGTCACATGATGTTCCACACATGCAGCGACTGTCGCCGTCGTAATCGCTCACGCAAGCGGCCCAACAAGGATCGCAGCACTCCTCGTCCAGCGATGAAAATGCTCGAGCTGATGACGCTTTGCGTGATGTATCCGCAGATGGGATGGCAGAACACACGTGTACCGTATGCCCGCCGAACGGCTGATGCGCAGTTTCCGTCCAAAAGACCGCAAAAACCTGCAAGAGCAGAAGTGTTTTGAGCTTCATGTCGGCAAGCGTGCCGGCTCCAATTCCCACGCAGCCAAGGTGTCGCGCAAATATATACGCCAGTTCTGGGTCACATGATGTTCCACACATGCAGCGACTGTCGCCGTCGTAATCGCTCACGCAAGCGGCCCAACAAGGATCGCAGCACTCCTCGTCCAGCGATGAAAATGCTCGAGCTGATGACGCTTTGCGTGATGTATCCGCAGATGGGATGGCAGAACACACGTGTACCGTATGCCCGCCGAACGGCTGATGCGCAGTTTCCGTCCAAAAGACCGCAAAAACCTGCAAGAGCAGAAGTGTTTTGAGCTTCATGTCGGCAAGCGTGCCGGCTCCAATTCCCTGATGTTTGCAGCCAGTTCTCACGCGAGCACAGGGAGGTGCTCACGCGGCGGCGCGTTCTTCGATTGCGCCTCCCGGTTTGCATGTTGCTGTTTCTTTTGTCATAAACATAGCCGCATGTGCGTAAAAGTAATACTGAAAATTTAGTCACTGCATGTGAACTGTCATCGAAAGGGAGCCGCATTCGGATTCATCTACACGAACAAATGTATTGATCTTGTTCAGCATCAGATACGCGCCATCACATTTCAAAGTGGCGGAGGAGAAAATGAAGGATGAAAGTGCAATGTACTCATTCGCGTAGGTCACGGAGGATTTCCTCGGGGCAGAAGGGTTCGTAATGCAGCATTGTTTGCTTTTTCGTTAAGAGGTGAATGGGCAGTGCACGACGCGGGGAAATCGGCGGCAGCACACGTCAGCGACGCCAGCTCAGCTGCTGCGTCCACGATCACCGCGCCGTCATGTCGTCGGCGCCGTTCGAACTTTGCTTGCCACTTACCGTGACGCCACCTTTCCTCGCTCTCGTGCCACGCAGCGCCTGTATGCTTGTAGCCGTAGCCGAGTTGCAGAGACGGCGCACCCAATCTGGGTTCGTCTCGTCGAACAACGCGGACGGCTTTCCTACGAGCACAAGAGTATCCACGTTATTTATTGTTTCTATGCTTCCTCTCTCAGCCGCTTACCTTCTACGAAGTAAGCTCCACACCCCTGAACGTTGTCGTTTTCTTCGTAGGAATGCGTGCGCTTTATGCGTGCCAGCCAGGTCCTCCGACGGTTCGCGCTGAACATTTTCGTATGCTGGCACTGGTCATCAATAACCTTCATAGGTATTCTAAAGAAGCTCGTACTAGTGGGCTGCTTCTTTCTTCCGCAACTGTCTCTACGATTAGAGCAGCCTACAATTGCTAATATAACCATGCATTACGGAGGAAGAAATCTGTAGGTCGAACGAGACGCGGCTGAACAAGGCCTGACCACGGTTCATAAAAATGACTGACTCACTCTGAGTAGTGATGTAGGTGCAAGGTATGTATTGACTAAATGAATAAATACATAAATAAATAAATATTTTCGAGATAGCGCTCATCGTAACAAAATCAAGTTTTTCTTTCAACTAATACAAGTTAGTAGTCATTGATTCCGACCGCTCCCTACCATCAACTAACAATAACTGTCTCTCGAAAAGGACACCTCAACCGGTATACACACACGAAAAAAAAAAAACAGGGTGGAGGAAAGACCCAAGAATGGTGCTCCACTCTCGCACCTGCAGGCTAGTGCTGTGAGTGCTATGTCAGATCTCCTGCTACGCCACCTGAACTATTCTACTCGTGGTGGTTTTGCCCGGTGCTCCCCGGTGCGGCCAAGAAAAGATTTTTTAGTCTACAAAATTTCTGAAAACTTCTGTCGCTCCCATCAATGCAATTAGACTGCGTCCCCGTAGAAAGCAGTATCGCGCTCGAGCTGGGTTTACATCAATTTGAGAGAACGCATCTGTAGCGCTCACCTTCACTAGCGCATCAAAGGTAATGCGGTGTGCCGCCGTGTACATGAAGCACAAGAGCTCCACCGAAAGGCCCTCGCTTTCTGCCTCAGCAGCTCTAATATTATCAGGAGGCGCACTCAAACGCTACTCGACGGGGGACTGGCGTTTCCCATCTCGTGAAAGGTGGCCCGTGAGTCAACTTGCCTCTAGAAATCCACAGCTCGCTGGCGAAATCCACACCGATGCCCTTCTCAGCGCATTACATGAATTCGGTGCGCCTGTTCATGCGAACGTGGTGCGTAACATGCCTCCTTACGGCTGTCAACGCCGGGGTACTTCCTATCCGTGGAGGACTAACATGCACCATGCTCCCAACCACCCTAGGGACGGAGTGCTGGCCTCCTGTTCAATTAATAAATCAGTCAGTTGCCCCAGCTAGCACTGGTTGGTTAGTTATTGACAGTCGCATCAAACTGGCAGGCTATAATCTTGTTTACACGAATGTGACGGTAGCGCATTTGCTCTGCAAGCACTTTCCGGAAAGCCAATGCGCGCGACGCCGTTTGAACTTTGCAGGGGCCCTCGTCTTCTCGAGGCAGCGGCCATGTAGCCTGCAAGACTGATTGATGCTGGGCGAGTAGATTGATGTCAAACGGGTACATTCGCTTAGCCATGTGTCATGCATTGGAGGCAGAAATCAGCACCCTCCTCTCCTTAATGAGTCATTATATAGAAGTATAATTATTAGCACAAACAAAGAAAGACTAGAGAAAGACGGAGGAAGCAGGAAGGTCTCAGCAACCAGCCTTTCCGCATCTTCCCACTTTCTCGATCGTATGTTTTTTTTTTTATCTTTGCGCTAATATCATTTTTTTCTATAAAGAAAGAGGAACTCTTGGAGTTCACAAAACATGGGGCCACCATTCCGCTCCTCGTGATTTACCGCCCGTGACTCGATCGGTACTCGCAGCAACATCCCAGTCTGAGACATCAGTGCAATGCGTCTTCCCATCGAACCTCTATTGCTTGCATGAATGCGATCCGAATTCGTGACATTCGTTCAAGGGTGTTTTATCACTACACTTCTTCTACATTTATTGTTTTCAAAAGCGCTCTCGTTCGGCGCGCAAGTCTAAGCTCAGCTACGTCGACTCATCAGCCTTACGACTCACACTAGGAGTCTATACAATCCGCTATTTTCAGATATCGCAAGTTATAAACATGGCAGACTTGTGAAAGAAGTTGAACTCTTAGCCACTACTGCATTCCCCCAGCGTTTCTTAGATTGAGAGACATAGAAAATATGTGCGAATTGGCTCCAACATTGTGGTTGCCTTGATTTAGCGTTGCCGGCAAATAGTATTCTACATATTCGTGCGCGGTTCTTGTCTACGGTAACATATGTTCACCTGCCCTACTTTGCTCTCCCCTTCCCAGCATCAGGAAACACAGTCCAAACACAGCGCATAAATTCCCCTCCTTCCCCTCATCATGAAGAAACTCACCTGTCGAGGCTGCTCCTCACTCAAAATGAAGACAGGATTCTAGCACCGCCTTGCTAGGCTTGCCGGAAAATATCTTTCTTACCATGCCCGTTCAAGCCCATTCGCTTCGTTATTACTGGCTGATATTTACAAGAACCCGCGTTTTGTTTATGCACTCACCAACGCAATAAATATAACTTGGTTCTGTGGTTTATTGAAACCAATGACGGATATGCACAGCTGGCTTCAAGTGTTCGCGAGCGTCCGCGTCCTCTTGAAGCGAGTTTGATCAAGTTATGGAAAACGCTTACGGTACCCCTGAACACTTCGAGTGCTCGAAAATGTACACACTGGTGTTCCTGCGTTTCACTGCAATGGTAATGCACCTGTCGTATGTGAGAATCCAACCCGCTTCTCCAGCTGAAGAGTGCAATGCATGACCTTTTAAGGTATACCGACACACGCTGGTTGGAGTGGGCGTATCCTGACAAATTTTCACTTGCAGCCTAATCTAGTAAGTTAAGAGCACAGCAAGCACAAGTTGCCGCGATGAGTTGCTCTTTCGAAATGCTCTCTTGTCGCGCCATAGTCCGACTGGCCCACATTGAATTGCTATGGTTTTGTATATATTTGTTGAGGTGTTTGGTTCGTAGCAATGTCAGAAAGGAAAACAGCAGGTACAAAACAGCTTTATTGCGATAGGAATTATATGGACACTCTCGGCTCGATTTCGCCGTCAGCGCCGGTATCACCGTCACTCACCGCGTATATGTATACGTATCTATATATATGAAAATGCAAGAAATAAAAAATTGGGGGACCCTTAAGCTTCGCCTTTAAGAGTTGAACGCGATAGCGAAATCCGGCCCCTAGTGCGCCCTTCAACCGCTGAGTGCATACTCAATAGTATGTTTTGTTAGATACACGCACGTACACAACCACATGCACACAAACACGCGCAAGCGCGACGTATCCATAGTAATGGTACATGTTTTCGATCTATTTACCAGCACCTTTATAACATCATGAAAATATTGTATTGTGATATAGTCTGCACGTAGGCGTCACACTTGCATTCGTGAATGGTCATATTCTGTCGTCCGTCTTGCTACAGTGGCTAGAACCCTATTCTAGCCACTGTAGTCTTGCTTTACTTATCTGGCAATTGTTCAACGTGTTCTTCTGGAGACCTCTTCCGGCCAACCGCAACAAGCATCGCCTTATGATCGGTGGAATGGCAACTGCAGTACTTAGCTTCTTTGATGGTGTCGTGAGAATGAAAAGCTAAATCTATGCAAGTGTTGTGGTTTGTTGAAATAGCATTTCCTTGAAGGGGCATAAAGAGTCTCACAATGCCTCACAGATGGCAGCACATCATCTAGCGTTTGCTGTTTGCTTGATCAAAGCCTCTGGAAAGGCATGACATAATTTCCGCTGTACGGACATCGTTGCCCTAATTTAGAGCTGTCTGAAAGTTCCTGTGTGTTTTTAGCGGTGATGGCTGCACTATCCCGACCTTTTTCTACGTAGTTTGATGGCCTCCCAAATGCGCCTACAATCGCCGAATGCGATCTTTTTCGTCATGACACCTGTCGAACAAAATGCGTTAAGAAGACTTCTTCCACTACATGGCATTTATGTAGTGTTTTTTTTTTCGAAGCAGTTGCAAGTAATATCGTGGCTTTGTGGTAGGGCACCAGCTTGCCATCCAAAATTTTATTGTCTATTTTATTTGTTCTTTCTCGATTTTTCGCTCACAACCAATGGCGCCGACGCCGACGGCAGAATTTCTGGTACACAAGCTGTCTAACGCTATCGCGTTAATAAAACCTGCACAAGACTCCGGCGTGCGAAATCGAACTTGGGTCCTCTCAAGCGTGAGTGCGAGGCGTTAGCCACTTAGCCCCCGAGGAGCACGTGCTTCACGGCAACCG
This sequence comes from Rhipicephalus annulatus, assembly GCA_013436015.1. Taxonomy (NCBI): domain Eukaryota; kingdom Metazoa; phylum Arthropoda; class Arachnida; order Ixodida; family Ixodidae; genus Rhipicephalus; species Rhipicephalus annulatus. Next base: position 566,879 of record WOVY01011200.1, on the reverse strand, counting down.
CTGCTCACGGGCATCTCGGGGGTTATCGTGTTTTCAGCATTGCCGGCAAGGTGGCACAATGAGTGCGCGTCACCACATCGCACGGCGGCGCGCGCTCTAACTCCCATGCGTATTTTGCCCCGATTAGAGGAGGGGAGCGACGTTCCCTCGCACGCCCTTATCTCGCGGTGGGGAGGAAGGGAGGATCGTACGTCTTGGCTGGACTCAGGCTTTACCTGGAACGATTATGTTGTAGTTAACGGGAGCACGAAGGTCACTGCAATCATTGCAGTCTACGTTTGTGAAAAGCGCACGCTTTTCAGATGTAGCAAAGTAATAACTGAGACGCTTATTCGAGTGCATCTGTACCTGTGAGTACGTTTCGTGCGTCATTTGTACGTGAGAAAAGCGGGACGCGTTTCGATGTGCTTTCCATTCTGCGCGTGACCTTCCAATTTGTTGCTATCGCGTTCATTGCTTCGCCTTGGCGGAAAAGCTGTCTTTTTTGTGTTATTTTATGTGTGGCTCGTCTTGTATTCATGCTGTTGATTGCACATGACGTGTCAGACAGGTTCTCTGCGATGGGTACCTGAAGATGGCGGCCACAATTACCTTTTGTTACTCACAAGTACTTTTTAGCCGCATCATGGGGGAACAAAAAAAGGGGGGGGGGAGGACCTTAAGCTTCGCCGTTAAGAGTTGAACACGATGGCGAAATCCGGCCCCTAGTGCGCCCTTCAACCGCCAAATCATACTTATTAATGTTTTCTTAGACTGTACGAGTGCGCGCGCGCGAATGGTACATACAGGTTTTTTTTTTTATCTTAAGCAAGAGTCGCATGGCCTCCAAGATAAACTCCGCGCGCTTGCCATATCGGAGGCCGTAAGAGTCTGACAATGCCTCACAGATGGCAGCACATTATTCAGCATTTGCTGTGCTTGATCAATGCCTCTGGAAAGGCATATGTTTTCCGCTAGATGGACGTAGTTGTCCATTTTTAGAGCTGTTTGAAAGTTCTTGTGTGCTTTTAGCGGCGATGGCAGCACTATCCCGGCCTTGTTTCCACGTAGTTTGAGGCCTCCTAGTCGCGCCTACAAATCGCCAAATGGGCTCGTTTTCGTCGTAACATCTGTCGAACAAAATACGTTGAAGGTGCACTGAAACACTTTTTCAAGTAACCATGGAATACATTCACTAGAAGAGCTTATTGCCTCACGAATTCAACGCCGCAAAAATTTGAAGAATCTGTCCAGTGCAAGTGCAGTTAGAAAGGTTTGTCGCATACTGCAATTGCATACTGCAATTGCTCTCTCGTCCCGACGAAAGCGCTAAGCTAAGCAGGGAGGGGTCGCAGGGGCAAAGGAACTACATCACCCGCGCTTCGTGACCTTGAGCACTTTTTTCTTCGAATGCGCGGCCCTATCAGTGTGGGTGTAGCGGCCTCCTGCGGCGTTCTCTGTAATGAGCTTTTTCGCACATGGACGATTTTTGCTCACAACCAACGGGGCCGACGGAGGGATTTCTGTGACACGAGCTCTCTAACGCTATTGCGTTAAAATTGTAAGGCACGCCGACACTTCACCGTTTCTTGCTCCGCGCAGCCGAGCAAAAGTTAATGTTGCACCTCAGCAAGCTGGTACCTGAAGATAGCGACCACAGTGACGTCAATGCAAGTTATACAATTCGTTCCAACAAGCCCAGCCAACCACACGTCTTGAAAGCTGCACTTTTTTCAAAAACAAGAAAATTGAGGTAATACTAAAAACACACTTCACCCAGGCACGTCTACTCACTTCTTAAGTATCCACACATGCACTTTCGGCGTTTCTGCTTTCTTTTGTCTGTCGTTGATCACCCGTTGCCTATTCAAAGTATATAGCCAGAGTGAGGCCGCAAACAAACGCACAAGAATCATTCAAGAAATATGGCTTTCTTCCTCCCCGACGGCCCTCAACCTAACCTTTCAAAGAATTGCGCACTTGCTTTCCCGCTCTCCTCTGAGGGGAGACAAGAAGATATGATGGGTTCAAGGAGCGGGCGGTCCGGTGCTAGTTGAATAGGGACATAAGGGGTCCATGATTCCATGATTCCTTTGAGGTAAAATGTTTTTGCACGCCACCATGGGGAAGAGTGGGAGCCTTTTGATGTACTGCTTTTATTTTGTCCATCTAGATGGCGCCAGAGGAAGATTTTTGTGGTAATAGTAAAATTAAGGTATATTTCTCAGTGAGCATGCAGCATTTGTGCATGATTCGTGTGTATATCAGGAGACTGGAAATACTTTATAGTAAGCTATACATGCTGAAATTTCAATGCAGTCTAAAGATTCTTGAGCTTTTGTTGGCGTCTGGGGCATGATAAATTCGGACAATTCACGAGCTTCGCCTCGCATTTCTGCTAGCTTTACTTAAAAACGCTACGTTGAAATATATCGAGGCCTCTAGATCACCGGTGTGCAAAATCAGCCACAAAACTTCGGTAGCTTTCCACAAAAATGGGCAGAGGTAGGTCCATGCATTCAGAAATGATTGCCCAATTCGGATCACTATATGTAAAAAACCCGTAGTGTGTTAAATAAACACACAGATAGGGACTGTTGGTTTCTATGGAAGTCCGGAAAATTAACTTCCTCTAGCATAGTTGGCACCCAGTCTAAAAGTAAAGTTACTAAACTTGGCTGTTTTCAAAAGATGACCAACAATAAAGTAGAAGCCCTATACAAATTTGCCAGGCTGAGGAAATAGATAAATATGTCCTGAATGCACTGTGCAAGAAACACTGCTTTAACTGCAGCACCTTTTCCAGAAAATGGTCACAACTGAGGCAGTCAGCCCCAACCGCGTAAACAGCACTTATTTGCCTTGCCATCTCCAAACGGTAGCGGATGACTTGATTTTAATAGACATACTTGAAATGTGCAAAAGCCAAGCTTTTCAGTGATATGTAAGTAAACCATAAAAAACAAGAACAGCCGCTGCACACTTGGAAAATAAACAAAAAGGTTTAGGGCGTTGCCCCCTTTTGTACTGCTCCCTCTGCCATTGTAGTGCCACGGCCGCTCGATCCTCCCCTTTGGGAAGATTGAGTGGCCATAAGCCAAACATGCCCGAATGTTGTGTTCTTCAAAGCTAAAACCATCCACGTTAAAGGCCAACTCCGACAATTTTTGGAGGTCAGTGGATCTCAATGAAGTTCACTAGGTACGTTCATTTGCGCGTTTACGCTATTCATGTCAAATTGCAGGTTTGAGAGTTGCGCGGATTCTCTCCAAATGAATTTTATAGCTGCCCTCGAAACACCTAGAGTCTAGAGTCTCATGAGGGCAACTCATTGCGGTCAAGTGTGCTTGCTGTGCTCTAAATTTGCTAGATTAGGCTGCAAGTGAAAATTTGTCAGGATATGTGTGAAGATTTGTACTGAGCACTGCCTTTGCACAACTTACCTGTTTATGGACAGAAACACATGCTCATTGCTGTTCAAATTATGATGTGCAATTCCCTCAAATAACATTCCAATTGGTACTTGGGATGTACTTGAAATAATAAATAAACAAAACTCTAGACTGAACAGGAGCCACATATGTAATCCGTTTCCTTGTTCTTGCACAACTAATAATCCACCCATTACTACAAAATGAAGTGATACAAAAACGCCTCAAAAATAGTAAAAGAAAATTAGAGATAAGTAGGCTGCTTTCATGTGCTCCATGTTCAATACCAGTGCACATTACAAAACATAACAGCAGTTTCTTCATTCCACATAACGGTGAACAGTGTGAAAGATGTTTTCATTTATTTTGAAAATGTGTATATACAGCGATGATGTACACGACCTATGTTGGTTATCCAGACAGGTCGTTTGCCTCATATAGTGTCTGGTCATACAGTTCCGATTTGACAAGCCTTCCACCAAAGAATCTACCATTCAATGCATCCCTTGCACTTGCGGCTTCTGAAAAAAAAAAAAAAAAAAAAGCAGATGATTTAGCCGAGCAGATGTCCATGAGACAACCAAAATGCATTGGCGAAATTTGGTGCTACTATTGGTGCATAAAAGCAGTTTTTGGATTCGCTACCCTGTATTATGTCAACTGTACGAACTAATGGCTCCGATAATGCCTAAATCAACTATACATAGGGCCTAATAACTATCAGCAATATCGAGAAGTTAGTGGACACTGTAATTACTTTTTGGCGCGAAAGCCTAACTGTGCTACTTTTTGGCGCTAAAGCCTAACTGTGCTATCTTGACTCAATGTGACTGATGGTGCACAAGGTCATAGGAGGAACTTAAAAAAGTAGAATCAATCAATCAACCAACCAATCAATTGACTTGATTATTATTTTTTTAGTACAAACTAGAAATGTCCTCCGGGGCTAAAAGCTGCCATCAGCAGCTTTACTGGGCCTAGGAGGCGTTGTACATGGCAGTGAGAGAACAAACATTTTTGGTACAAAACAGCATGATTTACTAGATGATGTTGAACATTCAATGACACAAATTTGCATAAATAGCAAAACACTGAGACAAAACTTGATCAATTGATTTACATCGTTATGCATCAATATGCTGTGTAAATGCTTACATATTAACGTGATCACTTTAGATTACTTGCAAAATAGTTTATAGCGTGAACATGAGTAATTAGAATTTTCGGTAAATTGTGTTTGAGGAATTTCAACTTATATTCGGTGCTAAAATGCGGTACAAACGAAGGTTCAGGGTTTCTTAGATACACAGGTATGTTATTATGTTTTAAGGTATGTGGTAATGTTTTAAGGTCGCTAGGAATGTAAAAAAATCTCTGCAGTTCTTTGCAATATAAAATAGCTGCAAAACACGGTATTCGTAATACCGATTGATTGATATGTGGGGTTTAACTTCCCAAACCCACCATATGATTTGAAGAGCTCCGGAAAGTTTGAACACCTGGGGTTCTTCAACGTGCACCCAAATCTGAGCACACAAGCCTCAGCATTTTCGTCTGCACCGAAAATCCGTAATACCGATCTACCCGAATTATTTTGTATTTTTGGGACAACATTTTCGTTGTGGCCCGTGGTTGGATATTTGCAATGTGACAGAAAAGTGCCCTTTGTAACGTAATTATTGTATCTATACTATTTCCCGATGTCGTCGCCTATGCTGAACTGCAATATTGAAATTGTGAGGTGAATATGCATGATAAATTTACAGCGTGGCTTTTGTCTGCGTGAAAATTCTACAGCCGGTTGTCGGTGCACAGACTACTGCAGAAGGTGTTCTGGTTATTAAAATGAGCTTCCCAACTCAAATGGCATAAAAATATTACTCAAAGGATTTCATCTTCATTAACCTATTCAATATTTTTACCCAAGAGTGACTGAATGCTATAACTGAACGATCTATTTCTGGCTCTAAAAAAAACTGCTTTTCTTTTGGTGGGGTTAATTTTGATCACATTTGAAAGAGATCAATCTGATAGTTTGATTAGCAAACCATAACACATAATTAGTTCATTTGCATCTTTTCCAAAGAAAAGTATAGTGTTATTATCTGCACATAGTATAAAGAAATCACCAGAGGGGTCTATATTTACTTGGTCATTATTATACAATTTATTAGCAGGCCCCAAATACTTTCTTGTGGCGGTCCATTTTTAAGTGCTAAGAAGGAAGATAAGACGCTGTAAATACATACATGATTGATATGTGGGGTTTAACGTTCCAAAACCACCATATGATTATGAGAGATGCCATAGTGAAGGACTCTGAAAATTTCGACCACCTGGGGTTCTTTAACGTGTACCTAAATCTAAGCACATGAGCCTACATAATTTTTGCCTGTATCGAAAATGCGGCTGGTTGCCAATACATACATGCTGGGTTCTTTCCGCAAGATATTTCATCAAAGCAAGTGGATGTTTGCGGACTCCATACATTGATTGCTTATGTGTAAGAATGTCATGGATGAGGCAATCAATAGAGTCCGCTAAAATCAATAGAGTCCGAGGGCAAATTTTTCATAGTCCATGCTTTGAACAGTGCTTTATTTCAAGGATAAATGGGTCGCCTCAGTTGATATACTTTTTCTGAAGCCAAACTGGGAGTTTGTTATCACGTTAGGTTTGTCTAGAAACTTGGTCAGGTGAGTGACAAAAATCTTTTCTAGCACTTTGGAAAAAATGGGTAGGATAGATATTGGTCTGTAATCGGAAACATTATTTATATTGCCATGCTTGAATAACACAGATACTCTAGCTCGTTTCATGCCATCTGGGAAAGTCGCTGATACCATTGCTAAATCGAATATGTGAACCAATGCAGAAATAAATGGCAAGTGATCGAAAATGTATTTGACTGGCTTAAATTATCTATATTTAATGCTTTATTATTATTTATATTTTTGTTATTGTGAACACCTTATGTTCGTCGGTTGGCTTTATACATATAGTTTCCATAATACCTTTGTTTATTGAATATACAACTCGGAAGTCAATGGTGTGCGCAACACCTGCATTCCCAAAATGAGCATTAAGGTGGTCTGTCAATGCTTTACCACTATTCAAAATTTCTATAAGTTATCAATTTGGGTACATTACTTTTACTATCACGACCTAAAACTTGCTCCTGACTTGCTTGACTGAGAAATGTAGATGCCCACAAAAGCTTCAAAAACTCGTTATATGCTTTGTTTATGTTTGTTTTTCTTAGCACAGAATCCCAACTATGTGCACCGACAGTGAAATTGAATAAATCCAGTGCTTCATTAAAAATATGTTGGTAAGCAACTAATTCATGTTGGGTTCGATACTATTTAGCAGTGAGTACATCATAAATATTGGACAGTGGTCACTAATACAGGGGTGCAACAGTCGAAATAAAATTTGGAGCAATTTTCGGAGCAACAAAATATTACTTTTGGAGCACAAAAACAAAAATCCAAACTTGGAGCAGGTCTGGGGAAAAAACACCTATTTTTTTATCAAGAAACACATTTGAAACAGTATAAAAAAGAAGTATCTAAAAAATGCACAAACCATTCTACATCCTCTAAATCCCACAGAGAGAATATGAACACTGCTTTTTCAAAAGAAGTAGTATTTTGAACCAGCCCAATCTGCAAACAACCATAAAGTGCACATTGCCATTTGCCAAGCCTGACAGACTCTGAAGATTGAAATGTGGATTTGTCAAGCTGGCGACCTTGACATTTGGGAGATTCGTAAAACTGAGGAGTATGGATGATGGAAAAAAAAAAAGGTGGCGCACAGTTTCATTTGATTTTGTAAGGCAGCAGCAATATCATACAATGTCTAAGCAATTGCCAGTAACTTTTTAGACGTCAGCGATCATATTAGTACTCACAATTATGCGGCATATACAAGCATGAGTAATTGAACAAACTGGGCTATGTATCGTGACTAGTGCTAACAGCCCCTTCCAAATCTTAAAATGTTCTTCCGCAGGCCAACGATGTACTGTGGTGAAGGCGATTCAAGTGGCGTTCCGCAACACTCCCCACTTTTATTTTGACGATGGAATTAGGTTTAGGGCACAACTTCTCGGCTCGCTAGCAAGGTGCGTTTGACTAGATAAAGTAAGACCAGAATGCGCCCATTGGCCTGGCGACGGCACCGCATATCAATCGTACGTGCCGTTACTATGGCAACCAACGTGGTCGCCGGAAAAGCTGCGGTTCGCAGCACGTCGTGTTTGTTTGTGCGCACCAACAGCAGCACACGCTTCCAGCTTTAGTTGCTAACATGCTGTAACCACGTTTCCTGACCTGCGAAGTGTTGCTGGCTACGATAACACATTTTTGTGAAGTTGCGTCGTCTCGCCGATTATTAATCTGTGGTGGCCAGCAAACCGATGGGCGCGCGTTGTTAGTTTATCTGAGCGATCACATTTTGTGAGGTGCTGCCTAAGCAGTGGTTTAGGGTTAGGGTCTGTGCACCCGAGTCTTTGCATTGATTGATGACGCAAACTACAGGTAGCCAACGTGGCCTCCATTTCTCGCTGAAGATAGCACAACTGAGAAAACGTTGAGGCTGGTCGGGCATTTTGGCGCAGCGTGGCGCCACTTTGATATATTTCATAATTTTGGCGCAGCTCGGCGTTAAAATGGGTCATCGTATTAATTTGGCCCAATTGGTGCAGCTGTTGCACCCCTGCTAGTATCATTAGAAATTACACCCATAAAATGCACAGATGTTTCTATATTTGTAATAAACAGGTTGAGGGCAGATGATGATTGAGTAAATGCAGATGACAGTAACAAGAGTTTCCTAATGATTAGGAAAAGATGAGACAACAGAGGCAAGAGGCACAAATTTCAACTAGTCTATGCTTTAATAAGAAGGGCATACAAAGGAGAGGGTGCGAGACAAAAAGAAGAAAAAGGAAAGAATGCACAGGTGCTGCCAGCATTGGTGGCATGTGGTGGTATGCTCGAAGTATGTAAAAGGATGAAGCAATGCTGGCAGCACCTGTATATCCTTTTCTTTTTCTTATCCATTTTTGTCGTTAGTTTTATTAACATTTGTGAATATCGAAAAATTGCCACAGTTCTCCTTCAAAAGGTTGAAAGGGTTGGCACTTGGGCAAGTTGGTGAGGATTCACTTCAAAAAGTGCTACAGTGCATGGACCAATTAGGAAAGAATGAGACAACAGAGGCGACAGCGATCTTTGCCTCTGTTGTCTCGTCCTTGCGTTCTATGCTCTGTTAACACTTTTTGAAATGAATCCCCTTTAAAGGGCCCAATCAAACGACATCGGCTCAAAGCCTCAGGATCCCCTTTTCTCCAGACATGGGAAAGCCAGACACATTAGGCGTGGGAGGGGGTCGGGACACTCTGCCCACCTGCCCATTGGCTCGGTTCTGTCGCCAAATGCCCTCTTACGTAGATTTACCTGAGGAGAGCCTTTTGTAATGATTGATTGATTTGTGGGGTTTAACGTCCCAAAACCACTATATGATTATGAGAGACGCCGTAGTGGAGGGCTCCGGAAATTTCGACCACCTGGGTATCTTTAACGTGCACCCGCCTTTTGTAATGGGTTGGAAGCATTTAATGAAACATTTGAAAATTCACATTGTGTGATGTCTGGTTGTTATTTTTCTCTTTTACGATGCTATATTACATAGGTTAACATAATTCCTTTCCTGATATGAAGCCTGCATAGGGTATTTTTGCAGAAGAGTCTCAAACATCAGCATGGCTTTGTGACAGAATATACGAATACCACACAGAAGGCCGGTTCCACTCCTATCCATTCCTAGAAATATTTTTTTTATTCATTTTTAAATAACTTTGCTTTATCGCGGTAACAGACACCAGCGGCGACAACTACGGTGCCAAAATTGGCTGTTGTGATCTCATTACAGCTTTTGCTGTAAAACTCACCTTGTGCTTGAGAGAATTCAACAAAAATTTTCACAATGATTTCAGCATTCTCATCCTCCGACTGCCGTTCCTGATAGATGATGACCCTCTTGACAGTGCCAAATCGTCCGCACTCATCTGTCACTTCAGACTCCAGCTCATCGTCTAAGTCTTCCACACCGACCATGTTTCGCAGCACAACAACACATGACTGCAATGGGAAGAAAAAGTAACAGTGAGTAATAGAAGTGGTGCTGCCAAGCAGATGACAGCGGTAATGCACTTTCACCTGCAATAGATGCTCAATGGTACAAATACATACATTGCACGCAAAGTTTGGAACGAGACGCAACCAAGTTATCTGCCAGGACTGCAATCTACAAATTGAATAAAATGTACTCACTGCTTGAATAATTCTACAGAATCTCTGGGGGACACCACTCAAGATAATTTCCCGTTCTTGAGCCAGATTCCCAGATGCTGTGCTACTCTTTTCAAATATGCTGTCCGTTCCCCTGCATCCGCTTAGAATAAATTTGTAATGTTATCACGCATAGCACTTGCCCCATTTTGTGTACATTATCTTTTTCAGTAAACATAACAAAACCCACATTTTATTCTAGACTTGATGTTTCCTCAGAATCCATTTCTGAAAGTCATAGTGCCCAGTAACAAACCAAATGGCCTGTTAGGGCACAAAACATGTCGTTTGTTGGGCTTGTTGGTCACAGATTTGTAAATAGACAAAAAAGAAAACTCGGGACAAGTGAAGCCACATGCAGCAGGTCAGGGCTCCGTGAATTTCTCTTCCAGACAGCTGAAGCCACCATTTTTCGAGCAAAATTTCTCTCGCTTTCATTAAATAATTAAAATGATTCACAGTTCTCTGTGTCACTGGCACTTCTGTTGTTCATATGGTCAATTATTGTTCCATTGTTCATACAAACATTACTCATACAGACAATTATTTGTTTATGGGCCATGACACCTAATTTGCACCCATCATCTGCGTTATGTGGTTAATACTTGGGTGTCTTCAAAGTAACTTGTGAAATTTCAGCGCATTTCGTTCAGCACTACAAGAACTTTTTATAAGCATGTGAGATGTCCCAGAACACACAACCCAGAGCACACAAACTCAGGAACTTTCTTCACTTATCGGAATATTGTCAATGACAGTGCAGCTGGCTTGCAGATGCAACTAAAATAAAATATTGTATTCCTGTTGCCTGACTTTGGTATGTGGAGATGGAGAGGTTTAGCACTGTAAACCAAGGTAACAAAAAATGTCTTTTTCCCGACGTCTTTGAATAGAGTCAGCACTCCTTTAAGTACTTCATCTCTTCGACAAAGGAGATGCGGTTCATGTCACACGGCCTTCCATTTCACTATGGCAGTTAGACAGAGCTTTTAAAAAAGGGAGTTCGGTAATGACCATTTGGGTTCGATGGAGTACTCGTTCCCACATAGCTACTGCTACGAAGAAGACCGCGCTAACAAAATAGTCTCAGTAATTACAATTACAACTTTTAACATCATACTTTTGCTCGGTGTAGCATTACAGATCTTGAAGTGCAAATTTCAATTCTATTTTTGAGGACATCAATGTCTGTACCCTCTACACCCAACATTTCGCCAAGCGGCCACCGACAAATGTTCTGACGTATTACATGTGTGAGACGCACGTGCGTGCACAGCATACTTTCTTGCATTACTGCTCACTTTAGATGTATTAGAATACATGCAAAAAAAAAAGAGAGAGAGAGAGACATGCACGTTGCTTCAAAGGCGACTACATATGTGAAAGATAGGAAGTGCAGCAGCGCAACTTCTGCTCCTTGCTTTTCCCGTTGAAAGCTTGCGCAAGCTGTGTACCACGTCGGCAACTCCATTCTTGGAAAGCTCCATTAGGGAGTTGAATGATGAATGAATGAAGGTAAATAGAGTTTGATGGTTGCCGTGTGACAGGGGTATCAAGATGCTTGAAGTTGGCCCTTCAAATGTGTGATGATGAACTATGTTTGGTGAGGGCGGCTAGTCTGTGAGGTCCAGTGTTTATGTGATGACGACAAGATTCGTCACTATACTGAGGGTCACATAGTTAGAATGCACTGTGATTTTGTTGCCTGGAGAAAATTTTAAATATAAGTAGCATACCGAAAGCGTTTCAAGTGCACTCTTATAGAAGTGTCTCTAGTTCAAAGTATCAAATGACAATCCAAATGAATGAAATGAAACTGAGTATAAAAGTATTATTGGGAGGATACACTTTCCTAACACGCAACAATACGCTTTCTTCACAAGACACAAGTTTCCCGTACTAATCATGAAGCGGCTATGAATGCAGCTCCCACTACTGTTATTGTTGAATAACCTGTGCTTATATCTCAATCATAGTTCGCGCAAATACACGAGAGCACATTTCGCGTACTGACAGCAGTATTGAGTGGTCTGTTAGAAGTGCTGATACAAGCGAGACTGTGTGCTGCTGTGCTACACTACACAGATCCGAATGCTGGTTCGGCACACATGGCAAGCCGCGTGCACCAAACTCCTCTGTTCCGACTCTCTTCCTACGGCCACATTCGGTAATCCCACATGCGAACACCCAAGCAGCTCTCTTTTTGGCACGTAGCCTCAAGGAGGAGAACCTGTCGAAGTTGGTGCCCATTTCTCGGTTTAAATACAAAAGAAAAAGCAAAATCTCGAGACAAGGACGAAGAAGGCACATTCAATGACAAACCGTCACCAGAAGTTTTCATAAGTTTTTCTCGCACCTAAACATGGAAGTATCTGACTGAGCGCTTCACGCTCCTTTGTTGGTAAAATGATTTGCGGTGTGCTGGAATATTTGCCCAAAACTACAAAAGCAACGCCACTCAGCCATGGCGCTCAACCACGGCGAATAAACGTTCGCCGGCCAGCTGGGTGCATATTTTACAGTCAAAACTAAACTGCCCATAGAGGGCGCTACCTCTCCAATTACTGCTCATGCACAGCAGAGCATTATGCTCATTATGCTCTTGTAGAGTGATGCTCTCATAGAGCATTCACTGACTGGCTCGTCCTACGTCAAACACAGTTAGAGCGTACCCTGCGTACTGCAATAGCTTTTTGTCCCATAAAAGTGCGCTAGGGCGGTAGATTTTCCAGCACCACAATATTTTTTTCTGTATTTTTGACAAGTGCAGAAATTAAATTATTCCAACTTCCGTGCAATTCCAGCGGTAGCTTTGAAAATCAACATAAGGAAAGAACGAAGCCACGGTGGCAGCCACTGACAAACCTGCCAGTATGACTTATCGCTGCCAGCCTTATCACAATAACCTTAGCCTATCTGCTCCGGCACATGTGTTACGTAGTGCTACTTCTAGCCTACTGAGCGCTTTTAGCCGCCAATCACTGACGCCTCATGCGGGACTACATTCAAGCGTGCATCACTTTACAAAAGCAAAATAGCAGCTGGCTCTTGCAGAGTCAAGCGTGGCGGGTTATGTGCCTAGAAACCTCACTGCATTGACGCTATCAGGATAAGCACATGTGCACGGTACAGCAATGATAGCGCTGTTGCAATGGTAACTATACTTAGAGGTGCAACAGCCGAAATTCAATTTGGAGCAGGTTATGGGGGAAAAAAATGCATTTTTTATTATGAAACACCAAATTTGGAGCAGTATAAAAAAGAAGGCTTACACTTAGAAAAAAATATGTATAAACCATTCAACATCACCTAAATCATGCAATGTGAACGTGAGCACTGCTATTTGAATGAAAGTATTATTTTGAATCAGCCCACTGAGCAAACAATAATGTCTATATTAGCATTTACTGCACTTGTCAAATCACTGGACAACAGGCTCTGTGAATTTAATTATGCATTTGCCAAGCTTGTGACCTTGAAATTCGAGATTCACACCAAGGAGAAAGGTTGGCAAGAAAAAAAAAAAGGCAAAGATTTGGTTAGAAAAGCAGAAATGTTATACACAGCTCCAAACGATTGCCAGTAACTTATTTAGACATCAGTGATTATACTGGTACTCAGAATTACTAACTGAATGAAGTGTGCAGTGTCCTGTGACTAGTGCTAATCGCCCCTTCCGAATTTCAATGCACTTTTTCGCAGAGCACCAGTATATTGTGACTAAGGTAGCTTAAGCAGCATTCTCTGCACGGGTTAGAACACGGCGGTTAGAACCAAGGCCAAAAAATTTTCTAACTGCTACAACTCCCACCCTTCCCCCTCCTTTTTTTTTTCTTACCATGAGGTTAGGTGCCGCTTCGACTCTCTTGCAAGGCGCGTTCGACCAAATAAAGTAACAACGGTGCGACGCAAGCCCATTGGCCTGTTGTGGTACACTAAAACCTCGTTATAATGAAGTTGAAGAGGAGCCACAATTATTTTGTTATGTCGATTATAAGAGTTTGCGGCAATGTATGCTCAGATGGGTGCACACCTATAAGCATGCAAAGAAAGAAACCGCTTCATGGTCCGATGTACCGCTACACGACCACACGTGCGACGGAAAATAAACACAGTCGAACCTCATTGATTCGAACACACTTAATTTGAACTTTCGGTAAATAAACTCACGCTGAGGTCCCCTCAAAGCTGAGTGTATTCCAAAGGGTGAAAACGCCCTGTAATTCGAATGCGCGAGCACTTCGAACATACTGCGCTCCGAAAATGCTCTCAGCACCATGCCCGATACCGCGGTGGCACCTCTCAACGCTGTGCGTAAAGAAGGAAAAGAAGACAAAGAAATAAAAGACTGTGGCGGATTGTTTGCTCTCTCTCAAATGCCGATCTGCGATGCGCCTGTGCCACACTTCTCACTTTTCTGTCTCTGCACGTAGAGACCCTTCTCCTATCAAGGCCGCGTGCAGAGAGAGAGAGAGAGGAAAAAAAAAAAAGATGTCGCAGAGAGTCCTCCTTTCTCGGTGCAGAGGGTAGTAGCGGAGACGCATTCATTGCAGTCATCTTTAGGCGCGGAGAGGGAAATCCCTTTGCACCGCGGCGCCGCTTCTCTGTCACGCGACCCGCTAAGTGCTTCTTCAATCCTCTCCGACGGCTATGTGAGAAGGATGGCTCTCTTGGCCGCGCGTGGCGTGGATGTAAGGTCGGCCCAGTATTTTTGAAAGACCCGCGCTGAATGAGCGTCAAACTCCGCAGAAAACAATATACTTAATGCACTACGGTAGTTTTTTTTTAATAGGCTATTTTAAGTTAGCTCGTTATATCCATTTATTGGTCAATTTTCTTCGTTATGAGATTTAAAACGCATGGGTCTCAATGAAGCTTTCACGGGGAATTTCATTTACTTCGTTATATCCATTATTTCATTATATCCCATTAGGTTATAACAAGGTTTGAGTGTACCAGATATCTATCACCAGGACAGCGACCAGGAGGACGCAACTTCAAGACAGGAAAAAAATATTTTATATGCAACTGCTAGGCAATCGCAAGTCACTGGCAACGCCGGCGTTCGCAGCATGATTTAGCTTGTTTAGAAAACGGGGCATACGCTTGCAGCTTTAGTTCCTAACAAGCCATAGCAGTGTTTTCAGGCTATGGCGTGTCAGTGTACGTTGTGTCCCTTCTGTGGTTACCTTATGGGGCGATACGGAAGCTACATGGCAGCTTTCAAGTTGAAAGTAATCGATCATGCACTAAACAACCACAGCAGGGCCACCGGTAGACACTTTAGAGGCGACGAGTTTTGTGTCCGCTACTAGCGACGGCAGCACGGGCAGCTGAAAGCCACGAAGGCGCCCTGAGCATTTCATGTGTCTAAGGCTGGGATGGATGATAAAACTTTATTTCTTCAGAAGATAACTGCGGACAATTCCATATTAGATGACCATGAGCCCGAGGTTGATGTATGCTAAACTTTTGTTGGCTCCTGTTATGAACGCTAATGGTACGCTCGCAAGCTTTGAATAAGGTATTTAAAAACTTTACTATTTGCTTGCAGCTTTTGTGTCTCAAATACAGCTTGTCTTGTATTGAACCTGTGGTTTTACAGTTAAGGTAAGTCTTCATGAGTACTTCTCAAAGCTTGTAGTTAGTTGCTAGCATGAGAATACAGATTTGCGGCCACTTCGATCATCCCCCCTCCCAATTTTCCTCGTGTAATTCTCGCACCCCGCAACTTTTCATCAGTTTTTCGCGGAAAAAAGTGCAAAGATTTTGTGAATAAATACGGTATATTTTAGGCTCTATAGTTAAGGTCTGCGCGCTTTGACTGATGACGCAAACTGCAGGTGGCCGACGTGGCCTGCATTTCTTGCCAAAATTAGCACACCTCACAAAATTTTGAAACTGGCTGAACATTTTGGTGAAGCGTGGCAGAATAATCGGGAATTGTGTCAAATTGGCACAATCGGCACAGCTGCTGCACCCCTGCATACTGCACGCTTCAATTGAGTGGCAGCCAGAATGCGCCTTCCTCTGCTGCCAGTACCGCTAGAGAATTGAGGCTTGCTCATTGCTGGCGGAAACCTAACGTTGCAGCATGGTTGCAGCGTTGCTACTGATACTGAATAGATAATTTTCAACCATGAGCGCCCGAAGCACTATGCTCACTGAATGTTTTGTCGCCCGCTGCGCCGTGAGAGCACAAAACAACAAAAATGTGTCACCACTTGTTGTCTATCAGTAAATCCTAAATACTACCTGTCTAAACGCATCTTTTTGTATCTCTATGCACGAAATGCTAAAGGAATGATGCAGTCAATGTAGGTACTATCGAGCGGAAGTATAGACAGACTTATGCAGCAAAAACGGCAGTAATAACAGTATACACTCCTAAGTTATTCGATTTAGCAAACTCAGAAGAGAAGAAAAAAATGCCTACCCTGAACTTTATTTTCGCGGGATCACCTGACCACATTTCACTCGCCCCAACTGGCCTGATGACATCAAAGGGCTGCCCCAATGAAATGAGCTGGAAGCGCCTACGTAGGGAAGCTCGCACACCATTGTTGCTTGTTCTTTCCGACGTAATGTTGATTGCCACAGTAACCAAAGTGACTACCCACTTGCATAAAGTGAATACCTTGACTCTTCCAGGTTTTCACTGACCAGTACAGCCAGAGTTCCCTGAGTGATTCAATGGACACTAGTTTTAAAAAAGAATGGCCCCAATTCAGATAAAAGGAAAACAACAGATAACACAGAATATACTTATTTTGCTTGCCCTTATTCTCATTATGCACTTGTCTTATGCTTTGAAAGGGCTGATTTCTTTTCCTAAATATATATACAGTCGAATCCCGCTACAACCAAACTGAAGGGGCACGGAAAAAATTTCGTTAAAGCGAAAATTTTGTTGTAGCGAAATCGAAAAAATATAGCCGATCTAAACTAGCAACACAAAGAAACGTTTATTCTCAAAATCGAAAAGTGTCCACTGCTTTTTATTCTATCCCAGCAGCGTCACACAGCGATTCTTGATTGGTTTGTGGAGTTTAACGTCTCAAAACCACTATTTGATTATGAGAGACGCCGTAGCGGAGGGCTCCGGAAATTTGGCCACCTGGGGTTCTTTAACGTGCACCCAAATCTGAGTACACGGGCCTACAACATTTCCGCCTCCATCGGAAATGCCACACAGCGATCACCCATGCATATCGAGGTCATGGTGAAAAGCACTCTGATGAAACAGTGACTAGAACCGCTTTCGTGAACAAACTAAACAGTGCCATTAACACGTTAATACCAGCAGCTGTCCGCCGTCAAAACGCTGAGATGGCAGCAGGGTATCGTGAAGCGGTGACTTTTGCCTTATTTTATGCCATTCTTCAAGGATATCAGAGCAGGGTTAAGGATATCATAACTGAAATCAAGAAGAAATGGACATGGGCCGGGCATGTAGCGCGTAGGCAGGATAACTGTTGGTTGTTAAGGGTAACTAACTGGATTCCCAGAGAAGGCAAGCGGGTTAGGGGGAGACAGAAGGTTAGGTGGGCAGATGATATTAAGAAGTTTGTGGGTATAAATTGGCAGCAGCAAGCATAGGACCGGGTTAACTGGCAGAACATGGGAGAGGCCTTTGTCCTGCTGTGGACGTAGTTAGGCTGATGATGATGATGATGCCATTCTTATCATCCATCACTCGCGGCAAGCTGATTTTGTTGATAATGCGGACGAACAGCTGCTCTGATCAGTTACCACACTCGCCAAGCGCGAACAAAATTTTAAGCATTGGAATCAGAAAAGGCATCGTTCCGCAGATTCACCTAGCAGCTGCGCGAAGCAAACCATGAACTAAGCAACTGAGCTTCAGCTTTGTATCCTCTGCGGCTATACAGTAAACCCAATATTTAACATTTTGATGCATTTTCAGAAACTGAAAATACGAAGTCTAAAATAAGCGTTGGCACCACCAGAAACCACCGCTGTTCAGCAAATGTGTGCACCGCCATTCCTTGATAGCTATGGCAATGAGGCTGCCCTCCTTTTGGCAAAGCAGGGCAGCCTCATTGCGATTGCTATCGAGCAATGGCGACACCTATGCTTGCTTAACAGCGGTGGTTCCTGGTGGTGTCAACGCGTGTTTTAGACTTCGTCGACGTATTTTCAGGTTCTGAAAATGCATCAAAATGTTAAATATTGGGTTTACTGTATAGCAATAAATACCTTAGCCTGGAATCGCATTGTGAAATTTCGTTGAAGCGGGATGGCAGAAGAAAAAGTGTTCGTTGTGATGACAATATTTATGCATTGACTCCTATGGACTGCTGACGGGGAATCGTGAATTTTTCGTTGTAGCGGGAATGTCGTTAAAGCGGCATTCGTTGTAGGGGGGTTCAACTGTAGAAGCCTTACATTCTGCTTCAAGAAAACCCTTTGCTCTTTCTCGGTAGCCCATTAATCAATGTTGATGTTCGCTCTTCTTTCTCCTAACTTTGCTTCCTGTCTGTCCCTCTTTATCATTCACAGCTGCTATTTCAAACACTGTGAACATATTGGTAATTTCAGAGGTGATCTCTAATTTTGTTACGGCACCTGCCACCAAGACATAATCGTACACCTGTCATAAGCTATAAGCAATTTGTTTGGATAATTCTAAAGAAAACACTCCCTGCTAATAGAAAAACTTCCCTTCATACTACAGTGTTGCCGCGAGCACGAGGAAAGTTTAACATTAAACTGCAGCTTCGTGTGATAATGGCCTCACCTTTCTTTGCTGCTTCCTGTCAAAGTGTACCAGTTGCACCTGCATAGTGCTTTCTGAGCACACCTTCTCGCAGGAACAATGAACTAAGTCTGCTCGCAAGCAATTCACAGTAGTGCTCAGTAAGAACAAGTTTAAAAGTATCAGTTGCCTGGGACAAAGCTCCAAAGACAATCTGCAAAGGCTCCAAACAGCTTGCACACACAGTCAATTTGTACTTGAGTTGATCTATCCACCACTTTCTGTGCAGAGGCTTTGACAGAACACATGCGGCCTGTCTTGAAATAAAATAACTTAAATTGCAAACTGCCACCACTTCTGGTTTTGATGAAGCTCACTTTTTTTCTGTAAAACCAAGGCAGAATAATGATACATTTATTAAATATTTGGGTATGTCTAAGCCTATCGTAATTAGCTTAGTGGGTGTGTTGGCAACATTGAGAAATTCCACTTCTGAGATAGCAACAATATGGACAGGCCAGGAGCATTTTATGCCGTCACCATCATTCTTCCTAAATATTACACCACCTGCTACGAAAGGGAAGCATGAGTCATAAGTAATAATTAATTTAAAACACTGAGAAGTCTCAGTGTCCAATTTTTCTAACTTTCTGCCCACATGTGTCAAACAACATTAATTACAGCCTTACTTTAACTACGTAAACCACCTCGTATGCTTGTACCAGTGCTTTCACAAAATTGACGAGCTTGCTGAAGTAGCTAATGTCCAAAAGTTAGCTTTACCGCAATGCTTACGTAGTATGGAGTGAAGCAGACCAAAAAGTTTGAAGAGGCCACTATCACTGTGCAGTATGGTGATGCCTTTACGGATAAGCACTGCAAGTGCACGGAGGTGTGATAGCAACAAGCAGCAAACGCGGCAGCATGACTAATGGCTGACAACCCTTCATGATAAGCATTTTCAGCTAAGTGCTCGGTAATGCATGCTTTTGATAAGTGACAACCCAAACCGTGCCACGCCACCCTTCTTTATGCTGCCTTTCTGAGCAAGACCGCTAAGTATGCCGCAGAGACACACTGACTTTACAAACAAAAAGGAGCTGGCCATCATCGCGCCCATGTACAGTCAGGAGCAAAGAGACATCAGGAACACTGTCACAACAAATGCATGCCTACGGCACAAGAACGCCCTGGCAGTGACAGCGTCAGTTTAGCTCACATTGTGCTGCACACAACTAAGACCGATCGGCCACACACGGCAGCAAAATTCTGCTTGCCGTTTGGGATTTTCGTATACTAATAGCCCATTGTGTACGTGCACGCATGCATTGGGAAAGCTGCATGAGTCGTCCACTCTTTGATTCTGCGCTTTACGGGTACCGCCAGCACTCATTACAAGACACAAATTTGCAATTGGTATTCGCATGTACTAGTTAATTTAGAATGCATTCACGAGAACCCAGGCATGCGCCAAAAATACTTAAGGGGAGACGCGGGTCGAAAAATCGAGTTTTTTTCGGAAATTTTCACTTTTTTGTTTTCAGTCGTATTAGATTCTTTAACCATTCATGTTTACCAGAAATAAATTTCAATCGGTAATTCGTGTCAGAAGTTACTGAAAAATGCGCTCAAGTAAGCCCCGGAGACCTAGAAAATCGCTGAAATCTGCCGAAATCGACGTTTTGCCGGCCCCGGTATCTCGAGGCAGCGGTACCGTGCGCCATTTGTAATCACTGAGGCGGTTAGAGTTGTCCATGCTCTCTCGAACACAGGCTCGAAAAGTCTCGTCCGGAAAGAAAAAAATACTATAAAAATCCTTTTTTGAACGTCCCTGCGTGCCGTTTGAATGGCGCGGCGCGTCACGTGGTGCCGTAGCGAGCGCGCCATTGGCTAGCGCAGTGCCCGCTTGTCCCTTCGGCCCCGCTCTGCATCGCAAGCTGAACTTCGCAAGGATTTATTCAATTAGTTACGCGATGAATCCTGCCAGAAAGCAGGTGTACAAGGTGAAAAAGTACCGAACAATGAACAAGTATGTGGGAAAAACGTCGTAAAGTGCGTCGTCAGACTGCGGCAAAGGTGAACGGCCCGGAGAGGTCTAGGCCTAACCCCAGCGGCGGCAACTATCGCGACAGTGACTTCACCGGCGGCCTCGACGCTGCCGCAAACTTCGTCAGCGCCTCACAAAAAAAACTGGAGTTTTTTGAGAAGAACCAAAGGCATGCGCATGATGGAGTATCATCAGCAGTGCTGTGCGACATCGATGCGATGACGGCACTTGTGGGCAGAGCGGAGTGCCCGTCTTGCCGTGAACACAAACTTGTTGTTCGCTAGGTGGCAGAACGGCGCAAAGGAATGTCGTCCTGTCTCGAGTTGCGGTGTGAGAACAGTGAGTGCGCGTCTGGTGTTCTCTCTTCGACACATACGTTGAGGCGTGTTGCCTCCGGCGAAGCCACCGCAGCATCTGACGACTGCGCGGAGGTGGGGTACTACGGCAACGGCAGCTCTCGCGATAGCTTCGCGGCTAATGTGAAAGCTGTTGTAGCCTCGCGTGCCATAGGCATCGGACATGACCAGCTTTCGCAGTTTGGTGCGATTGTTGGACTAGCGAAGCCCATGCACCACAAAACCTTCCAGGCAATCAGCAAGAAGGTTCACGATGCTGCTATGAGGGCCGTGACCGAAAATTTGAACCAGGCAAGAGCCGTAACAAAGCAGGTGGTTGATAGTAGTGACGTGGCCGTAATGTATGATGGAACTTGGCAGAAACGGGGCCATAAAAGCCACAACGGAGTCGGCGCGGCTATCTCCTTGGACACCGGCCTGTGCTTAGATTTCGAAGTGCTGTCGAATTACTGCCACGCTTGCAGTCTACACAACGACATGGGCTCTGAAGAGGAAATCTGGCAGGCCTACCACAGACCTGTCTGTGAGAAGAACACCGACAGCTCCGCTCATGGCATGGAAGCTGAAGCAGCACTACGGATATGGGAGCGCACTTTGCTGTATGAGACTCCACTTAGCTTCGCAACATTTCTTAGTGATGACGACAGCAAAGCATATAACGGAGTTTGTGATGCCAAGGTGTACGGTGCAGGTGCCATCTGCAAGGAGGACTGCACTAATCATGTTGCGAAGCGCCTAGGCACTGGCATACGCAAATTGCCGACACCACTGCCCAGAGGTGAGAAGCTCAAGCCTGCCACCATTGAAAAGCTGCAGACATATTATCAGACCGCCATCACGGGCAATAGAGGCAACCTACGGGACATGTACACTGCCATATGGGCGTCCTACTTTCACTCTTGCTCCACTGATGGTGCTGGCAGCCACAACTTCTGCCCACCAGGCCAAGAATCGTGGTGCAAGCACAAGCGTGCTGAAGCAATGGGCGAGCCTGCACCACAGCATACACCACTTCTGACAAAGGCACAGGGCCGGGCACTGCTGCCCATATACAAGCGCCTTTCTGACGAGAAGCTGCTGGCCCGATGCCTTCGAGGGAAAACTTAGAACGCTGCTGAGTCTCTCAACAGCAAGGTGTAGCTGCTGTGCCCAAAAACAAAGTTTGCTTCCCGAAGAGCTGTGGAGACTGCCACAGCCATTGCTGTGCTCTGGTATAAACGGGGCCATGCAAGCTTCGAGGTGGTCCTGGAGGAGCTTGGTGTTCTACCACCAGCAAGCTTGACCAACCTGGGGGACTACAGCGACAAGAGGCGCATTCAGAAGATGAATGCCCAACAGACTGCTGAGGCGAGGGCTCACCGCCGCACATCGGCCAAGAGAGCTCGCCTACAGGACTCCGCTCGGAAGGACCGCGAAGGAGTTACATACAGTGCGGGTGAATTCTAGTCACCGTGGCTAGCTCCTGGACATACTGCCTGTGCATTAGACACACTTTTGAGTGTTTGCAAGTGCGCCCTAATTAGTAAACATGTTTCAAACTTTCAAACGTGTTTTTCTCATTTTGAAATTTTTGGCCACGGTCACATTTCACTCACATAGTTTCATCCCCTTAAAATTGTCCTATTGCGATGAAACTTGGCACACACATTCTTCAAGGTGTGTAGTGTGCTGTTATCTATTCTGATTTATGATGCATAGCCATTATCAATAAAAACATACCAAGAAATGATACAAGGAAGCCTGAAAAAAAGAAGTTTGGCAGATCTGTTCGTTTTTTGTAGTAACAGCTTTTTTTCTCGTAATTTTAACCTCTTAAATGCACACAGTAGTTCATGACAAGCATAATAAGCTATTACACAAACATCTACACAAAAGCTTTGATGTCGAAAAAGCGAGAGTAAAAATCCCTTTGTTTTGCTATTGCATGTATATTAACTTTAAAAGTAATGAGACTACACAAAATCTGATAACAGTTTTGGAATATACAAGAAAAAATATCTCTGTGGCTAAATTTTGGAAACCCTAACTTGAAAACTAAAGAAAAAGTGTTTTCGAGTAGCGTCTCCCCTTAATAAGTGTACTGGGAGACATTAGAGCTCTTTTAGATGTGGCTGTGGTAATTTGACCACTTCAGCAGAATAAACAAGCATCAATTCGTTCATTTCGACCCCGATTTTTTCAACAATTTTGCAGTCTCTAAGAAGTCCGAAAAATCAGGCCGTTCACTGTATCGTGCACAATGATGACGTTAGGCGAAGTTTCTCTTGCCTATTCTGAGCCTCAAGATCCAGCTCCAGGCCACAACCTAACCACCTTCCCTCTGTGGAAAAACCTCTTTCACTTCAAGAAAGTTGTTTCTCTCTTTCCCTTTTGGCTGAGCTCGAATAGCGTCGTATCCAGGTGCACCGCGATGTCCCTTTCAATGGGAGAACCTGAAGTAGTTTGTTTTTCAAAGTCAGCATACACCCTTTGGTGCAGGTTAGGCACAGACTCACTAATATTTGAGGAAATGTAGCAGGATGCAGCAGTCCAGGCACTTGGGTGCAATTTGGCGCGATTGGCGCAGAGGTAGCATAATTGGACAGAGAAGTGTTTTGTATGGACATCAGACTCGCACAAACCAAAAATCCAGAAGCGAAAGGGTAGCCAGCGTCTCTGCTGTGATTTGTAGTCGCAGTGATCTTTTTTGTTGCGGCCACGTCTATTTGGGATTCAATAAAAGTAATGAATGGAGAAATGAAGCACATTAGTAACCTCAGTTTCGATCTCCCACCAAAATCGCTTCTAACGTTACATTTACTCAATCCTAGGCTTGCGCCCTCCGTCGTCATTTCCGCCAGCAATAGTTCTGGTGAGCGCCACTATGTGCTGACACAGTGATTTCATGTCGGGATTAAAATACAAAATCATTTGATAACAGTGCTTGGAAGAGCTAAAAATTTCCTCAGCCATCACTCAAAGCAAAACACCACAAAAAATTGGTGCTTAAAAAGTGTTAGAGGGCCCTTTTTAATAAACTTTTAAATAGTAACTCTAGAAGAAATCTTTTTATCTTATCTAAAAATAATAAAAGTTTCAATCTGCAGTAAGATCACTGCACTGCTCAATTTTTTTCCTACCTTTGTTTATATTGCAAGAAATAAAAAAAAAAACCGTGACTGTTGCCTAAGGTGTGGTGTTTTTAGTGCCCTTAAATGTAAGTTCAAAGAATTATCAAAGACTTGATTTGTGGGGTTTAACGTCCCAAAACCACCATATGATTATGAGAGACGCCGTAGTGGAGGGCTCCGGAAATTTCGACCACCTGGGGTTCTTTAACGTGCGCCCAAATCTGAGCACACGGGCCTACAACATTTCCGCCTCCATCGGAAATGCAGCCGCCGCAGCCGGGATTTGAACCCGCGACCTGCGGGTCAGCAGCCGAGTACCTTAGCCGCTAGACCACCGTGGCGGGGCAATTATCAAAGACTGCTCATGCACGAAGATTGCTTGAACAAGCTACTGGTGACTACTATGGACATTAAGTAATGGTAAAATAAAAGTAAAAAAAAAAGATGACCAATAAAAAAACAGCCATCACGTGCAAAAGCGATACAGGACTGCAGGCAGCATTCGACGCAGTGCCGGCACTTTTTTTTTCTTTTCTTTTTCAGGCTAATGAGAAACATGATGGAGCGGGAGAGGGTGATATAATCATTGTTAGCCCCCTCCCCTAAAAAAAATGCTGGTGCTGTGCTGAATGCTGCCTGCAGTTTCATAACAATTTGCATGTGACAGCCACTTTTTCATAGATTTTTTTCCCTGAAAAAAACAAAAACAAGAACAAAAAAAAAACAAACAAACCATGAAGTGGGGCCTCACCCCTTTCAGGTTTAAATGAACATTTTTACTGTCACGTTTTTACTGTCAGCGGCGATTTCGGCGTATCGCGTGAGGTCGTCCACATCGACGATGGCCCAGCGGTTACCAGCAGACGTTAGTGGAAGTGGCCCATATAGTTGAACCCTGCTACAACGAACCCCGCTTCAACGAAATTTCCGCTACGAAGAAAAATTCACAGTTCCCCATCAGCAGTCCGTAGCAGTCGATGCATAAATGATGTCGCCACAACAAACACTTTTTCTTCTGTCGTACCACTTCAACGAAATTTCACGATGCGATTCCAGGCTCACATATTTATTGCTATACAGGAAACCATATCTTTAACACTTTCATGCATTTTGAGAACCTGAAATTACACCGACAAAGTCTAAAACACGCGTTGGCACCACCAGAAACCGCCGCTGTTCAGCAAGCATGGGCACCGCCATTGCTTGATAGCGATGGCAATGAGACTGCCCTGCTCCATGGAGAATGGCCCTGCTTTTGCCACTGGCTTGCTTTCGAGCCGCAGACGATCCAAAGCTGAAGCTCAGTCGCTCAGTTCATGGTTTTCTTCACGCAGCTGCTGCGTGCAACCGCGGAGCGATGCCTTTTCCGATTCTAATGCTTATCGTTTGATTCGTGCTTGGCCAGTGTGGTACTTATTCAGAGTGGCTGTTTGTCCGCATTATCAACCAAATCAGCTAGCTGCAAGTGATGGATGATAAGAATGGTATAGAATAAGGCAAAAGTCACCACTCCACGATACCATGCCTCCATCTCGGCGTTGTCTGATGCACATGACGGCGGACAGCTGCTGGTGTTGACGCGTTAATGCAATTGTTTGGTATGTTTACGAAAACGGTTGTAGGCATTGTTTCAGCATGGTTTTCATCATGGCCTTGCTATGCATGACTGTGAATCGCGTCGTGACGCTGCTGGGAACACTTTTTTAATTTTAGAAATAAATGTTCCTTTGTTTTGCTAGCTCAGATAAGCTATATTTTTTTTTTCGATTTCAGTGCAACGAAATTCTCGCTTCAACGAAATATTTTCCGCGCCCCGTGAGTTCTGCTGTAGCGGGGTTCGACTGTATAGTAAATTTTAAATAGTAATTTACTTTTCAATAGTACTTCACATTTGCTCACATGAATTTTAAGTGAAATCCTGCAACAAATTTTTTCAAAGCTGCTTCCAGTTCCCTCGTATCCCTTGTATTACATCTGCACGTCTTGTCTCAAACAAAAAATTTCTACATGTTAGTTGAATGCGAGTGAAACTAGTGAAACTCAAAACAAGGCAAAACAAGGCACATTTATACACACATTGGTGCTGCTTTCAAGCAACCTATCACCCCAGCTCTCAGGTTAGTAGGGTCATGATAAATAAGCTCATTTTTATATATAATGTACGATAGATACTATTAAATTCAATTTTTGAACTAAACAGCTATTCACTTCGAATTCCCTTCAAACGTTATGATGGTGATATGTGGGGTTTAAGGTCACAGAACTACCATATGACTATGAGTGACGCCGTAGTGGAGGGCTCTGGAAATTTTGACCACTTGGGATTCTTCAACGTGCATGCAAGTCTGAGCACATGGGCATACAGCATTTTTGCCTCCATAGAAAATGCAGTCGCCACAGCTGGGATTCGATCCCGCAACCTGTGGGTCAGCAGCTGAGTACCTTAGCCACTATACCGCGGTAGGGTGTTCTAGTTGTCCTCGAACCTAAAATTCACTATTTGTACAAGCTTATCGAAAAGCCCTTTTTATGTATTAAGATGCATGGTTTTGCTACTACTGTAAAAAACGTAATATAGGGCGGACGAAAATTTTTTTTAAAAATCGCAAAGTAAGTGATTGATATGTGAGGTTTAACGTCCCGAAACCACCATATGATTATGAGAGACGCCGTAGTGGAAGACTCCGGAAATTTCGACCACCTAGGGTTCTTCAACGTGCACCAAATCTGAGCACACAGGCCTACAATATTTACCCCTTTATCGGAAATGCAGCCGCCGCAGCTGGGATTCGATCCCGCGACCTGCGGGTCAGCAGCCGAGTGCCTTAGCCACCAGACCACCGCGGCGGGGCACACCCTTACCTTGGTAAATATGCGACAGAACGAGCTGCACTATAGTGACATTTCTTTTTATCTGGACACTAATCTAATGTATTTAAATGCCAGAAAGCCACAAAGTGCTGTCACTCAGACTCGTCCGAACTCAAGTCCAACGATGCCCGTTTCTCACTAGTTACATCCCAGAGTGCATCGTCCTCCAATCCATCCAATACGTTACTGATGCAGCATTTGCAGAAAGACGAAAGCACGCCGCCTTAGCGCGAAAACCTTCTTTTTCATACATCGGCGCACCCACGATGACCATCCCTTGAACTGCACCCTCGTAAGCCCAGAGTTGCCCGCTATCTCAAAAGCTTTCACGTGGATGCATTCCACTGTTATGGGTAGCGACCTTGCACGTAGCTCCCAGACGAATTCGGCGAGTAGTGTAGCCAGTTCGGGGTGCAATGCAGTCTGTCCACGAAACGATGTTTTGGCTCCTCCAGTATTAGACGCTTTTCTATGATGCACCGAATTCTCGTTATGCTGCCAGGTTGCCGTGCGCTTCGGCATACTCAATAACTTTTTTCTTAAAGCCTATCATAAACTGCCATCGAATACCCTTAATTTCTGAAGGAAATAGAAAAAAGAAAACAGCAGATAGCCAAGGCAAAATGAGGTTAGATAACCTAGGCAAAATGATGTTGCTACAACACTGTAGGCTTTGCTTAGACTTGCCCAACGACGCCACTGCTGATGCTCATAATGGCAATGAAAGCTTTCGACTTCAGCTGCCCATTATTGTGAGACTTCTGCATTTTTTACAGCCAATGACCGGTATATAAGACGAGGGTTGACTTTTCATTGCGTTTTTTTTTTAATTCGACCTATATTCCCATTCTTACGGTACTTTAAAAAGTTCGGAGCAGTACTATATTCTTGCTACTGTATACTGCCTGGTTTCTAAATGTAATTATTTTTATGCTATAACCTATATATCAGTAAGGGATGATGTGGTCAATAAATCCCGAAACCTTTGCAATTACAGTGAACTCTCTTTAAGACGAACTCTCTTATTAAGACGAATTCTCGCTTAAGATGAACAACACGGGAGTGTTTGTTTGGTTTCCCATACACTCGTTGCAAAAAAAATCTACTTAAGATGAACCATGTAACACAACTTTTCTGTTAAGACAAACTCTCGCAGCGACCAACAACGACGAAGATTCTGCGCACCGAACATTATAGTCTTGATGACGAACTGAGAAAGTCACCGTGTGCCGCTGATCGGTTACAGTGAATGGAGTCAGCGGTCTGCCGACTTCCAGGGAAACCAATTTCGACCACCGATCAGGCATCGGCGAGGTGCCCATACATTCTTATTGTTAAACGCCTACCCTGCCTTTGCAACCCTATAGTTACCGCTCTACCCCCCTCCCATGGACGAAGGAAAGCTGTTTCCTTCCTCCATGCCCCGACTGCTTTTTGTTACGCACTCCTCTGTCCTTTGTCACACCGCTACTTTGAGCACCCCGCATCGCAAGACGAGGCCCGTGTTTTCACACTGCCACCGATATTTCGAAGACCGGTCGGCCATCTACCCTGTTTTTGATCGCTGGTACTGTCGTTCGTCATAGTGCTTCATAAAGAAAGCATTAGAATACCAATCAAGAAGGGTGTAAGGCAGGGGGACACAATCTACCCAATACTATTTACCGCATGCAGGAGGTTTTCAGAAGCCTAGAATGGGAACAGTTAGAGATAAGAGTTAATGAAGAGTACCTTAGTAACCTGCGCTTCGCCTATGACATTGCATTGCTGAGTAACTCAGGCGACGAATTGCAACTCATGATTACGGAGTTAGACAAGGAGAGCAGAAAGGTGGGTCTTAAAATGAATCTGCAGAAAACGAAAGTAATGTACAACAACCTCGGAAAAGAGAAGCGCTTCGAGATAGGTAATAGTGCACTTCAAGTTGTAAAAGATTATGTCTACTTAGGGCAGGTAATAACCGCGGAGCCGAACCACGAGATTAAAGTAACTAGAAGAATAAGAATGGGGTGGAGAACATTTGGCAAGCACTCTCAAATTATGACAGGTAGATTGCCACTATCCCTTAAGAGGAAGGTATATAACAGATGTATCTTGCCGGTACTTAGCTACGGAGCAGAAACCTGGAGACTTACAAAGAGGGTTCAGCTTAAATTGAGGACGACGCAGCGAGCAATGGAAAAAAAAATGATAGGTGTAACCTTGAGAGACAAGAAGAGAGCAGAGTGGATTAGGGAACAAACAGGGGTTAAGGATATAATAGTTGAAATCAAGAAGAGAAAATGGACATGGGCCGGGCATGTAGTGCGTAGACAGGTTAACCGCTGGACATTAAGGGTAACTGACTGGATTCCCGGAGAAGGCAAGCGAGTTAGTGGGAGACAGAAGGTTAGGTGCGCAGATGAGATTAAGAAGTTTGCGGGTATAAATTGGCAGCAGCAAGCACAGGACCGGATTAACTGGCAGAACATGGGAGAGGCCTTTGTCCCGCAGTGAACGTAGTCAGGCTGATGATGATGATGACTGTCGTTGGCGTCGCCGGCCTGGAGTGACCAGACCATTTGCCAACATCATCGGCCACCGACTGTATCTGATCGTCTGCGTTTAGTGCGCGCGCGTACACTACCCCACCGACTCTGATAATCTGCAATTCGTTTCGTGTTTAGGACTTGTTCTCGCTCACTTCGCACTTGACTCAGCATGCCTTCCGCACACGTGCGGAAGCGCGAAAACGGTTGTTAATTAGTGCGGAACGAATCGCGAAATATCAAATATCAAAGTTCGTGAGGCTACGCAAACCCACCGGCGCAACAAAAAAACGATTTTATGACTGCGGCCGCCGATTCCTCGAACACCGCCGCGCGCACCGATCCAGACGGCCATGCTTTGACTTCTGTGCGCGCAGGCACTCTTTCCAAGTTTTACGATATGCGAGTTTCGCGGACCTTTCAAGCAAGCTACCCAACCTGCCTCCTTCCCGTGTGTTTTGGTTTTCAAGATTGCCCTCCCACAACATCCTCCCCTCTCTTTATCGCAAATCCTCGCCCTTCTCTCGCAAGTCTACTCTCCTCTCTTGATCACAACCCCTTCGCCCGTCTCCACCGCTCCGTGACGCCCGCCACGTTCCCTCGAATTAGTTGCATTTTCTCACTGGAAACGAGCCCAGAGCTGTTCCACGCGTTCTGGCATCTGTATCGCCTGTGCGCGTCTTGCTCGCTCTTGGTGTGCGTGTGTGGTCATGATGGCCGATGGGAGGACTAGCACGCGTTTTCCTGCCCCTCAACAAAACGTCGAAAGTGTGACCGCTTGGCTTGAGCATAATCCACGTGTTAGGTGCCGCGTTGCGGAGCACTTGCTCATAGCTGTTGACCTCCTGGCAGCCAACTTGCCACTGCGGGCGTCTCAGTATTCAACTGTGGAGATGGTGAATATTTCGTGGGCAGCGGTGACGACTACATGCGCGCGAAACTGTTTCCGCGACGCCGACTTCGTCGACGTTGGGCCCGATGCAAAGCCTGAAGCTTCCGAACAGGACCACTGCGGCGGCAATTTGTGGCAGCGCGTCGTCGACTTCGACTTGGGAGAGCGGGCGGGACATCTGTTGCGATGGTTTAATTGCGGCCGATGATGATGCCGACACTGCGGAACCGTGCACGGATTGGGGCATTGTGAATGAAGTACGTGGTGAGAGCATTTTGGAGGAATCCGATTGCGAGAACAACGAAACTTTGGAGCCAGTGCCTCATGCAGCTTATGCCACGGGCCTCGGCGAACAAGCACCCTGCGGCTTTAAATGAACTCGAGTCCGCCATTACCGCTCCTGCTCTTCGAAACCCATGCATCGCGGACTTTTGGGGGCAAAAAAGTTTGCGTTTTCACTTGCAACTTTTTTTTAAAAGCTGTGTTTCATTTACTATGAACTTCGGGATACAGCGAACGGATGCCACGTCACGCTCAGGTTCGTTATAAGCGGGCTCGACTGTACTCGCTAGATTAGTCTAAATACTCTACTTGAAAGCATAGTTTTTATCAAGCTTTTTCTTGTTTCCTTCCTTCATATTGTAAGTATACTTTATTCAGTGTTCTCAAGCTACATATTTAGGTGTGCTTGGCTTGTTAGCATTTCGTTTTTGAGGGTACTCTGATAAGATGAACAAATGAACGAGGTCCCTTGAAGTTCGTCTTAAAAGGAGTCTACTGTAGCTCAATTTACACTGCAATGGGTAAACTGGGGTAGGTGAGAAAAAAGTCACATTGGAGTCCCTTACCTCTGTGCGCCGCATCAGCTTCCTCATGAGGATATGCCGTGCGTTGGTACCCTTGATCATTATGTTCTCCTGCTGCTGCAGTGTTTGTGGTTCGAGCTCTTCAGCAATTTTCTTGGCTAGGTCATCCTCCTCCTTGGGTGCCTCGCCTGCAGCACTGGCCTGGTTGGGTAGCTGCTTCAGAACAGCCTGGTTCAGCACAACCTGGTTCAGCATAGCCTGGCTCAGTGCTGCTTGGCTAAAGGTGGTTTGGCTCAGCACACCCTCAACCGTCGTCGTTGTCGTAGCCAGGGCTGCCGCAGCACTGAGCAAGTCAGGTTTAGACACTGCCATGGGCAGTGTGGTAACAATGGTTGGTGGAGGGATGAGAGCAGCTGTTGGTGGCATAGGCGTCACACCTGCATTACATCAGTGCATGTCAACCACTGTTTTTGCGTGCAGACACGGGATGAGTGACCCATACTAGCTTTCCTCAATAATGCAGTTGATCATCACTACTTCCCCAAGAAAGTCATTGAAGGGAAAAGCAATAAATTACCTCAACATTAACACTGCACACGCTGGCTGGTCCAGCTCAGTGCATACTTTCAAAATTTTTGTTACTCGTCTTTCCTCGTTTCATTGTGACATCACCAGCAACTACACTGAAAACATGTGCGCGCTGAAGGGAATAGTGCTGCGGACATGTATTGAGCACCTAGTGCCCAAAATTGCGACCACATAGCCATAGTGCTCTACATTTGATAGGGCGTGCATTATGACCGCTCCCAGTGGCACCACTGAAAACAGCAAACTACTTGTCATGTCCAGCAATGGTTCAACTAGTCAGCTGAGAACTGGTGGACCCTGAAAAAGTTCTGACGATTTTGTACAAAGACAGTGCACCAGCAGACCAAGTCTTAAGGGGTCATTTACAGACCGATTTAAGCCCTCTGCGTAAACTGTGTAATTTATTACAACACTTTAAAGCTGTGAATTACTGCAGATCACTGTGGCTCAGTGAAACGCAGTTTTAACCGCCCATCCACAGTCCCACAACCTTCGGTAGCATGACATCACCCAGATTCCTGATATGATTATTTGATTACCTGTGGAATGCCCAAAAAGTAAGATTAGCAGGTAGGGTGGCGGCACCTTTCGGAACAGATATCAACCACTCTGCAATTTTCGTCTCAAGTTGCCAGACGGCGTGCGTGCTGCCGGACGCACGAAACTACGATCTCCAAGATAGCGCGTAACCTGTAGCAAACTCACTGTGTCTTGTGTGAGTGGTTTGTGCAGCCCACAACGAAATACCAACTACCACCCATTGCACACGAAGGAAGGAAGTAAACACCACCGCCATCGCCTTGTAGCCAGCACAGTGAACGCAGTGATGCTACTGGCTTGGGCTGCTTGGGAGAAGCTTTTGGAGCAGGAATAAATGCACTTTGGAGCAGCAATACTGGCTTTCAGGGCAGATATTGCTAGAATCAATTTTATGACACACACTGTGTTCATGACACACGACTGATGAAATGAGAATGTGCTGCACGCTATTGAAGCATAATGAAGTATGAAGAAAAAAATATATCGCCCAGGGCTAACCAGACCGTTCAATAAGGTTGAAAGCTGGGCATCTCTATACAGTATAATGATAACCTGACCATATTTGGCAGACAGAGCAAACGAAATTTAAAACCATAGCACTCTCTTAAAATGTGACTGAAGATAACCGCCGATTTTCCAGATGCCCAACTTTTCAGACATGCATGCAAATCGAACGCTTTAGCGACATCCTTAGGGACGTCAATATATAAGAAAGTTTGGAATTTTCCATTCTAAAACTCTTCGGCGTCCCATTTTTGAAACCTTCAGCCAAAATTTCACATCTGGTACATCTACGACCTCGTAGGCTTGAATACGGGTGTTCGAGAGTCATTTGGCCATGCTGCAATGTCTAAAGGTCTGCTTTGCCACAATGAATAAGTGCTATAGGGTGAAGCAGATGAAAAAAAATTAGCAGATTCCATGTATAGGGGGAATCGATGATTTGCAAAGCACGAATGAGGAAGGTTGATATGTCACTTTAACATCAGCACAATGTTACAAGGCAGACATAAATTATGCCGTACGTACATGACTTCCATGTCATGATTATCGTGTTTGCGCCTGACATTTGTGTTTGTCGTCCATTCACGTCCCGTAATACCAAATTTGGTATATGCAGCAGTGCAACAGCCGAAATTGTCCGCATAAAAAAAAAAAGAAAGAGAGAGAGGCGAAGCTGAATGTCATCGCTGGCCACTGTGCACACCGAAACCATGCACGTGTACAGGGCGTCGACACAACTACTGCGGAAAACTATTCAGTAAAGCGCTTTCCATATGCAGTGTGGCCTTACATATGTGACGCTAACTAAAAGCATGACAAGGCTACATGGCATCACCCGTCATTTAAATTGCAGTTCACACTTAACCAAAGAGTGGCACTGCCAACGCTAAAGCGCAAAAGTAGTTTTCTTGTTTTTGGTTTGGAGGGAGGGGGAGGGCACGGCCGGGCATATGGCCACGGCTGCAAGAATGGTGGCAATGCCGGCTCAATGGACGCAGGCCCACCTGCCCACCTCGCGCACACCCACAGGCAGTAACAAACGCTCGCTTTCGCCTAGGAGTAGCCGGGGCCACGAGCATGCTGTGTGCACCACCGTTGCTTCATCGACGGCGGGGTAACCATAAAAGATGCATGCTCCAGCTAAAATGACAAACTCCGAGGCAAAACCCCTAAATTTTTCGTGGCGAAAATTCGTTATATAAAGAATGTCTCCCGCTGTCATTTTGTTCCATAGAGGTTGCAAATGCGTGTGCTTCCATGGAGTAACAGCGGCGAATTGAAAAAATTTGGAATATTAAGGAATTGGCAGTATGGAGGTTCATTATAGGCACGTTTAACAGTGTTTGAACAAATATATTGCATAACTAACCAGTTATAATGCCCGGTGCATTAGCAGCCAACACCGGCTGTGGCAGGACACCTGGAGCTCCAACAAGTCCAGGGGGAACCAAGGTAGGAATGGTCAGACCAGGTGGAGGGATGATGGCTGCTGATGGTGAGCCAATTACTCCAGAAGTTGCAAGCCCTAATGCCTGTGAACAATGATGTTACATTAGATCCAGAAACAATAGAACCATGTTTTTTACTTAAACATCTCTACGGAATCCAACATTTTTGGCAAATGGTCCCAGCCTAAAATCTATAGATATCTATGAGATGCAATCTCAGTGGTGGTCCTGCCAGTTAGAAATTTCGAGCAATTTTCGGAGCAGAAAAAATCTGTTTTTCAGCAGATTTGAAGCAGGAGGAACTGCGGTTTGGAGCATACAAAACGAAATTCGGGAACTGAATCTTTTTTTTTTTTTTCATGCTGAAGCTGACTTGGGCATCATATACCGCAATTACTTCTGTAATAAATGCACCCCCAACTTCAGTCGTCACAATAATTTTTTCTCCCGTGTAATGCGCACCCCTACATTCATCTGCCGCAGTTTCACAAGCTACACCTGGCACCTCCTTGCCCAATGTATCTTATTATTATTTTTTATTATGCCGACTCACCTCGGCTCGCTCCCTTTGCCCGCGGTTGCGCCACGTTTTGCTTTTCTTTTTATTATTGTGAGGCATGTCTACTGTCTTTTAATTGTCCATGTGCTGCAGCAAGGCTCACGAACGATCCGAGTGTAGACATTCCAGCTGACAAGTACACAAGTGAAGGTCCTAAAACTGCCTGCGCGAACCAACAGTCGCTACGTGCAATTACGAAACTTTAGGCCCAGCCTCATGCACACGATTTTTGAGTGACAGTGACAGCATTTGCTGTCGCCATGGCTGTCGAAAAGGGCCATCTGTAGCCGTTGCATCGCAGGTATGTCGCGGGTTTCTGGAAAACCAGAAGAAATCGCTTGTTGCCCAAAAAAAAGTGTGATGATTCTCGTACTATGGTACAGTAGAGCCCGACTATATCAAACCCGTTTATATCAAATTATCCCGTATAACGAACAATTCCTAAACACGGTAAGTTTACATTGAGAATATATAGCAAAAGTTACTGTTTTATCGAACGAAAATAGCAACGGCAACTGATTTATCAAACTCCATGTGTCTCAAAAGTGCACCAGCAAGTTGGCTTTCCCTCGCGGTGGCGGGGAAAACTGCTGGCGCCACCCTAGAAAAAGTTGGTTAGACCCGGTTGTGCACGGGCACACACCCCACTCCAAGAAATGATCCTGGCCCGCTCGCAGCGCTTACAGCCAATCAGAGGCCGTCGTGCTTTCTCCGAGGCGCGGAGGCGGTATAAGTGAGCGGCATTTTTTCTTTCTTTATGCTTGTGTGCCTGCTGCTGCCGATTCAGCGTGGTTTGTGGTGTTGCCTGTTGGTGCTCTGTGAATTGTATTGGCGCGCTGTCATCATGGCTTGCGCAAAGAGGCAAAATTTGCCGTTCGCTGCGAAACTCGAAATCATCAATCGGGTTGAGTGCAGTGAAAAGAAGTCCGACGTCGCCGCCGCGTACAAAATTCCAAGGAGCACCTTGAGTACTCTACTGAAGAACAAGGCAGACATCAGGGCCAAGTCGGACAAAAGGCCAGGTGCCCGTGGCGCCCGACGTGTGCGCGCTGCTGTGTACGAAGATGTTGAAGCAGCCGTTTACAAGTGGTTTGTGGACGTTCGGTCGCGAAACATCCCGGTGTCCGGCCCTATGATGGAGCAGAAAGCCAAGGACCTTGCTTTTCTGCTTGGCAGGAATAATTTCCAAGGCGGTTCAGGCTGGCTTCAGCGGTTCAAAGAACGGCACGACATTGTTGGCAAAGCTGTTACAGGTGAAAGCAGAGCGGCGGACCTGGACAGCGTAGAAAAATGGCTCGAGGAAATCTGGCGAAATATCGCAGCAAGATATAGAGCCCAAGATATCTTCAATGCGGATGAAACCGCTCTATTTTGGCAAATGTTGCCAAACAAGACTCTTGCGTGTCGTGGTGACAAGACAAGCGGCGGCAAGGCAAACAAAGCTCGTGTGTCCATGCTGTTTGCAGCTAATTTAGACGGATCGAAAAAGCTTCGACCTCTGGTTATCGGGAAAAAGCACGGCACTGCGGTCTTTTCGAAATGCGCTGTCGCTTCCAGTTACCTACCGGGCAAACTCAAAAGCGAGGATGACCGGGGAGCTCTTCAGCAGATTGCTATCGTCGTAGAATGATGATTTGGTAGACGAAAATTGCAAGGTGTGCCTGCTCGTGGGCAATTGTTCATCGCACCACTGCAGTACGACCTTCAGCAGCATCGAGCTGCGTTTTTTGCCACCGAACACTACGTCTGTACTACAACCACTGGATCAAGGCGTTATAAGCGCAATGAAATCTGGCTATCGGAAACACCTGGTGGAGAGAGGCTGCTGCAGAACCTTCGTGTCGGCAGGGAGCTTAAGATCGACTTGCTCGGAGCTATTTCTATGTTGAGTAGATCGTGGGCAGATGTCAAGAAGGAGACGATCCAGAACTGCTTTAGGCATGCCGGCTTCCGCATGCCTGGTGATGACACCCCAAATTCCGACAGCACTGAAGACACCGCAGGTGTTTCCGCCGAAGTTTGGAATGAGCTGGCAGAGTTTCCGGGTGCTATCGACGGATCGACATTCGACGAGTTCGTCAGTGCGGACGATGATGTCCCCATCATGGGCCAATTACAGGATGAGGATTACATTGCAGACGTCGTGCCGACCACGAGCCAAAGCGACAGCAATATGGAAATCGACGACGGCCCCTCGCCTACATCCTCCGGAGTGATTAGTGCACTTGCGTTGGTCCGGCGCTATTGCTTGAATGTGGAAGGTTGCGGCCCCAGCAGCTCCGACTCTTTGGACAACGTGGAGGCGTGCGTGCTGTCGCAGGCAGCGAAGTCGTTGACACAGAAAAAAATCCGGGACTATTTTGTTCCACAGTAGGGACGCAAGTAAGCCACCATATTAATAAACTACCGTAATTACTCGATTCTACCGCGCCCTCGATTGTAACGCGCACCCGATTTCCACCGCGAAAAAAAAAAAACGCAAGACATCGATTGCAACGCGCACCCATTTTTCTCGCTGGCCCGCACGATCACACCACTCGAAAAAACAACTCCTTTCGGGAGCGTCTTCCATTTAAATATGAGGTACGGGCGAAGCTTGTGCCCATCTGACGTGTAACAGAGCATTGCCGTCACTGTAGTTTTACCGTGGACCGATGTCAGCACGCGAACTTGCTTCGCCCCCTTCTTCTCGACGGTTGTGGTGCCAGGCATGTCGAAGTAAAGAGGCGTCTGATCAGCATTCCCGATTTGCCCAAGCAGGTAGCCGTTGTTGCGCCACAAGTTTAGGACGAACCTCTGAAAACTGTGAAGCTTTTCACCGTACTCCTCCACAAAAATTTTCGCATATGCATGTTCCCCTTCGGAGGGAAAAGCCTTTCCTCTTCATAAAGTTAGTTAGCCAGCACCTGCTCGATTTAAACTGGCTCCGCATTAGACCTTTTTCTAAGACTAAGGGCCAAACTCCATAAGCGCGAAAATGCACGTGACAGCGACGAGCGACGAAATATGGCGTTCGCGCGACGTGTCGCGGGGTAGTTTTCGCGCGATCGCTCGGTTATCCAGATTTGGAAACCGTCACTCATCGCCCGGAAGTACTGGGCTCAAGCAGCCAATAGCGAAAAACCGGAAAAGACGAAGACTACATAGGTGCACGTGACCCTGCCCGAGTTACGTATGCACAACAAGAAATAACGCAATGTTTATTACGCATGCGCATATAAAAAGTGCTGCAAGGCAATAATAAACACTTTCCGTTCCATTACACAACAATATATCTTATTTTTAAATTGGAAACCGCTCGCTACGCGGTTTTCTTGGTGCGAGTTGACGGCCTCATGCCAGCAACAGTGGAATTCGCTCGCCGAAGCCGTCGCGTGAATGAGGTTTGCCTGCGCTAGCGACTGATCGCGCGGCGCCGGTCTACGTCGCGTCGCTCGTCGCTGTCGCGTGCATTTTCACGCTTATGGAGTTTGGGCTTAATTGCATAGCCCGCACTTGGAGCAGTTCTGTCGTCACGGGCCGCTGTGCCGCTCAAGCACATACTCGCCAAGCAGCTCTTTAATTTGCGGAAACCGACCCTGCTGTGGTCCACTGAAGCCTTTGAGTGAAGCTTTGCTATCGAAAATCTTCTGCTTTTGTTTCCGCCGGTCCCGCACGCACGTTTCGGGAACTCCGAACGACCGCGATGCGGCCCGATTTCCATCCGTCTCTGCACACGCCATGAGTTTTCTTTTAAAAGCGGCATCGTGGTACACTGGAGTTTTTGGAGTCGGCCCTTCCACGCCGTCGATGCTAATGCACTACTAGATGACGAACTCCTCAGCACACGTACGAAGTGCTGCACATGGGAAACACATAGGCAGAAATGGCGGACGCGCCATGCCGACGCACGTAGGGGGCGGCCATTTTGGACTTGCCGATGGCAATAGATTGACCGTAATTTTTTTGTTCGTACTCGATTCTAACGCGCATGCAATTTATGAACTCGCTTAACCGGAAAAA
Source organism: Rhipicephalus annulatus (assembly GCA_013436015.1). Taxonomy (NCBI): domain Eukaryota; kingdom Metazoa; phylum Arthropoda; class Arachnida; order Ixodida; family Ixodidae; genus Rhipicephalus; species Rhipicephalus annulatus. The sequence continues at coordinate 528,140 of WOVY01011200.1, read as the reverse complement.
ATGTGCGCGTTAGATTCGAGTAATTACGGTACTTTTCTTCTAGTTTGTTATGTGCCTTTGTGTCAAAACCTATACCGGGCCTATATTGAATTATGCCATATATCGAACTAATAAACGTTTTTTGGCGAGTTTGATATACCCGGGTTCGACCACCTCAGATCCTCGCTTCGGTTCCGATTCGCTCTTCATCCACAGCACTCAACTCCACAACAGCGAACTGCTTCAATTTCTGCAAAGTGGTGCACACTGAACACGGTCTCGCACAACGATTGAAGCGGCAGCGATCGGGGCCTCAGCGCTCTCAGGCAGTCGCCGGTAATTAAAAGCGTGCACTAGGCTTAAAGCGGCGCTACCCACACACGTTGCTATTGTTGGCAATATATCATACTGGCGTGCTTTTCGGTAGTCACCACATCGCCTTCGTTCTTTGCCAATGGTTACCAGAAAAGGCACCGCCACAACTATGCAGAAGTCAGAATAATTATTCAGCCGATTTCGTGCTTTTGCAGCAGCGCAAGTGTACAAGATGGCAACTACCACGTAATATCTGCTCATGATGCGTGCTGTGAATATTACTTTCGGTTCCAAAGCCACCATGTGATGCAGCAATGGTGCAATTTAGAAAAAAAAGACCCTTTTGGAGCAGTATGGTGCGGTCATTTCCAGTTGGCGCAATTCGAGCAGGTTTTACACCACTGTCATATGCTGTTGACTACAAACTGGCGCAGGCTTGTCGCTACACTTGGCAGCGGTGGAAATGCCGCCCAGTGCTCCGATTGTCTTCCTTGATATGGGCACCTAAAGAACTAATAAAAGCAACTGTACGCATGCATGCTATGCCAGCAGCTCATGTTTCCTGCTAATTGATTATACGAGATCTGTTAGAAAAGTATGCAACCTTTGGTGGAAGAAAGAAAACTGGCATATTGGAGCGTTGAAAACTTAATCCTCCTCAAAGTAGTTCCCTTTGGACACCACACACATCTCCCAGCTGTGCTGCAATTGTTGAAAGCATTCTGACAAAGCCTCTTTCGGAATGCGAGTTTAGCTCAGCTGTCGTTGCAGCCATGAAGGCCTCCCTTTTCTGAAATCGCTCTCCTTTCAATGTTCTGTTGAGTTTAGGAACAACCAGAAGTTACAGGGGGCCATATCAGGAGAGTCAGCAGCCTGTTGAACTACAGGAGTCAGACTTTTTGCCAAAAAAGTCAGAACCAAGTGTGATAAATGTGCAGCAGCATTGTCGTGATAGATGTGCAGTTTTCTGTTGACCACAACTCAGGTCTCTTGCGCCGCACAACATAACGTAGGCAACGTAAGACATCCCTGTAGTACTCTGTGGTGATTGTTTGACCATGTGGTGCGTACTCGTGGTGCACCACACCGTAGGAGCCAAAGAAAGCACTCAGCATCGCTTTGACATTGCTGAGCACTTGGCGGGCCTTCTTTGGTCTTGGTGATGTGGAATGCTTTCACTGTGACGACTGGGATTTGGTTTCCGGGTCATACCTGTACACCCAAGACACGTCATCAGTGATACAGTCGAACCCCGCTACAACGAAACTCACAGGGAGTGGAAAATATTTCGTTGAAGCGAGAATTTCGTTGTAGTGAAATCGAAAAAAAATATAGCTGATCTGAGCTAGCTAAACAAAGGAACGTTTGTTCTTAAAATTGAAAAAGTGTCCGCTGCTTTCTATTCTTTCCCAGCAGCATCACGGCGCGATTAACAGTCATGCATAGCGAGGCCATGGTGAAAACCGCTGAAACAACGTCTAGAACTGCATTCATAAATGTACCTAACAGTTGCATTAACACGTTAACACCAGCAGCCGTCCGCCATCAAAGTGTATCCGACAGTGCCGAGATGAAGGCATCGTTTCATGGAACGTTGACTTTTGCCTTATTCTATGCCATTCTCATGATCCAAATCTCACGGCTGGATGATTTGGTTGATAATGCGGACAAACAGCTGCTCTGATTAAGGTACCACACTGGCCAAGTGCGAATAAAATGATAAGCATTGGAATCGGAAAAGGCATCGCTCTGCGGTTGCACGCAGCAGCCGTATGAAGGAAACCATGAACTGAGCGATTGAGCTTCAGCTTCAGATCGTCTGCGGCTCGAAAACACCCTAGTAGTAGTAGTAGCAAAAGCAGGGCCATCCTCCATGAGCAGGGCAGCCTCATTGCCATCGCTATCGAGCAATGACGACACCCATGCTTGCTCAACAGCAGCGGTTTCCGGTGGGGCCAACGCGTGTTTTAGACTTTGTTGACGTACTTTCAGGTTCTGAAAATACATCAAAGCAGTAAAGATTGGATTAACTGTACAGCAATAAATATCTGAGCCTGGAATTGCATCGTGAAATTTTGTTGAAGCGGGACAGCAGAAGAAAAAGCATACCTGCCAAGTTCAAAGATTCTGAATCCGTGAGATTTCCGCTAGGGGGGGGGGGGGGGGGGCTGAATTATTTGCTTCTATTTTTTTTTTTCGACTCAGAAAAAAAAAACTTGGACAAACAAACAAAACATTGCAAAAAACAAGAGGGGGTGGGAGTGAGGGGGGGGTGTCAATCTCAAGAGCCAACATCAGCGTTGGGGTCTTATAGTGGTTTCGAGTGGCCAAACACACGAGGGTAGTGTTTCCCACTAAGGTGAAAGTTTCAAATGATCAACAGAACTAACCGAATCTATTTCCGTCAAAACAACTCACGCATGTCTTCCTGGGACACACGTGAACGGACGGGACGGCGCAGCTGGCTGCCACAAAAGCGCGGGTCAAAGCTTTGCTTACTAGATCTTTTTGACTTGTAACGCTAAGACGCGCCTGGCCCCTTTTTATTACAATAGGAATTATACGCACAGTGTAGGCTGGTTTTTCACCGTCCCCGCCGTCATTCACCACATATGTATACGCATCTATATGTATGAACACTCAAGAAAGAAAAAAAGCCGCCCGCGCTTGGCGTCCAGCTCGATGCGCCAATGCGCACTTATCGCATACTTTGCCTCGTGGATGGGGGGGCGGGGGGTGTGCGCGCACGCGCGCTTATTTTTTGATGGAGATAATCGTGCGCCTTTGGCTTTCCCTGGAACATGTGCGTTAGTTGTCGGGCCCACAAAGGTCACTTCTGTCTCTTCACAGGCTCTGTTTGCAAAAAGCGCGCTGTTCATACACAAAGTTTTTTGTTCATACACAAAGTTTTTGGCACTGAAGAGAAAGCTATGGAAGTGGAGCTCCTGCACATGTAGCACTACGCGAAGTAGCCCGTTTTGGCACGCGTCTTGTAACGCTGTGGAAAGTGATGGGGGCGAACCATCAGCGTTTCATGTAGACCCAGACGCTGCTTAGCGTTTGAGATGCATGTAAAAAGGCGGGACATTTTCACATGTCCAGAAACGCAGTCACAAGAAATAAGTTAAAAGAAATACGAATATCTTACAGGTGTGAGCTGCGTGCTGTCTCAAATAGCTCTACATAGAAAAGAAAGGAAGAACATTTACATTTCACATTGAAAATATGTGTGCTACTTTGGGATGCATGTGATTTGACTCCGTAGCTTCCCCTTCAGTGCCAAGAAAAGTTGTCCCGAGTATAGTTTATACTCGGTGATTACATACCGTGGATCGTTTTTTTATAAACAGTGCGTTAAGTGTCGAGTGATACGCGTTAGTTCGCTGTCGTCCTGTGTGTATCGTTTTCGTGCGTCGTTTGTGCATGGGCAGCACGCTGTACATTTCGATCCGCTTGCCGTTCTCAGCATGACACTCCAAGCTGTTGCTGTGGCATTCATTGCTGCGCCCATGCAGCGAAACTGTGACTTTTTTTTTACGCATTTACGGCCTTTAATCTACCCCTGCGTGCCCTCGGAGCTCGTAGATCGCTATCGCGTCGCCGCCACCGCTGTTTTGTGCGCTGCGGTTGCGGCAAACGGTAGTTTAGTTCCTTTTACAATCCCCGTGCACTTGGCTGCGCACACGCTTTCACAACTAAGTTGTTTTATGCTGTCCACGATTGCATATGCCGCAGTTTTCTCCGCAGAGTTTGCGGCAAGTAGCGCTGCTTTGACTGACTGAGCGCACACTTTCGGGGTTCTGTCAGTTATGTTGTCGCCATTCATGATCATGTCAAAAGCGACCACGGTTTTGTCCACAGCGGTTGTGGCAACGACTATCTCATGCACTGTAGAAGACAGTGCGCGCGCTGGTGCACATTGTAGAAAGTGTGTGCGACCGGCGCACGCATTGTCTACAACGTGCGCCGGTCGCACGCGTACTTCCAAAGCTTCGAGTACGCTGCTCTCGGCCTTCGTTCGACGGTTTCCGTACTAAAGTTCATATCACCCGCCGAGATTAAGAAATGTGTTTGGTACATTCGAATTTAGGCCCTATGGACATAGTGAAATTTGGCCGGGGAGTTTTACAAATTTGTATCAGCCACGATTTCACATCACTGAGCTTCTACTGTACATTTAGATGAAACGCCTCTTACATAATAAAATGGGGTAGGTTCGAAAAGCCTAAAGCGGACTGAGCTGCTTTTTTGTCAATGTGGCAAGATCACGCACAGAAATTTCGATTTCCGGGAGATTTTCATAACAACCAAACAAACGGAAGAAACGGCCGAAATCCGGGAATCTCCCGGCCAATACGGGAGGACTTGGCAGGTATGAAAAAGTGTTCGTTGTGGAGACAATATTTATGCATTGACTTCTATGAACTGCTGACAAAGAACCGTGAATAGTTCGTTGTAGCGGAAATTTCATCGAAGCGGCATTCGTTGTAGCAGGGTTCGACTGTCATGGTGCTCATGAAGCTAGAGTCACTGCTTGTGAAATCCAGCATGTCCTACGAGACTTCAACACGAAGTTGCTTTTGCTCCACTGTGAGCAGTTCCGGCACGAATTTCACCGCAATTCTCTTCATGGCCAAATCTATGGTCATAATGCAATGTGCAGAGAAAGTGCTGATGCCCACCTCGAATGGTCCCATGACAGTCCCGCATCACCACAGCGTTCACTTCAGCAATGACCTAGTCATTTCGGCATGTAGATGCCCAACTGGAGCCTGGCTCGCTCTCTACCGATGTGCGGCCGTCTTTAAAGCAGTTGTACCTCTGCTTAATCTGCGTGCGGCTCATTCGTCACCGAAAGCTATCTTGATCTTCCGAATGGTTTCCACTAGGCTGTCACCCAGTTTCTGGCAAAATTTGATGCAGTAGCGCTGCTCGAGTTACTATGTCACTTTAGGCCACTACATCAGTTACTACGTTACTACGTCCATGAGTTCTATGGGAGAGGTCGTGTGAAGCGCATGCTCGCGCGTGTTGCCGATCCCATCGTGCAGAAAAGCAGGCGGGTCCACGTGCTCCGGAGAAAAGGGGAGGCAGGCAGATGCGCACCATTGCGAGTATTGGCAGGCAGCTCCCATAGAGCGCGAGTTTTGAATTACCGCATGCGTGTTGGTACGTAAACCGCTGTGTTCTTGAAGACATTGACTTGACAGATATTAAATGGCCAGTAAATGCCTGTCGTGGATTAAAACGGTTCGTTATATCCATTGCGAGGAAATTTTAACTTTGTTGAAATGAGAATTGAAATAGATGGGCCTCTATGAGAATTTCAAGATAAATTATGATTGCTTCATTATATCCATTAGTTTGTTATATCCCACTTCGTTAAAACGAGGTTCTACTGTAATACCTAGAGAGAGAAATCTGGCACTACTGTCTATGTGGGCTCTAACACTTGTACAGTTGAACTCCTTTATAAAAGACACTGATATATGAGACACCAGTGTGTTAACGGTAAAATACCAGTTGATAAAAAAATGCATTGATGGTACCCTGCTTACAAGTGTAATCTCATATAAAAGAAAAGAATTGCTGCCTAGAGCATGCCTTTTATAAAGGGGTTCGACTGTACCACCACAAGAATGATGGCAAGTACAGGCTTTGGATCTGTTTTGGATAGCTTTCATTTTGGGGATTTGCATCGCTTGTTTTCGTAGAGTAAAACAAAGCGATATGTGGTTATTTCCTATTGAACTTGCTTCCTTCTTTTGTACGTATTATTACAAAAAGTTTGCACGACCAACGTTGCAGCAAACCAAGAGACCAAGTGGTCTTTAGTCTCTTTAAACAACAAAGACACTGCTCGAGTACTGAAACTGAAAATGCAGAAAAATATCCATTAAGAAAGTTTGCTAGCTATCCATATTGAAGCCTGTACTTCCCATCATTACCATGGTGGTACAACAATCACAGCAACAGTTTCATCTCTAGGTAACTATATGAAACTCTATGCTTGCATTCTACCGATAGTCTCATCGGCCTACTATTCAAAGTTGCTTCCACTTCCTTTGAACCAAAAATTATGACATTTGCACATGCTTTGTTTCAATCAGAAAAAAAAAAATATTGCCCATCTTAGTTAGGGCCCGACAAATATGCCAATTTTTCTTCATTATATATAGTATACACTCTCCGAATTCACTTTGAAGTTATGCAAACCAAATCACTATTCGCTTTGAACCTAACATTTTATTTGCACAAGCTTACTTTCCTCGCATGCATAAGCAGGTAATACTGCCTGGCTTACCAGGGCGTTGTTTGCCACTGCATCCATAGCCTGAATCTTGGCAGTGGCCGCTGCTGCTGCCACAGCTGCTGCAGTCGGCATGCAGCTCTGGGCACTCGGTGGAGTCAAAGCATTAGGTGGTGTGATAGCCTGAAACAAGAAGCGTATATTAATCATATAGGACACAGTTGATATTGGCTTTATCGGGTGTTAGTGCTTGGAAAGCTTGGGGTTGCATCACTGAACCTGTACACTCTTTATAGGATGCCTCCTTGTCTGGCAGTTAGTTGCCCTACCTTCACACTACTTAGCCACATGTATGTCTTATATTTGCATTTTCTACTGACTGTTCATTGGTGTGCAAATATACATAATATCAAGTATTTTTCTGATAGTGTTTGCTATTTGACTCATTTCACACTGGAATTTCACTATTTTAAGTACTCAAACTTCAGGAAAATAACTATAGCAATTTCATTCACTAAAAATTTTAACACAGTGCTTCTAAATGATATTTTACAGATATGACATGCTCCTATGTTGACGATCACAAAAAAAGGCAAGGAAAATGCACTCTCACAGAAAGCGAAATTTATTCTCTTGGCAGTCGTTTTTTTTTTTTTTTTTCAAGTGAACCAGTTTTGCTGGCTTTCAGATCACCTCCTGGTCCGTTCAAGGTGATGTATAGAATTTACAGGCGTAAATATGACACAGTCATCTGCGAATAATTTCAAGTGTATCGACGTGTTGAATGCCATTGATGTAGATAATAAAGGGAAGTGGGCCTCGGACATACCCCTGCGGAACTCCCGAGTGCACATCGTAAAATCGTAAACTGGATCCATCAATGTATATATACTGTTTTTGATTTAAAAGGTATGATTAGCCCAGTGAATAGTGCGCAAGAGTAATCCAATTGCTCTCATTTTAATAAAAACTTTCAATGCACTACTCTGTCAAACGCCTCGAAAATGTCTAAAAGTACTAAATCGATCTGACCACCTTTGTCATAAACCTTAGTAAATTCATGAAATGTTATGATTAATTGACTTAATGAAGAGCATCCATGCCCAGTGGTGGGAATTCTTTCGAGCATTTCAAACACACACACGCATGGACACACGGACACACTTAAAGCTCATTACAGTAAAACCTCGGTGATATGTACATACATGCCAAGAACCTGCCGGAAACACGGCTCACTGCACACTAGTATGCATCAACCTACAGGAGTGGAAGCTTGCGCTAGTTGCTGTATAGTCATAAGAAAAGAGGAACGGTAGGATGTTCCTTTTTCCTATGTATGCGCGCTGAAAGAACTTGCCCATATGCATTAACCACTAAGTACGAAAGTGTGTCACAGGGTTCTCCAGGGTACGCCTATTACCAAGCACCAATTTGCATTTCTTTATGTGCGCTATGACCGCCAAAGAAGGAATGAGTATAATGCCACAGAAAATATTGCCTTAAGTGCCCAAAACGAAGCCATTTCTTTCTTTTCGCCAATGTTCAGAAATGACCGGCATTCTCGTACGGCCGTCCGATGGGATGTGGTGGCGACAGCAAAAAGCATTTCTAAACTACTACGGAGTCCGGGATACGCAGACAACGCAGCGACTGGGATAACGACGAAACGGACATAATCGGCTGCCTGCGATAAATGTGCACCACAATCTGCTACTTAACGAAACTGACACAGCTTTTTTTGAGATGCGGTACGGTCACAGGGAGCCGATCGCGTACTGGCTCATTGTGTGCAGCCCTTTGCCTACTTGGCGTACACATCGTGCCAAGCCACTTGCTTCTACTCCACTTCAGACCGTGCACAGGTGCAGCAAGAAGCCTGTTGCGTTAGCGTGACAATGCGAGCTTTCTGCAAGCGATGCTTTAGAGGCCCTGGCAGCGGACAGAGGTGCACTTAGGCTGTTGCCTCATGAGAGCGTGTACGCTCCATGAGGTGACAGCCCAACAACGCCCAACTCCGCAACAGTGACCTGCTTTCGTTTCTGCAAAGCAGTGCATGCTGAACACGGTCTCGCAGAACGATTGAGGCATGGCAATCAGCGCCTCTGCATTCTCAGGTAGTCGCCCACTATTAAAAGCATGCAGTAGGCTTAAAGCAGCGCTACACCACACATGTAAGATTTCTGTAGACAATAAGTCATACTGGCTCACTTTTCTGTAGTCGCCACATTGTCTTTGTTCTTTGCCAATAGTTACCAGAAAAAGAACCGCCGCTATAGCACGAAGGTCAGAATAATTCATCGGCCGATTCCACGCCTTTTCAGCCACGCAATTGTACAAGATGAGGACCACCATGTAATACTCGCTCACAATGCGCATTGTCAAGATTACTTTCACTTCCAAAACTGATTGATTGATTGATTGATTTGTGGGGTTTAACGTCCCAAAACCACCAATTGGTTATGAGAGACGCCGTAGTGGAGGGCTCCGGAAATTTCGACCACCTGGGGTTCTTTAACGTGCGCCCGAATCTGAGCACACGGGCCTACAACATTTCCTTCACTTCCAAAACCACCTTGTGGCATAGCAATGGCGAAAATTAGACAAAGACGACCCTTTTGGAGCAGTATGGCACAGTAATTTCTAGTTGGTGCATGTTGGCACAATTGGCACAGGCTTCCCACCACTGCATGCCTGAAACTGTGTTGTGCCTCAGTTATTACATGGTTTTGCGCTAAAAATCGTCTATGCATTTTGTTAAAGGAGCACTGACATCAAATTTACTCATGTCAAAATTTTTGCTTGAAAGAGTAGCTATCGACCCCCTAGTAGCGATTCGCTACCTAAAACGCAGGAAACACTCACACAGAATTTACATCAAAGCAGCTCGCCGCAAAGTGAACGGAGCAAATGCGGCTGTTCTACGCAGGCGTCCAGTCCCTCTGTCAGACGGTGCATAAGTCAACCCACTGGCTGCATTAAGGTTCGTGGCTCGGAAAATCATTAAACTCCATGCACTTCCGCCTTTTTCCGCGCTTCGACATGCAGGTTCTCACTATGCAGCGGTTCCCCGACATTACGGCACGTATTGTCGCTCTGAATGATCGTACTCGCACGCAGTGGAGCAGAACGTAAATCAGTTGATGCTACACGATGAATCGCACGCACGTTTCAACACAGCAAGGAGAGCCACTAGTGAGAGCATGGCTGGGAGCCGGCACCAAACACACTCAGAGATTGTCGACGTCATTGTTACTAGCGTATCGTCACTCAGGATGGTATTTGTGGAATGTATCACACCGAACATCTAGCACTAGTGTCAATGTTGCAGGGCAGTTTATTTTTCTTTTTTTTTCTTCTTAGCTTTTCTACACTGTTTGACATCGAAATAAAATAACTTCAACATGAGAAACACCATTCAAATTTCGCCAAGAAGACTGAGTGATCGAATGATGGGCACATCTCAATCTTAAAATTTGATGTCAGTGCTCCTTTAATATATGCCCATGCATTTTACTTGAACGAGAAGTTAAGGAGACAGGACAGCAGTTATCTACTATCTGCAATAGAGAACCCTTTTTAAAAATAAGAATTACTTTAGCGACACGCCAGTCGTCAGGTAACGGGGCCGTATCAATAGACTTCCAAAAAACGCCAGGGCCTGCACGAAAGGCACAGCACAGTCACAGCGAAAGCTAGAAGAGCGACCTTTCAGAGCCTTTTCAAAACACTCATCAGGTAACTACTACAAGCACACTTGCTTGTTACCCACAAGGGCATTACAGTATAATCTCGATGATACAAATTTTAAGGTTGTTTTGGACGGACTACATTATATAAAATTCACTGCGATTCGGTGTTATACAAATGGTTTCCCCAGCTACCGCGGATGATACAAATGTGCGACTGACCACTGCATTCCAGCGGCGCAACGCGGCTTGTCAGTGGGAGGAAGTCCCGTCCTTTGTTGACCTCGAAGAGAGTGAATGCGGCAAAACTCCCCAGAATTTCCCTTGCAATGGTGGCCAGAAAAACAGGCCGTGTGGTCGACGCGAAAAAATCAGCCCAAGAACAATTTTGGCGCCACGTTATAAAATATCACCTTTTTGCTTCAAGGCTTTGGCTTCACTGGCTGCTTTATCTCTCAAACCACGTGATGTCAACAACCAGCCGCAAATCAACATAGCGGCGAAGGCATCGGTGGTGGGTCATGTTGGCGCTATCGCGAACTACCCGCGCAGCACATCAAAGTTCACGGCCTTGACAAGGATGCGGTCGTCGAGAGCTTGGTTTGGATTACGATTGCTGATAACACCGGAAGTAGAAGGTGCAGAAGAAGGGAGTTGGCTTGCCCGAACGTGTCTTGTTTTTGCACTGCCGGCTGAATCCATCACCGCCGCTGTGTCCACTCGTGCCATTTCGGCTGGCGTGCATTCGCTATGCAATTTTTCGTCATTCTTCTTAAAAGCGCAGTATCCTTTAAAGACTTGCAAAGAATTTTGTACCAATTGCTGATGACGAGGAATTATGGCTGAAGTGGGTACGTGCCACAGTTAATAGGAGAACAAGAACAAGCTTTCATAATGGGATGGAGCATAGGATGGCCCACTCATTACGCTATTCACATTGTGCAATGACTGGTTCTTAAATTGTTTTAAAACGCTTTTTAAGTCGTATTACTGCGATTGCTTTCCCGGCCTGCCTAAGGCAAGTTTGCCAACAAGTCGCAAGCACCAGCGTGGCTCAGTGGTAGAATACTGGGCTGGCACCAAGCGGACCTGGGTTTCGAGCTGCACTGTGTCTTGGGTGGTAAGTTTTTTTTCTTTTTCTGATTTCGCGCGATGTAGTTACGGACGCCGGCAGCGGCAGCGGCGGACAACTGAGCGTGACCAGAGTTGTGATCTCATAATAGCTTTCGCTGTAAAATTATGGCTAAAAGAAGAGCGACTTGTACAGCATATCTCTTGAGAAATGTGCCTGCGATGTTACCCAGTCCTGTCGGCTTCTTAATGTAGTGCAGGAGAAGCTCGGTTGCATCTTCCACCTTCAGTAGATATACTAATGGTGGCGTTATTTTTGTTCTCGCGGAATTCTTCGGAAAGCGACTGTATCATCGAAGAGCATGGCTTCGTATAAATGCTTTGAAAAAACATGTTGAATGAATTAGTTATTTCTTGCCCCGCCGCGGTGGTCTAGTGGCTAAGGTACTCGGCTGCTGACCCGCAGGGCGCGGGTTCGAATCCCGGCTGCGGCGGCTGCATTTCCGATGGAGGCGGAAATGTTGTAGGCCCGTGTGCTCAGATTTGGGTGCACGTTAAAGAACCCCAGGTGGTCGAAATTTCCGGAGCCCTCCACTACGGCGTCTCTCATAATCATATAGTGGTTTTGGGACGTTAAACCCCACATATCAATCAATCAATTAGTTATTTCTTTTTTTTTATCTATAAGGACACTTGTATTCACAAAAATTTCATTTATTTTGAATCAACCACTCCGCCTGTGACAAATGCTATGCGGTGAGGAGTGGTTAGGGTGTTAGTTTGGAACAAGTGGCTTTCCGTTTTTTCGAGAAGTATGGGGATTGGTCAATCAATAATTTTGACTTTCGCATGAGTGTGCCAATGCCTTTCTGGGTAAGCATAGGGAAAGAGTGAAGGCAAAGTGGTGGCCACCAACGAACACGAACACGTCAGCAAGGCTTATTACTGACAACTTTACCACAATAAGTATCTTCAACTACATGCTCGGGCCCGCATGAAGGAGAGCAGTACTTTAAGCCTACTGCAGGTTTTTAATAGGTCACAACCTGAATGCCTTGGGCTGCCGATCTGTGCGTCCATTGTGCAGCACAGTGTTCAAGCCCAGACCTCTTTGTAGAAACAAAAGCAGGTCATCATTGCCAAGTTAAGCGTTGCGGGTCGTGGGCGCTGTGAAATCTTGCTACAGCGACGCTGTCATGCTGAGCGCACTTGTACAGTATTGCAAGCACAGCACTGTCGTAACCACACTGCACTGTTTCATTAGAGGACAATGCAAATCCACATTGGTTGTAGGAAGCTTGTTCCTAATATGTTATTCTAACAAGATATTGATACACAACAGCCGGCACAGCCTTGCTGCAAGAAAGAGAAAGACGACGTTGGTTGCTGGTTGTTGATGAACTGTCTCCATCTTGTTCGCCTACTAGAAGTTCAAGCTACTGAACTCCCACCCACTACCCCCATCATCAACCAGTGCCCCTTCAGAATCGGCTATGCTTCACCACACAATGTTGTAGCATTGTGGCAAAGCTGACTTTTAAAATGCCCTATGGCACGGGAGCAGTGTTAATGCATTTTCCAACATGCAATTTGAATAAAAAGTTTAGACTCGTGTATGAGTTTCAACGTCCAAAACTTCAGGTGTCATATACTGGCTCTATTGTGCTAGTGACAGTCCCATGAAAGCGTTTGAATTTTCAAGAATGTGTGCGAGCACTTGCAACAAATGCAGACGAGACAAATAAAACAAGCCGGCCATTTCCTTTGTGATGACATTGCCTCTGTGATAACAACGCCAAATGTAAGAGGCATGCTGTTGATGGCCCCTCAAGTGGGGACGAAAGGCCGCGCCTGTCTATCGTTGGGTGAAGTACCGTGGGGGGAAGCTGTGTCATTAGAGCAGCAACTTGAAATTTGACCATAAGGAATGGTTGCTGGCGCTGATGCGATTGATATCTCAGGAGGCATGAGCAAACAGCCCACTTACTTCATGTTGAGATTAAAGGTTACAAACACTGCTTTTATCCATGGAGCTGCCGTATTCTCATACACCCCCAGTGTTCTGAAGTTACTTGAGATCGGATTCAAAAAGAGTTAAGATAGCCTTTTCATTCGTGACACATCCAAATTTTTTACTATAGCATTCATTGCTTCGTCCTTAAGGCAAGACGGTTTGTTCCGTGACGTCAACAACGTCACGGAGGGCGCATCAGGTGATGATGATGATGATGATGAATGATGATAGGAGCTCGCTTGGCCTTGCCACGTCGCGGACAATGGTACATGAAGGCACTAAACACCGCATGAGAGCAGTTTAAGCACAATAATGTGTTTTGAAGCAGGATGGCACAGGGTGGCGCAATCGGCGCAGCACTTTCACCCCTGCACGTGTTTACTTGAAAGTTCAAAAAAATATCAGAGGTGGTTTAGGGTCCCTTTACGCCTTCTGTTGCCATTTACAGGCCAGGTCAAATAAAACATTTGAATCAGAAGCAGCCAACTAATAATGTTACATATAAGAGCCAAGACCAACATTTACTTTTAAATGCTGGCTAAAGCACCGTACCAGTAGAGTGCACACAGCAAGTATTCCTGAATTATGAAAATCTCCTGCCGTTTTGTTCCTAAAGCGAAACTTGGATACTAAAAAAGGAATATCTAGAAAAAGTTGTGGCCTACATAATGTGCGATGAAACAAAATGACAGGCATAAGATTAGAAGACAGCTGAATGAGTCGCATAACAACCAAGGGTATCCTTGTTGACATTTAGTGAAAGCAAGTTTGTGCTGCCTTATTATTGAATGGAATGGTAAAATAGCCCACTGCTACAGAAAAGTACTCTACTGTAATGACCCACAAGATTTTGCTTTGTTTCATCTATGTGGGAAGGTTCAAGCCAAGGGGGCCGAGGAGGCAAGCTGAAGAAGTAACCCCAGTTTGTTTCAAACACGCCCCTTTTACGTTACATACAACAGGGTGCACAATAGCTAGAGTTATACACGCACTTGGCACACACGTGCCCTCTACAAGCATTGTTCAAACAAGCATTGTACCAGCAACGAACTCACTTACCCTGCCAACACGGAGGTACTGCCCACCTAGGTCAAACAAGTTCATTGAGGCAATGGCTTCATTTGCACCCACATTGGTTTCATACTCAATAAAGCCATACTCTCTGAAAACAGTTTAAAAAAAGGCAGATTATGCAGATTAAAAAATCATGTAATATTTTTACCTTTCAAATTAAACACAAAACGACAGCACCAAAAGTACTACAAAGGATTGCCCAGTAAGAGCATTGGAGATTGTGCACTTACTTGTGCTTCCCAGGAGTCGATGATGGAATCAGTTTGCAGCTCCGGATTTTGCCAAATGCTTCGAAGACACTGCCGCAAAAAAGAACATGACAAGCACAATAACTTCAGGATATGTCAATTTAAAAGTATCAAGATAATGTGCTTTGTGATGCTTCTCGATATGAAGCCATGACGATACTTTTTTGCCATTACAATGTGCATATGTAAAAAAAAAAGGAAGGTGGGAACGAATTTCTTCACACATGTTAAGTTTATTAGGCAATAACTGAGCCTGTTTTAAAATTTTTCACGGCAGTGCAATGGGTGTGCACCTTTTTAGAATATTTTAGCTCATGCAGAGATGCAGATACCAAAGATCTGTGGAAAACTTCACAATTGCAAAAGCCTTCCTATTGCTATGAGTCTAAGCGAAATGGTCAACCTTGACAATGGCAGTGATTTACCCTTTTTGCATTCGTCTGGTGTTTCTTTTTTTCTTTTTCACCTAAGCACTTGTTCCTCCTGAATCTTACGACCTGCCCTTGTCTGCATTCTAGTATGTTTCTCTTCTGCACTCCTTCATGTGAACTAACCTAAACAATGTGCTGATTGATTGACTTAATGCGTGGGGTTTAACATCACAAAATCACCTTATGATTATGAGAGAGGCCATAGTGGAAGACTCCAGAAATTTCAACCACCTGGGGTTCTTTAACGTGCACCCAAATCTGAGCACACAGGCCTACAGAATTTTTGCCTTCATTGAAAATGCAGCCAAGATTCAATCCCGCACCTTAGCCACTAGACCACCGTGGCGGGGCCTAAACAATACGCCAGAAATAAGACGCAAATAAGCTGGCTCTCATTGTGTTTGTGGTGAAAGCACAAAACTGAGCAGTTCAGTGAGTTAGTAGTAGAAGTGACTTTTTAACTTTTTCGAGCATACTTTGAAGCAGATTTAAGTGTTTTCAGAGCAGGGAAAAAAATGTTAGATTACAACAGCTGTTGGGTGCTTCAGAAGCAGACGCAAAAATTATGGCAGAAATTTAATCAAATCAGTAAAGCTGGGCACTACATTTTAAAAGCAACAACAGTCCCATATAACTGTTGCTAATGACCAGTACCTAGATAATCGCTAGAGGACGAAAGCAATCCTGCTCATTTTAACATTTCACCACTCTAGCCTGCATGTCCACCTCAAAAAATAAAACAACAACAACAAAAAAACTCCACCAAAATAGGTTATACCGTATTTATTCAAACCTAGGCCCCATATTTTTGTTGTTTTTTTTTTTCAAAATTCTTCGCACCAAATTCCAGGGTCGACTTATATTCGAAAATTTCTAAAAATGCGTCATTTTTCATTCAGAAAAGTGGTGCACAACTAGCGCCACCTAGACGCAATCATAGCCATTTGTAGCCATGCCAACATTTGTCTTAAGCACAAACGTGAGGCTACCATTTTGAACTTTGTGGCGAGTGCTGAGGTGAGCTGTCTGTCATTTCGAGTTGCGTTTCGAGTGGTCCGTGTATGGCGCAGCTACAGAGTCGTCCAACGTTCAAGCCGGGCGGGGACTTTAGAGTGGCTGAAAAAAGTGTCGCTGGAAAGGCTGCTGCGTGGGACGATAACCCGGGAACTTTGATTGTGTGCTCTTTTGAGAAGTGTGGCATATCCAATATCGCTCAATGGCACCAATGATTGCGCACTGTGTGAAGGCAGCGACAAAGAAGTGAGCGACGACAACTCGAAATAAGAGCGGCATCGGCAAGCGTAGCATCTTTATGATGCAATTAACTAGAAACAGCACGAAAGAAACGACGACAAAGAAACACACGCAACAGGATTAGTGGCTGTACGTTTTTTGAGTTACATCATTAACCAGCTGCTTTGTTTTATCTTCATGTTCAATAAATTTGAACATGAAGGTGCATTTGAGGTAAGTTTCTCTTTCCCCGGGCTTGGGACTTTTGGGCGTTTAGGATCGAGGTCTGCCTAGATTTGAGTAAATATGGTATGCCTGTTCTTGTTGGATATACAGTCGAGACCGCTTATAACAAACCTGAGCCTGACGCGGCATTCGTTCGCTGTATTTCGAAGTTCGTAGTAAATGAAACACAGCTTTTTAAAAAAGTTGCGAGTAAAACACAAAATTTTCTGCCCAAAAAAGTTCGTCATGCACGTGTTTCCAAGAGCAGAAGCGATAAGGGAGGCCTAGAGTTTATTTCAAACGGCAGCATGCTCTTCACCGAGGCCCATGGCATAAGCTGCATGAGGCACTGGCTCCAAAGTTTCGTCGTTCTCGCAATCGGATTCCTCCAAAACGCTCTCACCACATACTTCATTCACAATGCCCCAATCCGTGCACAGTTCCGCAGTGTCGGCATCATCATCGGCCGCGATTAAACCATCACAATTGATGTCCCACCCGCTCTGCCAAGGCAGAGTCGACAACGTGCTGCCACAAATCACCGCCGGAGTGGTCCTGTTCGGAAGCTTCAGGCTCGGCACTAGGCCCAACGTTGACAAAGTCAGCCTCGCGAAAACAGTTTCGCGCACATGTAGCCATCACCGCCGCCCACGAAATATTCACCATCCCACAGCTAAATACCCGGACGCCCGATGCGGCAAGTTGGCTGCCAGGTGGTCAACAGCTATGGGCAAGCGCTCGGCAACGCGGCACCTAACGCGCAGATTACGCCAAAACCAAGCGGTCATTTCGACGTTTTGTTGAGCCAGCACCTCCTCTATTTTTTTTTCAGTGCCCGGGCAAACGCTCTCTTCAGGCCGTCAAGTACGCGCTCCAACTCCACTTGCCGCTGCCGCATGATGGCGCTGCACGGGTAGATAACGAGATGCTGGTGCTGAACGGTTGTGAGTATTGGGAAGCTCGCGAATTTGTGTTTTCATGCGAGTTAATTTGCAGTCGTGCTTCTTGACGGCTTTCACGAATGCAGGATGGGTGAAAAGTAACACAAGTATAGTGGAGCGCTGTTTCCACTTGGCTCTTTCAGACTGTGCTACCAGTTCAATATATGCATTTGAGTTTTATAGCATCCGCGTTTCTCTTTCAAGTTATTGCAACCTCATTATTTGCTTGCCTCAGTATATAATACTGCTGAGTACCACTCTGCCTATCTGACGGGAAAAAATTAGATTGTGTTTTTTTAATTTTTCATTAGTTACAAAAAAAAAAAAAACCAAAAAACCTCACCGATCCCCTTATGGTTTCACCCGAGACGACTGAAAGGTAAAAACTATCCTTGTTTTTTTTCGATTCGATGCACTGAATGCTTCCTACTTCCTTCCAGGATAGTTCTGCGCCCAACATGGTTTTCTTACTGCCTCAAGGATTCGAGACAAAACTAGCTTTCTGCCCCTCAACTGGTTATGCACTGCCCTCATGGTTGGCCAATTTCAACCAAGTGAAGATTTTATATGATGTTGTCAAGTTATGTGATCTCCCGATACGTCAGAAACATTTATGATATGTGACATCATATGATGACGTTTTCACATAACGATTTCTTGCATCACTTGTGTTCACACCACCGACGCGAGGTATGCCGGACGCCGCCAGCGATCAATTTTTGCTTTTAATGAGACATTTAAAGCTATCGCCTTAATGCACTGTACGGTTGTAGTTTCGTGAAATTGCCGCTTCCGCTGGTGTTCGGGGAGAGCGTGCTTGCAGTAATCAGGCAAAACAATTCGTCTCATAACAAATCTTCGTACTACACTCTAATATGTAGCCTTCATTTACAACCAGAGTATTTCATAGATTACAAGTAGTGGTGGCTGAAAACTACCTGTCACATTTGACAACATGGCAATTGGTATCACTAAACGAGAGTGCACTGTATCTAAACAGTCAACAATGAGTCTATCCGTAACAACGCTGCCTCGCGATCACTGCCGTGTGCAACACTAACATTACGCCCCGAAGCTAAATGGGAGCCCATGGGCACCGCACAGGCATTAGGCTCTACTCTGCTCACTACCGAATGAAGAGGCCAGAGGGAAGAAGAAACAAAGCTGAGAAGCCGGATATTAAGGCTACAACAATCTGTCCAAGAATACACAGACAAGCTCAAGCAACTGACCACATGCCGTATTTTTCATTCCTGTCACCTTGAGTCAAGTTGAGAGTAAGCATAAACTTTAGATTTTAACAGCGCCTGTTCAAAACATAGGCAATGATCACAGAAATCGCGCTGCATATGATGCTGTTCTTGTTTATTTCACGATATTTTATTGTTTAAGCTCTCAAATGGTGAAATCACCTGCTATAGTTCCTCGTTTTCTGACGCTTGCTTTTCCTCGGTGGCAACACATGTAATGCTCCGAGAAGAGAACGGAAGATGACCTATATCCCTGGAAGTCGTTCAGTGGCATTTTATGCTATTAAGTGCATGAATTCAAAGCTGGCGCATAATGTGCTAGGTCACTAGAGAGTAGCAAGCATTGGGGAATATTAGGCACCCAAGCTCTTAATATTAGCTCCTGGCAAAGGCTTCTTTCAGAAATGGACTTTCAGTTAGTCAAAAAAGACTCTCAGTCAAGCTAACGCCACAGTGACAAAACTATCTTCCGTGGATTACTGGCATCAGCCATTATCGGCCTAGCAGACAACGCCCGAGCGCCTCGAACAAGTAGTCGCGAACGACACATGCCTTTGAAAATAGTTAGGTGTCCAGAACAATAAGTGCTTCACGATTCTAGTTTCCAAGCTTCCAATACATTTTGAATAATGCGAATACAGTCGAAAACCGAGCCGTATAGCACCTTCGAATGCAGACACGGCATTCGTTTGCACGAGAGACGACACGGCGGCATCTCTATACTCTAGTTGTGGCACTTGGCGGCGAAACGCCGCACTAGCACCGACGACTGCTTCCCATTGAAATTCGCCCCTTCACCCGGGCACTGAAAAAATAGAGGAGGCGCTTGTTGAGCGGCAGGAAAAAGCGCACACGGCCTCTTGTCCGCCATCCTGACCACACACAGCGAGACGCGCACACGCAACACACATGCCAGAACGCGTGGTACAGCTCTGGGCCAATGTATAGACAGGAAACAAAGCTTCTGAATTTGAGTCGGCATGCTGGCATCACGGAGCGGTGGAGATGGGCAAAAGAGTTGTGTCAGGAGAGAAGAGCCGATTTGCGAGAGAAGGGCGAGGAGTTGCGATACAGAGAAGAGAGGGGAGCATACGGCGGGAAGGTGACCTTGAAAACCAAAACACGCGGGAAGGAAGCAGGTCGGGCAGCTTGCTTGAAAGGTCCACGAAACGTGCAAGTCGCGCGCAGAATGCGCGTGCAAAGGTCTAAGCACGGCTGCCTGGATCAGCACGCACGACAGTGTTCAAAGAATCAGCGGCCATGGTAAAAAAATCGTTTTGTTGCGCCGGCGGGTTTGCGTGGCCTCACTGACTTCGATATTTTCCAATTCATTCCCCGCAATTTAACAGCCATTTTTACGCTTCCGCACACGTGCAGAGGGTATGCTGAGCAGAGAGCGAAGTGAGCGAGAACAGGTCCTATACACGAAAAGAATCGCGAATTATCAGAGTGAATGGGGTAGTGTACGCACGTGCACTAGAACAATACGATGAGACAAGACTCAGATGATCGGATACAGACGATGTTGGCAAATGGACTGGTCACTCCAGGCCAGCGAAGTTAACGACAGTACCAGCAATAAAAAACAGGGGACATGGCCGACCGGTCTTCAAAAGATGGGTGGCAGTATGAAAACACGGGCCGCGTCTGGTGATGCAGGGTGCTCAGAGTAGCGGCGGGACAAAGAATGGAAGGGTACGTAACAAAAAGCGGTCCGGGAGAGCGGCAACTAGAGGGGTGCGGAGGCAGGGTCGGTGTTTAAAGATAAGAATCTATGAGCACCTCGCCAATGCCTCATCTGTGGTAGAAAGTGGTTTCCCATGAAGTCGGCAGAGCGCTGACTTCGTACCCTGTAACCGATCGGCGGTGCTCGGAGACGTTCGTTGTATGATTTTGTGTCTTTGAAACACTATAGTATTTTCAAGGTCACATGGATATTGCTCATTTTAAGTGAAAGTTCGTTTTAAGTGAGGCTGTTATATGTGGGCTTGACTCTATTCGCACAACTCCAGTATTTGTTCATTTCAAAGACTTCAAAAATTCAAATATGAATTTTAATTGGAATGCTGTAATGTTTGTTTGAATATTTGAACCAGCCGAATATTCACCGATCTTTATTGTACACCTTTCGTAGTTGCTGAAGATGAAATTCCAGATTAAAAATGTTTTACAGCCTTTTACACCTTATCCCTCCACGATTGAGCCATCTGCTGCATTGAAGAAACCATAAAAACCACCATGTAAACAACAACACACCTCTGAATATCCGATTCAGTCAAGTCCTGGTGAACAGATGCAATGTAGATGCGGTTGTACGTCTTAGCCTCTTCCATAATCTGGTCCAAGATGGGCGCTGCCTGTGGCATGTTACTGGGACGTCCCACCTTGATGTTGCGCCCTCCAATGAGCACGCCGTTCATCTGCTCGAGAGCAAGCTGCGCCGCTTCTGGGAGTTCATACTCGACAAAAGCAAAGCCTTTGTGCTTCTGAGTCACAGGGTCCCAGGACATATTGATGGACTTGATGGGACCAAATGGGCGGAAAGCCTGCTTGATGGTGTCCTCCTTGAGCTCAAAGCTAATGCTGCCAACGTACACCCTGCACAGGCATGAAAACCACTCCATGACATCGCACAACTATACCTTGCTGTACCCATTTTAAGAAGTACTGGTTGCACTTGATTTAGATTTTGCACATTCAATTGTAGACAACAATATGTGCAAACTTTCAAAGAGTTTTATCAGTTTTTACAGAAGTTATGACACTACTTTAAAAGTAGGCTGGGCCTTGGAAATAGCAATAGGAAAGATAATGAGATGCAAAAATAGAGAGTACCCTAGGCTCTTGCCAAATGAATACCAAAGTCATCTTGGGCCCCTACAGCTTATAGAAGCGCCGGCACTTTATGAAAAGCGTAACGTCACAGTTTTTGCAACACTATTTCAATGTATGGTGCATAGTTTTCAAAGCTGTGTGAAATGTTGGTATGGACAGAGTGTAATGGCAAGCTCAGCGGACACTAGAGGTCTCTTGACATTTCTGTTAGATACAAGTTCACCAAGTGAGTGTCTCCGACTGAAGGACAATAGTCATCACGTTGGGGGGTCTCCTGAAACATACAGTGCAACTACAGGCCCTGTATGCATCGTCTGCAGCTATTTCTAACATTTGGGAAAATGTGGGCCTGTACCACTTTGTCTCAGGGATGAAATATCTGTAGCTCTTCGCAGCATGGTCGTAGAGCTCAGCCCCTTCCATGCCATGTTACAGCTGTTGAAGGGAGTTAGCAATGGCACTAAGTTTGTTTTTTTTTTTCTTTTAGTGACTGGCCACTTGGTTACAGCACACAAAAACTAGTGTGTTGTCCTTTAGCCACATAGCAGCTATGCTTTTCTCTTTTGCCTTTATGACACAAAATTGTTTCAGGCATAAAAACAAACTATACTACACCCATTTCTTTCGTTTCATATTTTTTTACATTTAGCAGAAAGCACTCTTTGTATCGTTATTCCCATTCTTCTCCAAAGTGTCGATGTTAGGATCAGAAATGACAATGAAAACATCAACAGGCTCTGGTATACTCAAAGCGGTATCTGTCGCAGCCTCATAGTTATTAGATAAATGAAAAAAAGAAAAACCTTCATTCTTTCAAAGAAAATAGCTGGTTCAATCTCTGAGGCACCGCACAACATTAGGTACGTGTGTGTTTCCATGAAGTCCTACTGTACTACAAAAAGTACACCCAGATTTGAATACACATCTCAGAAAAACTATGCACTCTATACACTTCCTGCACTGTGCAGGGATTATTTGATTCTTGCTGAAGCACAAGCAATTCGTTTTTTTTTTCAACGTATGAATTGTGAAACCTGAAACAAATTAGGAAAAGGAGTACTGACCACGTGTGTTTGACAAGCTCTCATTTCTTGAAAGCTTAACGACTCATAGAACACAAGAAATAGGACAGAGTCAATATGCCACGTTAGCATTATCTTTGTGCAATCCTTGCCATCCCAGATTCCAATGAGCAAAATCAGAATATTGTGTTTATTTTTTATTCCTGAATAAGGAAGTGTACTTTGTAAAACACACTAGCCCCTAATGGGTTAGAGCGGTGGCAAGAACACACCGTTTTTGCTACTTTTACTACTGATGCGGTGGCTGTTCTTGTTTTATGTAGCCGACTTGTGTATAATTAAAAAGCTTGATCTTTGTACATTTGAAATATCTTCTTTAAAGGGACACTAAAGAGTACAAAGATTTTTCGTGCCGCAGCAGTGTACAATTTCACAATCCCGAAAACGCCCCTCCTACCCTGACACGATGCATTGTAAGTGAGAAAACGTGTGAAAAGAAAATGTGGTTAGCGAGGCCACCTCGAGATTCCCACTTCAAACACTGCGACATGAGAAATTTCAAAGGCGAGTACTGGGTCCTACGTAACTTCCAATTGATAAAAATGAAGTACATGGTAGTTTGTAGGTGACGCGAAGTTTCAGAAACTTTCACCGAGCTAATGCCATGAAAATAGCTAAAATACATTTTGAAATTTCTTACTTCACGCACGGAGATTTTGGCACAAAATCTAAACGTGAAATTTCAACCTTAATTTTCTCCTCTAATAATGAACTCACGACTGTGATACGTGTGGAATTAGAGTCCTCAGTGTGCAGTTTATCAATCTAAACCAAGTCATTGTTTGTCTTTAGGGACCCTCTAAAAACAAGTCAGCCGTTACTATTTGGGGAAGGGCAGGCAAGCATGAGCGCTAGTTATGCAGTTTTGGCTGACTCTCCCACATTAGTGACCCATTTCTCAAATATCTGCTACAGTTACAAAACTGTTTCTTGCAGAGCACATTAAATACATATTTATCTATATCTTATATGTAGCAAATTGATGTAATGATTTATTGATTGATACGTGGTGTTTAACGTCCCAAAACCACCATATGATTATGAGAGACGCCGTAGTGAAGGGCTCCGGAAATTTTGACCACCTGGGGTTCTTTAACGTTCACCCAAATCTGAGCACACGGCCCTACAACATTTCCGCCTCCATCGGAAATGCAGCTGCCGCAGCCAGGATTCGATCCCGCGACCGGGTCAGCAGCCGAGTACCTTAGCCACTAGACCACCGCGGCTGGGCAGCAAATTATTGTAGAACTTCTACTTTATTGTTGGTCATTTTCTGAAAACAGCCAAATTTAGTTACTTAAGCTGTAAACTGTCTGCTAACTACTCTCTATAGAAAATCCATTTTTGAGACATCTATGGAAATGAACATTCCCCATTGGTGTTTAATTTAATTAATGTACACACTGTGGCTTTTTTTATTATAGTGATCTAAATTGGGTGATATTCTCACTACATGGACCTACCTGTGCCCATTCTTATAGAAAGCTATTGAAGTTCTGAGGCAGAATTTGGCCACAGCATACCTGCCAGGTTTGCAGCGCAAGCATTATGGAGACGCGACCAGGGGGGGGGGGGGGGGTCCTTAGAGGGATGGAATCTTTCACACGTGTTTCTCAATATTGAATTTGTATATGGAGTTATCATAGCACAATAAAGGCATAGTTTTTGTAAATCGCCAACAACCTACTCAGGGTAGGTCAGCACCACCGAATCTTCGACGTGACTGAAGCCACCTTTTTCAAGAAGTCCTTCGAGCACTGCAGGGCATCATAACAGTGTTTGCCGATGCCATTCTGCCACTTCGCCACAAGAATGTTTTTTGCACGGAGAAATTGCACGTGGAGTCCAACTTTAGCGCCATGCTAGTCTAAATTGTGTCACTAGAAGTACAGTCGAAGCTGTGTCACTTGCAGTTACATTACTGCCCAATTTTTGTATTGACAAATTTGGCCCTCGTTGAGAACTCCTCAGAATATACCTGTGACATTTGGCCTGAAGTAGTTGCCCAAGTGTTTTGTCTGACATGAAAGCGCGGAACTCGGTGCGCATCTTTCTCACCATGCTGAACTGCCGCTCGCATTTAGCATTGCTGTGCGATGCTGAAAGGATTCCCAGCATCACTTGAGCAATGCGACTGAATTTCAGAAGTCCATCTTCGCCTTTCAGCAGTGAGATGTTCTTAACTGCACATGGAACCGTTACTCTTCCAGTATATTTGTAAAAATTTTGAAAGTGCATCTTCACAAATTCAATTTGCAGTGCATTAACAGCTTGATCTTCGGTCTCTTGCTTCCTCCGCAGCAATAACACTGGAAACCGCTCCACACAAAAAATCTTGATCATCCTTTTGCACATTTCTGCTGTGGTAGTCTATCAAACAGATGTCCTTGCGCAGCTTTAGCAGTGCTGGCCTCACAAACCTTGAAAGGATGTCAAGAAGGTTTAGAAGTATAGGCTGTAGCTTGCGTAGAGGGGCGCCTGTGCTTGCAGGTGGGCGTTGACTGCCTCAAACGCAGAAATAATGTTATTTAAAAACAGACAGCAAACTTTGCTAAGCTCATAGCTCAAGAACACGAACAGTCGTTCCTCATGTGTTATGCCAGTTGATCCAGTCTTGCACACATCAGTAGCCTTAACTGTTTTCATAGGCACAGCTGTTGATTCAACAGACTTTTTTCTCTTCTGTCTGAACTGGTGCTGCTCAGTGTCTTAAGTTTGTGCTGGCATTTTTGGGAATGTCATAGTAGGTCAGAAATTGAGGACCTGTAGTAGCATCTCCTTTCACTTAAAGGAAAAAACTCGAGAGCGGTGTGAACTGATTATGAAGCCTTACCAGGCATTTTCCCAGCGAAAGCCATCGGGTTGGAACGTGCTTTAGGATCTTGCAAAACTCCTTATTGTGCAGTTTGTGAAACTCTTTAGGTGAACTTTTTTTATAGCACTTCTTTCTAAATAATAAAAAAATGTCCACAAGGACTTTGTCCACCTTCACTGGGAAACAAGAAGCTGTTTTCTCAGCCGCATTGTTTATTAAATGGCATGGGCATCCAATTTTTACAATGCGTTCATGGGCCTCGGTTAGCGCTGCCACTACGGCATCATCAGGTTGGCACTTTCAAAGCAAAAAGCTATGCATACCTGCCAAGTTCAAGAATTCTGAATCCGGGAGATTTCCGCAACGGGGGAGTGGCATTTGAAAACCAAGAACAAACAAACAAAAAAACATTGCAAAAAACAAAAGGGGGTGGGAGGGGGGTCTCAATCGCAAGCACCAACATCAGCGTTGCAGCCTTATACAGTCGAACCTCGATATATCGAACGGCGCGGCGATCGTGAAATAGTTCGATATATCCAGAATTCGATACATAAAAAATCACGAAAAAAATGCGCCAACAGCTTGCTGAAATCAACCAACGAACCGTTCAAACGTGGTGCAGTAAATACTCACTTGAAGATTCAAACATAGTATTTATTGTGTTGGTTTAAAATATTGAAAAAGAGTAGCCTGCTTTTTGTTGGCCATGGCGTGTTTGACGACTGCGTCCTCAATATAGTCCAGGCGATCTATAAGTGATAGGCCGGTGCCTTCAATCTTGTGCGCTGCCACTGCGGCGCACAAGGGCCAAGGCAGCTACGACCTGAGCTGATGTCGGGAGCGGGGCACCATCAGCGCTTGCGGGATTCACCTCGGCAGAGTCTTCATTTGGCTGCTCAGCAGTAGCTTGGGTGACAATCTCCACATCCGTGAGCTCCGCCGTTCAGAGTTAGGCCTGTTGCGCACCACAGCGTGCGACAGGCCTAACTCCGAACGCACGAACACTGCTAGCACAACGACCGATGCGTGCCGATGCAACGGGGAAGGAGCTTGCAACAAGTGCGCAGAGTGCCGTTGACACCATAGAGACTGCAACGATTGCAAGCTGCAAGGCTGCGGCGTGACTCCGGGTGTAAAGCGCGCACATGGCGCGCCCATGCCGGCTCGCCTGACTGCTTTCTCTTTTCCGGCAGCAGCGCGGGCCGCGTCCAAGACAGTAGTCTGCATCTTTTCCCTCCTTACTTTCCTCCTCAATGTTTACCTCCCACTCGCCCTTCCCCCGCGCGAAGCCATGTCGGTGCCTTCGTATTGAAAGAAAATAACAGCTCCGCGCTTTTCTCTTCACTTTCCTCATTCAAGAATCTCTACCGCTAGGCTGCGGTGCGCATACGCCGCTACGTTAAAGTGGCGCTCTCGGCGCCATTGATGTGTGCAGCATTCGTAAACGCCCGCCGTTCTACCCCTACTTTCGAGAGTTGCGGGAAAGCTCGCCGCCTGTCAATGGAGCGCGGGCGGTTTGGGGTGGCTGAGTTCGATATATCCATTATATAATTAAGGGGGGACGCGGCACTTCGGGACCGAAAATCAGCCAAAAAATCGAGTTTTCGCGGACCTTCTTTTCGCGTTCCCGACATCATTGCGCACCTATTTACAAAATTTCATAGCCGAATACCATCAACTTTTATCGTTATTCAACTTTAAAAAACCGAAAACGGGCGTCCTGCCCTTTAAATTGAGGGCGAATAGCGCAGGTTTCGGCTCTACGATACGCGGGAACTACGCGCTCGATCGGCGCCATTTTGGTCTTGTTTGAAAGAACGCGTTTTCAGCTGTTTTTTTTTTTATTCAGTAAGCAACATTGAGCGTTTCCCCGGCTCGAAAAACGGGGCCTCAAAGACAAAGAGCCGCGCTCACTGCCATTGGCTAAACGGCGCACGTGACTGAAATGGCGCTTTCCGGTTGGCTGGAAGCTCGCGGCTTGCGCCTGCATACGCGACCCGACGCCATTTTGAAAGGGTTACCGCTGTGACGCCTCGAAATCGGCAGAGCACTCTGAAGCTTCTGATCGTATCGCCATGCCTGGAAACGCAAAAAAAAGTATCGGACCGTGCACGCATTTGGTCGCAGGAAACGCAAAGGTCGTGGGAGAAAGTCTACGAAGTCATCAGAGCCCTCGGTTGACTCCGACGAACGATGTGTCGACGCTCCGCGGCCGTTCAGCGATGGTGCGACCGAGCGCGTTGCCTCCGACGACGATGACGGTGAAGCGAACTCCGGACGACTACGAATCGACGCCAAGGTGGTGACAAACGCCGAAGTTGAAGAAAATCATGCCCGGGAGAAAGCGACGCTCGACCGGCTTTCATCGGCGCCAGCAACTGCACGGAAAATTGACTTTTTCACCGCGAGTTGTAGCGAGGCAACCGCACAGGACTCGGACCACGCTGCTCCTTATCTGCTTATGCATCTAGATATCCTAAACGCGATAATGGGTGCCTTGTGTTGCAAAGCCTGCCACGGACCGGCTACGATCGTCAGAGGGGATCGGGACTACGGACTTGCCGTGAAAGTGCTAGTGCAGTGTGAAAGGTGCGGCGAGATCGCGAATGAATGGACTTCGCCCCGCGCGAACGGCACGAAAACAACAATCCGTTTGAAGTAAATCTCGCTTCGAGGGCGATGGTGGCTACCGGCAACGGCCAAACGAAAATGAACGATATTTTCGCAACAATGGGTATCTCACACCGTGGTATGCACCACAAGACGTTTCAGCGGCATTTGAAGAACACGCTGGCACCCGCTGCAACGCGAGCGGCTGAGTCCGCTATGAGCGAATGTGCGGAAAAGGTTAGAACAATTTACGATGACTTGTGCTTCGGCCACCGGGGCAATATTGCCGTTAGTTACGACGGCACGTGGAAGACGCGAGGCCATTCTTCCCACATCGGCGTGGGCACAGTTATCGAATTATTTAGTGGCTACGTGTTGGACTACGTCGTTCTTTGCAACTTTTGCCTAGGCTGCGAGGTGGGCCCAAAGCCTAGTAGTGAGGGCTATCAAGAATGGAAGGCTAACCACAAATGCCAAAAAAACACGAGCAGCAAAGCGGGGCAAATGGAAGTGGAGGCGGCTCTAATTCTATTTCAGAGGTCGCTTGAACGCCATGGCCTGCGCTACACAACTATGCTGTCTGATGGAGACTCTAGGACATTTTGCGCCATACAAGACGCCAAGGTGTATGGTTACATTGACGTGCAGAAGGAAGACTGTATTAATCATGTACAGAAACGGATGGGCACCGCATTGAGAAACCTGGTGCAGAAACAAAAGTGCGATGGGAAAAGAGGCCTTGGTGGGAAAGGCAGGCTCACAGGTGAGCTGATCACCAGGCTGAGCACATATTATGGCCGGGCTCTGAAATCGCATGAAGGTGACGTGGGCGAGATGCAAAAGGCTGTGATGGCCACATACCGCCCCGTCACCTCCACTGATGAATGCTCGGACCACAGTCTGTGCCCAGCTGGTGAAACTTCATGGTGTCGGCACAATGCCGCAAAAGCAAAGGGTGAGCCCGACCCCAGGCATGCCTACAATCTACCGAAAGACGTGGCAGAGGCATTACTACCAATTTATACCCGGCTTACGGAAAGAGACCTGCTTCAGAGGTGCGAACGCGGCAAAACGCAGAACTCCAACGAGAGCCTACATTCGGTAATCTGGAGTTTGGCCCCCAAGGAGCACCATGCGTCCCTGTTCGCTGTTGAAGCAGCTGTTGCAGAAGCAGTGCTGCGCTTCAACACGGGCAATTTGAATTCTGCAACGGCAATCTTAGGTGAAATGGACATGAATGCGACAAGTACTGGTGCCAGGAGAGCGAGAGAAAAAGACCACCGTCGCAGCATTGTCTCCAACAAGAAAAGAACAGCCTCATTGGAAC
Source organism: Rhipicephalus annulatus (assembly GCA_013436015.1). NCBI lineage: Eukaryota > Metazoa > Arthropoda > Arachnida > Ixodida > Ixodidae > Rhipicephalus > Rhipicephalus annulatus. The sequence goes on along the minus strand of WOVY01011200.1, from coordinate 498,754 downwards.
TCCGGAAGCTAGTGAAGAGGAGGCATGAGCACAGAATGCATTCAGACTATGCTTCTGGTGCGTTTTGAGGTTGTCTTGTTGCATATTCTGCAATAAAAATGTGTGCCCACGTTTTTTCTCGATTTCTCAAAACGACAATTTTCATGTGCTTCCCATTATGCCGGAGCAATATCTCTTGTTCTATCTGGGTTATCATTACGATTTCTTTTTTGTTTCGAAGATAAATGCAGGGGATGTGTCGTAAAGTAAGTTTTATTGTAATAATTTTTGGAGAAAATTCTCTAAATGGATCTTTTGTTTCAAGTGTAGATGGGGAAATTTTTCATGTCATATTCAACATCCCACAACTTTGCTTCGAAATAGCCCAGAACAATGATTTATACTTTATTGCACACTGTGAACATACCGAATTGGTTCTATAGGTTGCACATCAATATCCAAGTTACAGTTAAGTAGCTAATTAGGCCTTAATTGAAAAAGTCGCAGTTCATTATATCTTTAAAACTAATTGTCACAGCAAAAAAAAATTAGATTTTTGAAATCAGCAGTAAAATCTACATAGGCTCTCCAAATTTGACTGAGGTACTCGCAAAAATAAAAGAGTTTTTGGAAGGTGTAGCATCCCCCCTTAAAACTTTGATCGAAATAAAAAATCAATAATGCATGCGATTTCCCGCGTGATATAGGAACCGTTCGATATAGGCAATAATTCGATATATCCGTGTTCGATATATTGAGGTTTGACTGTAGTGGCTAGGAGTGGCCGAACACACGAGGGTAGAGTTTTCCACTAAGGTGAGAGTCTCAAAGGATCAACACAACTAGCAGAATCTATTTCAGTCAAAACAACTCGCGTGTGTCTTCCTGGGACACACGTGAACAGAACAGACGGGATGGCACAGCTGGCTGCCGCAAAAGCGCGGGTCAAAGCTTTGCTCACTGCTAGATTCTTTTTGACAGGAACGCCAAGACGCGTCTGGCCCCTTTTTATTGCAATAGCAATTATATGGACAGCCCAGGCTGTTTTTTTTTTTTTTTTTGCCGTTGCCACCACTGCCGCCATTCATCGTATATGTATACGTATCTACATACATGAACACTCAAAGAAAAAAGCCGCCCGCGCTCGTCGCCGAGTTCGTCGCGATGCGCTGACACGTGCTTATCTCTCACATGTACTTTGCCCCATGCGCGCGCGCTTATCCTTTGGTGGGGGAATCGTGTGCCTTCGGCTTTCACTGAAACGAAAGCATTAGTTGCCAGGCCCACAAAGGTCACTTTGGTCTCTGAACAGGCCCCTTTTGCGAAAACAGCGCGCTTTTCATACACAGCGATGTATAACAACTGAGGCACTTGTGAGTTTGCACTCATCTGTACAGTGATTACGTATCGTGCATCGTTTTTTTTAAACAGCACGTTACGTGTCGAGTGATAAACGCTGATAGTTTGCTCTCGTCCTGCGAGTATTGCTTTCGTGCGTCATTTGTGTGTGAGTAGCACACTGCACGTTTCAATCTGATTGCCGTTCTCAGCGTTACATTCGAAGTTGTTGCTGTCGCATTCATTGCTTCACTCTTACAGCAAAACTGCGACTTTTTAAAATTTTTAACGTATTTACTGCCTTTGACCTACCGCTGCGTGCCTTCGGACCTCATAGATTGCTATCGCGTGACCGCGACCGCAGTTTTGTGCGTGGTGGTTGCGGCAAACGATAGTTCATTTTACAATCCCCATGCCCTTGGCTGCACACGCGCCTTTAAAACTAAGTCGTTTTATGCCATCTACGATAGCATCTGCCGTAGTTTTGTCCGCAAAGTTTGCGGAAAGCAGCGTTGCTTTGACTAATTGAGCGCACACTTTCGTGGTTTTGTCAGTTACGTCGTCGCCATACATGATCGTGTCAAGAGCGACCGCGGTTTCGTCCACACCAATTGTGGCAATGACAATCGCACGTACTGTAGAGGATAGTGCACTCAGGTGACACAGTCTATTTTTTCTACTAGACTATAAAACACTTGATGAAAACGCCGCCCCATGCCTTGAGGATAGTCTTGAGGAACTTATTGCTGAATTTCGAGATGAAGCCCATGCTCAAGTGGTGATGAGATGGTGTGTGATCCTGAGCCCATTGCAGTGGTGAACAGTGCAGAAAGAGATGCTGTCATCTTGTTGCAGCGCTACTTTGAACACGATGGTGGCACAAATTTCCTGCCTAGCTTTTTGGCCATGACTCTTACTTTGTGAAAAAATGCTTGAACAAAGCCAAGCAAACTGTTATCACCTTTTTTTTTTTTTTCCCAAGTGAGTAATATTAGCAAAGCTTTTTTTTCTAATCAACTATAGTAGTAATATAGAGCTGCTTTTCTGTCAGTGCGGCCAGATCATACACAGAAATTACGATTTCTGGGATATTTTCACGACAACCGTACAAACGGAAGAAACGGCCGAAATCCAGGAGAATCCTGGCCAATCCGGGAGACTTGGCAGGTATGCCTGAAGCCAATTCAGATGACGCGCCGTGCTCATAGTAATCTGATCGTGAATTCACTTACAGCTTCATTGCTTGCGAAGAAGCATGTCGCCACGAGTGCACTAGCGCGTCGTTCTTGCCCACAGTCTTGCGGTCAGCGGGGTTAGGCCCAAAGACGATTCCGATGATGAGCTGCGCTCGTAGACCGCGCACCCGCTCCTAGTTATCTAATCGAGCATCCACTTAATTAAAGTGTAATTATATCCTAAGTGATTGTCGGACCGTGAACACATCCCGAAGTAGCGATTTTTGACAGCCATGTCCTCGCAACGCACAAGCAGCAGACGACGATCTCCCGGAGCGAAAGCCAATGGCGAGGCGAGCTGGGGCAACATGGCGGCCACAGCCAGTCAGGGGCCTCCAAACGACCTTCAAATATGCTTTTTGTGTGCTTGTTTTTAAAGGGAGCAACCGGCTGAGGCGGGAAATTCGAACACGGGAAACACTCTTTCTGATAAGCCCAAGAAGACGGTTGCGAAGCTATAAATTTTTGAAAATCGATGTTTTCTCGCCATTTGCAGAAAAAAATTTCACTACCTAGGAGGGTGAAACAAATTTTTCAAAGCACTTACGGCGGTTTTCAGTGTAGATACCTTGAAATCAGATAGGAAAAGTGTTCCAGAAACTAAAAACTTGATTTTTAAAAAATCGCTTCTTTTGCCATTTTTTTATATTAACCGCACACATATTTTATATTATTATATTATATTATTATTTTTTTATTATTAGCCGCGTTCCCCCTTAAATGTCACACCAATGGATTAACAAATTAATCAGGTCGTAGGGGCACGACACCGCTATTAGCAACAAGACACTTGTACTGGAGCAATATGCAAGTGGCAAGCAACTAACCTGCGTTAGAAAGGGCCTTTACATAACTGGATTTCAGACGGTGTCGTGGCTCAACTGGCCTCCCTACATGGGCCATGCATGTAGGCACGACACTGCTCCCGTGCACTGAGCTTCATCGGTTTACATGTCCCGGACAGCTCTGGATGGCTCAGAACGGCGGCGCTGCATTCATTGTTCTCGGGGATCAACCGGAAGCTCAGCCCACTGGTCCAGGATTGCTCGGACGCATGTTTGTTTTTCGCGTGCCGGGCTGCCTGCAGGCGGCCCCGGGACTGTCCAAATTATTTCTTTCGGGCTGCTGCCAGGCGACAGCGCGGCCCACATGCCTGTACTGCCATTTTAACCTAGACACGGGAAATTTTCAACGCGCTCGTGCTCTCTTTTCTTTTCTGTTCGCTCCTCGCATGTTTCTGAATTTTGCATTGTTTGCGCACCTAGTTCTTGTCATCGGTGTTCTGAGCCACATAGAGAATGTGTGTATTCCCGAAGGTCGGGCAAACCAAGTTATACTCGGTAGGAGAAACAGCGGTGGAACAACCGCGTGGGTTGTTCCACCGCTGTTTTCACTGTTCCACTTACAGTAAGTTGCATCAAAATGGAAATAGATATAGTTCACTACCTAACTGCTGCTGAGGTTGGAATTGGGTTGGGGTTGTTGCCTTTGTCACAGCCGTGGAGGGAGCAGACGACATAGCAGAAGCCACAGCGGACGCAGACAGCATCAAACACACAGATGGCCCGAGGCCGCTCGGGCTGGCTCGAGACTTTTGGATCATGTGCATGTGATGTAGATAGCCGCCTATGAGCCAAGGCGTCCGCGGGCCACCGGCAAGTGGTCCGGGACTAGGTAAATCAATGAAGCTCACTGTGCCATGCAGTGGTCAGACGAAAAAGAGTTGAACATCACGGGGGGGGGGGGGGGGGGGGGGGGGGGGGGCCGGAGCAGAAGCGCATTGCTTTGATCGCTGTCAACAGACGGTAGTTTATCAGTTCCTTGAAGTCATTTTCGAGGAGCGTTCCTCAAGAAGGTGTTCGAAAAGAAATTAATTAGCATGACTGGATTTCGGACGGTGTCGTGCCCCAACTGGCCTTCCAATGTGGGCGGTATTCGAAGGCACGGCGCCACTCCCGTGCACTGTGTTTCACGCAGTGGCCAGACAAAATACGGGTTGAACACTACGGGCGGCGGGAGCAGAAACTCATCACTATGATCACTGTCGATAGGCAGTAGTTCCATCGGTTCCTAGAAGACGTTCTTGAGGAAAGTGTCATTGTTGTCGGCCGGTGGCAAGAGCCGTGGCTGCCCCAAGGAAAACAACCTAATTAGAAAGGGCACTTGCATGACTGGATTTCAGATGGGGTGTCCGGCGGGATTCGTTGCAACTACGTTTTACCCGTTAATACACTTAAAGCGGGTACGCACTAATGAATTTTGACTGTACCAGATCGTTGTGCACGATAGCTCATGAGTGTTCACCACTTTGCAGAAAACGAAAGCAGCTTGCTTGTCAGAGTTGAGCATTGCGGGTGCCAAGAAACCTTGCACAGCATTGACAATAAATTTTACAGCAAGTGTAGAACTGTTGCAACCACACCTGCACTCCTTTATTAGGTGGCAACCAGAATATGCCTCAGTACATTGCCAGGACTGCTTTAAGCATCAGCTGCCCTCAGCACGTCATCTCTGCGATAATCCGACCAGCCTATAGCCACATCTATACGCGGTGGCTGAGTGGAAGAACACTCCCACAGCAAAAGCGCTCATACAGTACAGCAAGCACCCTGGCAGCGAAGGCATGAACTGAGTAAGCAACATGCTGCAGGCAAACGGCCATGGATGATAGGCTCTACGTAGCTGTACCACATTTTATTGAAACTAGTCAAACATCGCTATAGTGAACCTCAGATTATTAAGATTAACGACTTTTCTGAGAATCCCTCTTCAAATGTTTTATCGGCTTAATGTAAAAATATTTTACTACTATGAATTCTAGAATACCAAATGTTTCAAAATAGCGAATTGAATTTGCATCCTGTGTTGCATCTTACCTAGGATAAGCCAAAGAACACTTACCGACACATGAGGACCAGCGCCTGGTGTCGTTGTAGCGTCTTCTGTTGCTGTAGTAAAAAAAAAAAACAGGATCGGCAAGTATGGCAGATTGTTTGGCAAATGTTTCCACAGCGAGGCAAAAATAGCTCACATTGACGAGGACAGACACAGACACAGGCGCTGACTAACAGCTCTGACTAATCACGCTAACACTTCCATAAATCTGCTACACCACTTTTCTCATAACATTGTGTAACTACAGTAGCTCAATTTAAAGTGATATAGTCACGTCCTGCGAGGGATCAATATATTTGCAAGTAAGCCAGTGACCAACTCCCCATAATACCCTTTAATGCCATGAGAAATTTGCACAAGTTTACTAAATCTGCTGTTGCTTTTTTTGTTGTTCTTTAAAGCAATCTCTTCAGCCATTTTTGCTCAAAAAGAAAAGTCAAATCCCACTACATTTGAAACTTGACTTAAGTAATAAACAAGCTAGAATACTTTGGTTATTAAATATGAAAAAAAGGCAGATGGGGGAAGATGGAAGGTTACGATAAAGCATTCATAAACATGGAATATGTGGCAACACTATTAACAAGGTTAAATAGAAAATCAACACTACCTAAACCAGCCCCGTAGCAGAGGCCAACAAACCGTTAGCACTTGTAAGCAAATACAGTCCAACTCAGATATATGGAATTATTGGCTATAACGAACAGTTCGGAAATTTTCTTCAATTTCCCATGCACTTTGAGATGTGAAACCTTGTGACATATTTTGGCATTTTCGGCTTCAGGACGTATATAGTTAAGTGTCTATCGTCGAATAAACACGCTCCTGTTATTGGCTATAACGAACAGTTGAGAAATTTTCTTCAATTTCCCATGCACTTCGAGATGTGAAACCATGTGACATATTTTGGCATTTTCGGCTTCAGGACGTATATAGTTAAGTGTCTATCGTCGAATAAACACGCTCCTGGGTATCTTTCTTTTCGGCATGGCTGAGGATGGCAACACAGGAGTAAACAGCTAGAGCACTGATAGGCCAGCAGGGTCTGTTTGCCTCGTATTAAGGGGGGACGCGGCTTTGAATAGCGAAATTTGGCCAAAAATTCCATTTTTTGGAAATCACACTTTCACATTCTGTGACTTCTTTTTTTATGTAATTTCAAAATTTCGTTCCCGAAAACGACGTAGAAAGGACATTAAGGACGTCAGAATAAAAGCTCAATGTATGACAACATTTAAAACTAAATATTATCAACAACAGTGGCCTACTGACCGAGAAATCAGAGTAAATGCACAATATCACAAGCGCCGCAGTAGGAAATTTTTAATATGATTTTGATGACATTAGCTGGACCGCCTACAATCAATCACTAGTAATCGATCTAACTGCATTAAATAAAGAACCTGCCATACATCAAGAGATGCAATAAAATGCTGCTTGTTCGTTTCTGCTTGGTTCATGGAAAAAAGAACGGCAGGACATTACTCTGAAGAATGGCGTGAGTGGTTAAAAATTCCATTTTAACGTGGTTACATGGGACAGGTAGTGCCATATAGCGGGGCGCAGTTGAAACAAACAAACAAAAAAAACCATCTGCAACTTCGAAGGCAATGGTGAGAAATTGATCAATGGCCATTGTTGCTGCTGTGGCTTCAGCTGCTTTCGGTCTGCTGCTACTAGCGCAGTAAAGCTGGGCAACGTTGTGCACGATAACAGCGACGTGAATCGGTCCGGTCGGTCCGCTTCTTGAGGAGGGTAATTTGAAGTGCGCTAACCCCATGCGGACCACTAAAACGGGATTTTATTTCAAAATAGGCCCTTCCTTCGCACAAAAGTAAGACTATGAGGTTTCCGGGCCGCTATTTCAACAATCAACATCAACTTAATAGTTGCCTTTAGTGTCCCTTCAATAAATCTTTATCGAAGTGAAGGTGGCGATGAATTTCTCAGAAATTATGAAAAAACGACGTTTTTTGAGCCGCGATATCTCTACAATCCCGTAACCTAGCGCCGCCATTTTTGTTTCTAAGGATAGCACGATTTTTCCTCTCCAAATCTGCCGCCTCCCCCGGTTGAACCAGGCAAGAGCGAGCGTACAGCAAGCAAAAGGTCAAGGGCATAATGTTTCCTAAATATACACTAGAGGAAAGTCTGGCGCTAGTGTCTATGGAAGCTGCAACGTATAGCGCTTCAGCAAGCATGGGAATTATAGGTATGACATGGATTTGCCTAGTCTTCGTACTTTACATTCGTACTGGCTTTGCGTGGCTTGAAGCTGCTTTGTCACAAAACAACAATCGGCTAATGTTGGGCAGTTACGCTTCACCATCCCAATCTTTTAGGCTTACCACTTCAAGTAGGGTCACGAAGTGAAACAACTCTTTGTTCTTCCCTTCGAAACAAAACCACAACACAGGAATAAACGAAGCCACAAGTGCATTTGCCGCCCGCAAGCACGAAGACTAGGCAAATCCACACAGTACCGATAATTTCCATGGTCGCTATTCGATTCCAGCACCAGAGATCCTCTAGTTAACTTTAGAAAACTCAAAGGTATCACGACAGTTTCAGATTGACGGCGCGAGCCACGTGACTACGGTGGCTCCGAATTGGTCTCCGGTGTGGTTGCTTGTAGTAGTTGGCGCAAAGGTCTTCTACTTTACGCCCTGACAGCACTTACAGGTTGCTTGCTTCACACGTTTGCAACTCGTTGTGGCATGGTTTCAGGATCGCATCACGCTGCAATAACAATTTGGGGATGATGATGATAAGTGGTGTTTATTTGGGCCAGGGCCATGTGATGGCCAAAGAGCGTCATGAATGATGATGAGCGAAAAGCAATGGTACCTTAGTAATGTGAACAGGATATGAGCAATGATAGCATTGCACGGCTGTAAATGAGCCTAAAATTCCGTGCCCTGAAGTGGGCTGAACCTCAAAAATATTAAAATCATGGCGGTGACATGAAACATGTGGAGCTGAAATAAATGACAGTGTTGGTGTTGAGGGCCGCCATAGCCGCGACCTCTGTACAGAGGTCGAGGTACAGATCATCTCAGAATATGGGGTGAAAACTATGTACATCTTTTAAAAATGTAAAAAGTGGTTGAAGTTTAATAATCGGATCCCTACTGATGAGCATGACAATATGTAGTGGGAGCTAGTGTCAGTAGGACAATAAAAAGTGTTTTTTTTTTCCTTAGAACATCTAAATCGCTACACTGAACTAGGCTGTGGAGAACTGTAAGTGGATCTCCACACCTCTCACAGATGGGTTGGTCACCACCAGACAAAAGGTATGAATGTGTAGAGTGTGTGTGTCCTGTCCTATCTGTAGCCTTGTAAGTATTACCAGTGTGTAGTGAGAGCTGGATACTGGTGGCCAGTTTCACAGTATTGGTTTGATAACATGTAGTTTGTTTTTTGTTTGCCTACCCCATAGGCACTGCCAGCACGCCCTGAGCTCCCATCGTAGGAAAGGTTTCATGCCAAGTGCAGGGACGGCCAAGGGTGTACTGGCGGGTGCGAGGTCGTGTGCAGACGCAACTAGCTGGTCCGCCACCAGGTTTCCAGCGATTTCATGGTGCCCTGGCACCCAGCACACAACAACATGTCCTTTGAGGACATGTTGTTGCATAAAACTTTGAAATTTGGGAGATTCGTAAAACCGAGGAAAACAAACTGGCCAGCAATTTAGTTTGTTTTTTAGGGAAGCAGAAATGTCATACACTGCTCCAAATGATTGCGAGTAACTTATTTCGATGTCAGTGATTATACTGGTACTCTAAATTATTCAGCGTACAAAGGCATGAATAACTGAACAAAATGTGCAGTGTCCCGTGACTCTCACCAACAACCCCTTCCAAATCAATCACTTTTCTGCGGGTCACCGGTGTACTGCAGCGAAAGTGGCTTAAGCAGCATTCTCTGCACGGTTAAAACCAAGGACAAGAAATTTTCTAACCGCTACACATTCCCCCTAGCCTCACTTCCCGCCCTTATTTTTTTTCTTTCCACGTGGGTGTTAGGTGCCGCTTCGGCTCACTTGGAAGGTGCGTTCAACCAGGTAAAGCAACCATGATGCACGCCCGTTAATACAGCGACACTACCGGATATTTATCGCCAGGACCTTGGCCACGACGATGCAACTTCAAGACAAAAAAAAAAAAGTGTCACTGCTAAGATAATCGACGTGGTCGCCGGCAACACTGGTACTTGCAGTACGTCAAGCTTGTTTGCGCGAGGAAAACGCAGCATACGCTTCCAGCTTTAGTTCCTAACAAGCATAGTCACGGTTTTAGGCTAGGAAATTAGCATTTCTGTCTTGAAGTTCCGTCGTCCCCGACAATCGGTATCAACCGCGGATGGCGGATTGATGGGCGCGCCGCGTTGTTACTATATCTGGTCGATCGCGCCTTGAGAGTGTAGGGCAGGTGCCTAGAATATTCTAGGCATAATACCGTATTTACTCGCGTAATGAACGCACTCGCATAATAAACGCACCCCCAACTTCTGTCATCAAAATTTCGATTCCCCACCCCTACCTCCACATAATAAACGCACCCCCTACATTCATCTGCTTCAGTCCCGCTAACCGACACCTTCTCACCCATTGGATCTCGTTCGTTTATTATTATTATTTTGCTGACCCACCTTGGCTCGATCCCTCTCCCTCTTTGCCCATTGCCGTGCGCCGTATTGTTTTCCTTTCTATCCGAGTGCGGCACGTCCCCCATCTTACCTGTGCGCCACAGCGAGATTCGAGAACAGTGCAAGTGCAGAGACATCGCAGCTGATAAGCACACAGCGAGCGAAGGTCACAAAACTGCTCGTTTTGCAGTTTTGTGAACGACGCGGGCAGTTTCAAAAAGCCCAACTACGTGCACGCGATTCTCGAACGGCGACAAAAAGATTTGCTGTCGCGAAGTGTCATTCACCCCTATTGCATCACAGCTTTCTGGAAAACCAGAAAAAATCACTTGTCCGTCCAGAAAACATTGTGACGATTTCCGCAGCATGGTAGAACCCCCGATTCTCGCTTCGCTTGTTGTCCTCGCGTAAAGGAATTTCTCATGTAGAAGTGAGGCAGCGGCCGTATTTTGTCGTCAATCTTGTTATCGGCGGTTCGTTTTGATGCTTTGGGGGTAGCTTTCTGCAATGTTGGTTACTTGCTACAATAGCAGCGTCGTCACGGTCGTTGTGCGAGGTTGTCGCGAAGTTGGCACAGTGTGTCGTAGCATCGTGGCGCATGCTTTTGGGCACCCTTCGAGGTCACAGCAGATATCGCTGTTGCGGTTAAACAATTGCGAGAAAAGATAGTCGCAAAAAGTTTTTGTAGCGTGCGTGGGCGTCCCGGGGAAAGCTTGCAGAAGATAGTACCGTCAGCCATCGAAAATGACTCAAGTTGAACAAAGAAACTATTTACAAACAGTGTACGCGTATGTCAATTGCAAAAGGCTAAGCGACTTCACATTTTTTTGAATTGCCACATTTTTTCCTCCCCCCTGAAAAAGTGTTAAATTTACACCGCATAAACGCACCCCCCCAACTTTGCTCCGATTTTTCTAAAAAAAAAAAAAAAGTGTGTTTATTACACGAGTAAATATGGTAGTTAGCGTCTGCGAACCTTGACTGATGGGGTAAACTGCAGGTAGAGGACATGGCCTGAATTTGTGGCCGAAGTTAGCACGCCTAAGTAAATTTGAGGCTGGCTGAGCATTTTGGCACAGCGTGGCACAATTTCAGCAAATTTCACAGTTTAGGTGCAGCTTGGCACAACAATCGAGAATCGTATCAAATTGACGCAGCTGTTGCACCCCTGATCAGACCAACTTAGGTTGGTAGCATTCCGAAATTTTTCCCAGTCCTCCTTGTCACTCTGCCATCTGGGAGCCTGTGGAGGACCTACATTATCTACACTCAACTGCCGATTTTTTGGACCCTCTAGAGAGCGAAAAAGAGTACGAAAATTCGGGCAGTCCGAAAAAATGAATGCAAGCAAAAAAAAACATGCATTATTTTACTGATAATTTTCAATGCAAGCAAAAAACGCACCATTTCATTGATATTTCTCGGATCAAGAGGGTCAAGGTCAAAGCATTAGACTTCCGGAACTCTGCCAAAGCATCAGTGGGGTGGCTCTGAAAAAAGCCGTTAAAAAAAAAAAACATGCAGCCGACAGCAGGTGCGTCAGGCCAGCCGGTGTTAGAGCTGCAGTGGCTTGAAAAACTTGATCCTTGTTTGAACGGCGTTCCGCTTGCATGTGATCACATTAGCCTTGATCTGAGCAAGGGTCATGTCATCACTGTACACCGATGACAGCGTCATCAATGCAAGCATCAATTTGGCGGTCGTAGGTGACGCAGGCCTTGGTTCCTCATTTTCGACATCGAAGTCGTCTGAATCCACCATAATCTGACTGACTGTTTGATCGTCGGTTAGCTCTGCGCAGAAGCCGAGCTCGTTGTCAGCATCGACGAACCACTCAAAAGTTATTTCCATGGGCATGAAAGCACCAGCAGAGCAGAGGTCGTTGATAATATTGTCCATGAGGGGGCACAAGTCAGTCACGCTGTCGCTTTCTTCAGGCAAGTCTGCTGCCTCTGCGACGAGTACGAAGCCCGCGTGGTGAAAGCAGTTGTGAAGCGTGTCTTGAGTTACTGCCTTCCATGCGTCCGCAAGCATTCAGACAGCAGACCGTAGTCAACGCTGTAGCCTTTCCCGTTTTCCGAGCACAGCACCATGCGGTTGAGTATACGTGAACGGTACAAAAGTTTCAGATTACAGATAACGCCTTGGTCCGTCGGTTGGAGGATCGCAGTCGTGTTGGGCGGCATGAATTCCAGCTGGATAGCCTTCAAGTTATTGATGTGACCATGAGCAGCGCAGTTGTCAACGAAGAGCAGAACACGTCTGTTCTGTTGTTCAAACTTCCTGTCCTTCCTGTGGACGTAACTCTTGAACAACTGCTGCGTTACCCATGCTTTTTTGTTGGCTTCGTATAACACTGGCAGCGTCGCCCTTTTAAAACACCTCGGGCTCTTGGACTTCCCGATTACTAACAAAGGAAGTTTCTCGCTGCTAGACATGTTGCTGCCAACAAGAACGGTCAGCCGTTCTTTGCTATGCTTGCCACCATGACATGTGTCATCAACAAAAGCGAGTGTTCTTTCCGGCAGCAGCTTGTAAAACAAGCCAGTTTCGTCGCAGTTGCAAATGTTGTCAGCAGAGAACTGCTGCAACAAAGACTGGAGTTTTCCACTGTGGTACAGCGCAATAACTGCACTGTCGATGGCACCGCTTTCGCCACACATCTTCAACTTGAGGTCATTCCGATGCTTAAAGTTTCTCAGCCATCCATCACTGAACTTAAAATCCGTGATGTCCACTCGAAGCGCGAGAGTTTCCTCTTTTTGTTTCAAGATGCAGCCCGAGACTGGCAACCGCTTGGCAATCATTGAATTAAGCCACACGACGAGAGTGTTCTCAAGCTTTAGATGAACACCTTGGCTTGCATTCATCTTTTGGGCACCAGAGGGTTTTTCGGCCGCTTCCAAGATCTTGTCTTTGTTCTTCAGGAAATCGGAAAGTGTTCGCTTGGAAATGCCGAAATTCTTGCTCACTTCAGCCTGCGATCGGCCACTCTTCACTAACTTAATAATGGCGGCTTTCTTCTCCATCGTTAACCGACGGTACTGTTTTTCGCGCTTCGATGCCATTGGCGAGGACGACGAAAACTTAATAATGGCGGCTTTCTTCTCCATCGTTAACCGACGGTACTGTTTTTCGCGCTTCGATGCCATTGGCGAGGACGACGAAGCCAGAGTGGGGGCCATCGCAGGCAAGCGAAATCCTCATGATGTGAACAAAGGAGTTTGCTGACAAGCGTCGAAGCACCTACGCTTAGCGTTGCAGAGCACACTCCACACGATCACACAACCACGCACTAGGCTAGCTAAACACCATGTGGGCTGCGTAAACAAAACGGCGCGACGGTACCTCGGGTACTCCTGAGGTGGCGCTGGTAAACATTCAAGATAGCCAGCGTGGCCAGACCAAATCGGTGTGTGACGGTTAGTTCTAGTTCAAAGTGGTGAAACGCTTCGCAAAAGCGCTGCGCGGGGAAGCCAGAGTGGCACGCAGGAGCACAAGTGCTAAAGCGAAAGGAACTTTATTGGCGCCAAAAAGTTTCCGGGTGGATAGTTTCAATTGTCAGCGAAGCACCCTTGCCCAATAAACACAGCCAGTGTTAGGAATCCCGGAGGCCGTGTGTGTTTCTCCGCTAACGATCAACGAGTCCAAGCAACAGATGCCGCCACAGTAGACCGGCGCGCTCATTTATGCGATAGTAATCGCGTGTGACGCAGTTGTGGTGGTTTCCACTGGAAGTCAGTGGTGGTTTCCGACCTTCCGTCGCGTCAAAAGGACCGGGAAATTGGACTCCCGGGGATTCGAGCGTCCGAAATTTCAGACTTTCTTATACATTGATTCTATGGGGCTCGTGGCGGTGCCGCGATGTCCGAATTATCGGGAATCGGCAGTTAACTGTATTGTACTAAAAACTAAGGGAATATGGTCACTTCTGTTAGCGTCCTCTATCCCGCTTTTGGTAAAATTTAGGGTGTCACAGATATAGCCGTAAAAAGGTGAAATATGATAGAAGACACAACACATGACTCACGCGCTGTTAGGAAAATGTAAACAAAAGAAGCCTGTATTTAAGTAAGAAAACTAGGTTACAATATTACTCGCGCAACCGTTCAATTCCGCACATCGCACAACGCACAACCGCTCAAGTCGCTCGCAATTCGCAGACTCTTGTTCGCTCGCCGTTCTGGCTGCGTCTCTGGCTCTTCCCGCGCTTTCTCGCTTTCCTCTCTCGACCACAGATCCGAGCACACATATGCGCACGCTGACACAAACGCACACGCACCACACACACACACACACACACACACACGCACGCACGTGCACAAATTGTTCCAAGAAGTCAGTGGGGGAAGTCCGTCGCTTCGCCATTCGGGGAAGCAGTGTCAAACGTCCCACAGGCCATGGTGCACGGATGCACAAAGCGGCATGTTTCCCTCTTCTTGCACCCGAACTCGCAAGGTGCAATAAAGCGGGCCGCCGCCTTTGTGCTGACCCGGCGCCCGCAGCTCTGGGAGGCTCGCCGATCGCTGCTGCCCGTAAACAAGGAGGACGCCCCCCTCGAGTGACCAACGGACACTCGCACGACAACACACGCAAAAAAAAAGAAATGAAACAAAACTTAGAAGATTTGAAGCAGTCGCGTACACTTCTGTATGGATTATTTATGCCTTTTTATGTGAGTAAAGGTCGAAGTGATGGAGAGACAATGCTGAGGTCCACCGATGAGTAGGTATTGTTAGCGAGGCTGTAGTATGCTGGGTCCTTTTGATTTAGGAGACACGCACCAGAAGAGAAAAGTAACTGTTCAATTAGGTGGCCTCGCGCATTGTAGTGAGAGTCACCCCTAGTGCATTAAGGTCCGCTAGGATGAGAAAGGGTTCTGGAAGTTCATTGATTAGTGACTGGAATTCGTGTTTGTTCAGTTGATGGTGTACAGGTATGTAAATACTGCAAATTTTTACTAGTTTGTTGAAAATGACAGCTCGGACAGCTACTACTTCAAGAGATGTTTGAAGTGGTAAATGTATGCAGGCTATTCTTTGACTAACTAAAATGGCAACACCACCGGATGACGCGACACATCATCTCGGTCGTTTTGAAAGATAACGTGATTGCATAGAAAGTTAGTGTGTTTCAATTGTAAGTGTGTTTCTTGCACACACAGCACTTTTAGTGTATGCTTGCATAAAAGTTCCTGGATATCGTCGAGGTTCCTCAGTAGTCCTCTGATGCTCCACCGTAGTATTTGTGTAATTTTAAAATTGTGTGGTGCTATGTGTAGAAAAAGTGTTCCCTTAGATTACAGGCCATTTTGGGGGCCCTGTAATGCATCTTTTTTTTTTTTCTGGTGTGCTCCAAAGAGCTGCGACTTTCCTTCGGCATATGAGACGCTGGAGGAGTGGAACTTGCATCCATCGCATCTTGTGAGGTGGTGGATAGTGCCTGCTCGAAAGGCATGTTCACGGAACTTTTGGAACTAACTGTGCTCACAGTGGTCCTGGTTCCAGCAGACACAAGTCTGCCAGCCCTGTTTGTCAGGTGGCGGATCAGCACAGGCTACTCCAGCCGGGGGTGCTGATGGCACGACCGCCGCCACACACTTGTGTGAAATTTGCCGGTGTGGAAACAAGTGGCGCAGCCCCGGCACATCACATCAAAGAAGGAGGGATAATACGGGTTGTGTAGTGTGAAATGCTTACATGCATCTTGGAAGGACAAGTTGAATTATTTTCAGTGCTATTATTTCCTTTTTTTTCTAGCACAAGGGGCAGGATCACGAGTAAGCAGGATGATCTTCACAGTCAGCGCGATGCGCTGCTGAAGCACATTTGTAGGACGAGTGTTCAATGGATGAGCATTTTGCACAAGTAAAGTGCCCTCTGCAACTTTGCGATCCATGTCCAAAGCGCTGACACTTGAAACGACAGGGATTCGGTATGTAGGGTCGGACACGGGGCTTGCAATAACCAGTTTCAATGAATTCAGGTAGTTTGTTGGTTCGAAAGGTAATTATAATGTGTTTTGTAGGAATTTGTTTGTTGTCACGCCTGATCATTATTCTCTGTACCTTCACAACGTTCTCCTCTTGTCATCCTTCTAACAGTTCGCTTTCACTTAACACGAAAGTTCATCATCAGAAATTACACCACAGACTATATTCATAGACTTGTGTGGACCCACTGAAACAACAATTTTCGATAGTTTGTCGTATTGGGCTTTGTCTCGAACTTCCAAAAAGAGGTTGCCACTTCCAATCTTTGCGATTTTGTGACCTGGGCCAATTTCTTCTGTTTAGAGTTTTCGATACTAGGAAAGGTGAAATCGCTCGGGCTTTCTTCTGTTCATTTTTACTACGGATGACATGATATTTTGGGCAGCACTGCCTTGGTTTGGTTAGGGTGATTGCTTTATCGATGCGTCACCTTTTGAGGGAGCAATCAGAAAAAGGGGGGGGGGGGGGGAAGCGTTTGCCATGCGGAGAGTATATTTCGGCGGCGATGGTGACCACCCACCACTGAGTCCAACAAGGGGACGCTAGAAGGTTGAATCACAAACGCTTGGAGACGCCAACCATGCATCTCCGATATAACCTAATGATTTACCCAAGGTTCAATATCTACACAAGGTTAACCCTCGCCGCCAGGCAATTCGGAAGTAAATGGAAAAAAGAAGTTCACAGGACAGATAAAAAATGTGAGAGAAAGACGAAGATGTCGGGAGAGAAAGAGATCGGAAAAAGGCGACTGCCAGTTTCCCCTGGGTGGGTCAGCCCAGGGGTGCAGTCTACGTGAAGCTGGGGCCAAAGGGGTGTGTTGCCTCTGCTGGGGGGCCTTAAAGGTCTAAACACCCAGCATCGGCTCAACCCCCAGGATCCCCTTTTTACCAAACACGGCTAAGCCACGCACGGCGAAGCGTGAGAGGAGCTCAAAACACCCCGTTGGCTTGGGTCCGTGGTGTTGCCACACACGGAACCCCTACATGCTCAGACACTCCTGCGAGGATAACAGTTTGGGGATCACATCTCGCTGTGATAAGAATTTGGCGTTCGTAAACGAAGAAAAATGTTGTTGTCAAGCTCGGCTGAAATCAATTACAGTGTGCAATCATGGAGGGGCGGTCGTTCAAGAAAGAAACTCAAGACTTTGCAGCAATTTGGTGCCCGTAAGCCAAAGCCGCCGATCGTGAAAAAGAAATTCAGTCCTGCGACTTCTGCAAGCAGCTATGAAGGCGTACAAACGCCCCAAAAATAGGCTTTGCGAAAAATCGATTTGTTGACCATTTTTTTACTGTTTTAAGACCCGCATCCCCCCTTAAAGGAGGTACACTGGAAACAGAGAGACTGTGACGAAGGCGTTAGGAAAGAGGATGGGGACGCAGAACATACAAGGAGCAGAGCGTGGAGGAAAAAAATCGCAGCATATCCACAGAGTGAATGACGATGAGTGGGGCAAAACTTTGGAGGGTTTTATCGGTAAACCCTGAATCCATCCATCCGTCCGTCCAGCTGCTGAGTGAGTCATAAAACTAGGCGGTCACGTACTAAGAGAGACATGCATGTACACACAGTGCAAGAACAAGACGAATACGAAAGCATACAGTATACAACTATTAAATTACCCAAGATTAAAGTGGTAAACAAACTTATAGCAAAACCACGCAGTTCATAGCGAATATCCCACATGTGAGCCACAGTGAATAGAAGAAAACTAAGGTACCTTGTGCTCACGTGGTCCTTTGCTTTTTGCATGGTGTGTGCGTGCATGTATATAATTTCCAGCATTCGATTGTGTGTGAAAGATCGCCTTATTTCTTTCAAATCTTGTTGGTGGCTTTCAATGAAGCAGAAGACTGAAATATTTGTTTCTGGGTATGTTAGATGATCTATACCTAAGGGCTTTTCATACTTTTTTTTTTTTCGTTGCCGGAGTGATTTTTTCTATGCAATCCCTTCAGTTGGGTCAAAACAGTTTTGTGCGTCTGCAGTTACCTTAGTGAAGGCATGTTTTTCTTAGAAAAGCCGGAAAAAAAAAAAAAACCTGGCTAGGCTTCAAAACCCCCCAATATCCCGTCACCCACAATGCAACTATTCAACCGCTACACATCACAAAAACCTTTCGTACTTGGCCACACTGCCAGTATAACAAACTTTTATCATGAATCGGTGTCAGAATAATCTGTTCATTTAACCTTAAAGGCACACTAAAGTTAAATAACAATTTACATCGGAGTGAAAGCTCAATGTATGACAACATCTAAAACGACAACATTATTAACAGCAGTACCCCACTTACCGAGAAATTGAGGTAAATGCACAAGAATGCGTGCGCCACAGCAGGACATTCTCAAAATGATCCCGATGACGTCAGATAAACCGCCTACAATCAATCACTAGTAACTGATCTAGCTGCACTAAATAAAGAATCTTCTGAGCATCAAAAACCCAATAAAATGCTGCTTGTTCGTTTCTGTTTGATTCATGAAAAAAAGAAACACGGAGGTTACTACGGGGAATGGAGCAAGTCCGCTTCTTGAGGCGGGTAATTTGAAGTGCACTAACTCGATGCGGGCCACTAACACGTGATCTAATTTAAAACAGGCCCTTCCTTGTCACAAAACTAACACTACAAGGTGTCTGGACCGCCATTTAAACAATCAACGTCGACTTACTAGTTGCCTTTAGTGTCCCTTTAAAGCGAGGCTTCATGGAGGCGTAGATTTGACCTGGATAGGTGTTTTCGCGGCTTATCCCCGTATTCACAAACGCTCCTTGACTCGACTTTTACCCTTCACTTGCCAGAGTTGAGCACTGCACCAAAGCTCGGCTCAAAATGACCCTGCGCTACTCAAGAATCGCAGCAGATTATTGCTCATATGCAGTGACTTGCTGTGCCTAGAAACGGCGCTCCCATCAGCTTTCTCAAGTGAAGGTGAAGCGTTGAGTGAAGGGACGTTCTAGAATATGGGGGTTAGCACTTATATAGCACGTTCATAGGGGGCTAGGTGTGGAATAACATTTATTCGATCATTTTGATTATTTTGAACTTTCAACAACTTAAATTCATGTCTAAATGAATTTGAATACAGTAATATTTGTTCGAATATTCAAAGCATTCGAATATTCACACAAGCCTATAAATAACCTTTGTACTTAGAGAAATCACATTTGCAGTATTATTCTATGAGGGGCTTGTATTAAAAGTGTATGGTTTAATTTTTTTTCTACTTAGGGTAAAGTACTAGTGATGCTTTTATGAATTCTTTCGTCGTTACATTCTTATTTGCTAATTTTCTAATATTCCAAATGAATCTGTTTGAAGTGAATAACTTAACAGTACTGAACGCTATTCTGTTTCTTGTTGCTTTTTCGCACAGTTTTGTAGTGTTGAAGTGAATACTGTTGGAAAGAACAATTCTTCCTTCATCATTTGATACCCTGCACCTTAGTGCAAGTCTATTTCTGTGGCAGGACGAAGCTTTTTCCTGGACTACTCAAAAACAACACATTTTTCACAGTCCCAAAAGAGTTAGGCAGTGAAGCAAAGATTGTATGCAGTTGAGCACTACTTATAGCCATGCCATTTGTTTCTCATGTTAATTAACGGAGCTTTGATAGTATACACATACGCTTCAAAGAATCTGAGCAAACAGGGAGGGCTGCACACCAACCTGCTGCTGGTGCGCAATGGTCTGCTTCATAAGCACACTCTTGATACTCTGCTCCATGGCAAACTTCTTGGCACGCGTAACCATCTCCAGCTGCTCGGGTGTCAGCTTCATGAGGCCAAAGCCAATCAGTGGAGGCGTGGCCTTGAGGGCTCCTGGCCCCGCCAGCACAGGACCCATCTGCTCTTGCTGCGCTGCCACCTCTTCCTTGGCCTCTCCAGCACTGCTACTAGCATCTGCGCACAACCCACAGCCTTTTCAGCAGGGCGTAAAGCCACTGTGTCCCTCGGCATGCAATATTTCTTGAAGTGACCTCAAACCCCATTGTTGGTCAGCTGGTGGTGGTGGTGGTGGCCATGTGGTATCACACACTACTGACATGCAGTCATTAATGAATTATGATGTCTTGATGTATTCCATGCCAAAACGATCATGAACACTGCGACAGAAGTCACCTTAACCTACTTGAAAACGCACAAGGTCACTACCCCATTGAAATTCAGTCACAGCTGCAACGATTCAAACCCTGAAACTTGGCAGTGTGACACCTTACCTGCAAATCTGAATTGGCGAGTGAACAGAAGAACTAGCCTAGTCAAATGCTGCACTAGCTGAAGGAGTACCTTATGTGGCATGAAACAACTGGCTGACTATACAGAAGGACCAAGTAATGACAGACACTTTTGTCTTCAATGAGACATAGCCGACACAAGCAGAGTAACAGCTACAGCAGACAAGAGAATGCAACGATGTCGCATCGGCTTATCCCAAGGACTCTCAAAACTGGATTCTGCAAACGATCGGAATGAATGCAACCCTATTACCTTCAGTCCCCATCAACACCCAATTGAATGAAATAAATAAAAATGATTGCATTTCATTTTAGACTTAACGGTACTGTTACACACCACATCCACAAGCTAGGAGCCAGTAAACAGAAAGGCAGTAGCATTAAAGGGACTGACAACTGATTTTTCTCAATCCATTTTTCTAGAGCGCAACAGAAAGCTCACCCTTCGCAGTGTTTGTAGCTGCAGCAGTTAACCCCAAAAACATGTAGTTATTTTACAAGCAGCATTTCTTGATCTGCAAAGCTTTATATGTACCTTTCCTCCAGCAACGCTGATAAGCGATGCGCCAGTCCTTCTCGGAATTTCTGAATCCAATTGTGTGGTCCTATGTAGCTTCTAATGGATAAAAATAAAGCACATTGTCATCTGTGGGTGCCACAGTTCTAGCCTACAAAGTTTCACAAATTTTTATCGAGCCAATGTCCTGAAAATACCAAAAAATACATTTTGAAATTTCTGACGTCACACACGCTGATGTCTGCACAAAATTTAAAAATGAAACTTCAATCTTAATTTTTTTTCCCACTAATAATGAACTTATGATCGGCAAATATATGGCATGAGTTTTCACAGTGCAGTTTGTGAATCTATACCAAGTCATTGTTTCTTTTTAATGTCCCTTTAACCACTTTTGAGCTTTTCAACCATTTTTGATAATAACAAACTATTACAATGAGATGATGTGGCATTAAACACATTACCTGTGTTTGTACCACGTTGTGTGTGCCTGTGTGGGTGGCTTGTCCTGGCGCTGTTACTCTCTCGATAAAAGAGCCAAGCCAAGTCACCGAAATTGTCATTACGAATATGCACGGCTGTGCCAAGTAGCAGTGTACATCATTTCTGAGACATACTGCTAGTAGCCAAACCACGTCACTTCAACATCTTAGCAAACTGGACACTGCGTGCACGGTTGCGAGAAAGCTGAAAAGTTACTCAAGATGCGCTGATGAGCCTGGCATCATTATGCCACGAGTAGACAGCCCCACTTCGATGCATACTGCTAACACAGGCCTATAATTTACAAATTAATATCTCTTAATACAAGAAAATTAACAATAGTTCAATAATAAAAAAATTGCCGGCATGTACAGGAATCAATAGTCATATGGCTGGACACATCGGTTCATTCATGTTTTTGCCATCAGAGGCACCACAGGTCATTCTTTGTAACTTTCAATGAGAAAATGAAAACATAAATCCCCCTTTCACAAAAAAAAGTCAGGGTTGGTTTGAGTCAATGCAACAGACAATCTTTCAATCTGTGGAGTCATCTGTTTCAATGTTTTGGGCAGTTGTCGATCCCTTTGAGACTCTTCCTAATGCATACATTGAAACTTTTGCAATTAGCAAACGGAGCTAGCCACACGTGACAAGCCCTAGACCACTGTGTTCGCAAGTGCAGCGCTTGTGTGGGAATAGAGTGATTCGGAAGAGGGGAGGGCGGCACTCTGGAAAACCTGTTGAGATTTTCAAAGACCAGAAAGTTATGTGTGGTTGAAAAAACGAAAATTGTTTTCTAGCACATGCAATTTCTATAGAAGTGACAAACTAAAGTAGAAATATAGAAATACAACCACGAATCTGTACCAACTACTTCCTGTTGCTCTAGAGTGGACTTTAAACTGCTATAGATATCATTGCTGGGACCATACTCAGGCATGATCGCAAAAGGTGACAATGTCACCTAGCCTGATGGTGTACTCTGAAAGTTCAAGTGTGATGTGTCGCTGTAGCAGCAGCATCATAACATTTTACCAAATCAGTAGTGCCTGATACCATGTGACCACTACCTTTAGTTTTAGCGATACACCGAGTTCTCCATAACAATGCTACGCACAGCAGCTATTTATACTTAACAGGCACATTTATTGCGCTCTAAAGAAGCTGACGCCTTATTTAATCACTGGCTCAAATAAAAACTAGTATTAGTACTACTTTAAAGCTTGTGCTTGTCAAACTGGTTTACCCAGCTCTTCAAACGTCATTGTTAGTGCATGAACCCCCTCGACTGGCCCAGCAGTTGTGATACCGGCTCACATTGTTTCAATGCCATTGTTAGCACATGAACCACCTTTGTCTGCCCAGCAGTTGTGATACTGGCTCGCAGAATACCGGTTCACAAGGCCAGCCACTTTGAAAGGTAAATATGATGCATTTGATGATGCCAGATTAAAACATTTCTTCAAAAGATTGTCTTTTTCGGAATGTTTGAATGCATGACGCCACACGCAAATATCAGCACAGCGGATTCAATATGGCCTTTTTCTTTACAACCACTTTACTGCGCAGCATTGTTTAAACATGACTAAATTTCTTAAGAGGTTTAACTTGCATCTTGATTTTTGTTCGGTACAACACCAGCAGAAAGAATGCATAAATTGTGCAGTTGTGAGCAAACTGACGTGTAGTAAAACTAAGCTTTTGATGTAACAGCAGTAAGTTGTGGTAATGATGACGTGCTTTTTAAACTTTGAGGACTGGTCAATGAGACAGCTGTTTCACGGCATGCATATTTAAACGCGCAAACTAGAGAGCGAATCGAACAGAGGTCAGCCTCTCCTCACTTGTATTAAATCCCAAGCAGGTAGCTGCTCATGAAAACAGTCAAACAGAGCATGCTTTTTGCTTTTCACAGCAGCAAGCAAAGCACTTGCTTGGGATTTTGCAACCCTGATGAAGCAAGGTATCACCTGGAAAAACAAGAAAGAGGCGAAGAAAAGAGAGCAGACTGAAGGTGGCCATTACCGCCCGCTCTCCATTTGTCACATTCGCAATGCATCGTGTCAACACCATGAGAAGCACCGCACGCCCTCTCTCGACTAAATGGTGTAAAAAAGACACAAAAAAGAGAAAAACATGGCAATCAAGACACGAGGCCAAACACAAATAACACTACACAGTAGCTAGCACGTGGGCTAAGGTACAACGTTAAAGGTCTCAATCAGTAAAATCGTTATCAGCTTTGGCATGCAGACGACTATCACTTACTAGAAATTCTTACGAACGGAACAAAATATCTTCCGCCTGTCTGCTAAAAATAAAACACATGAAGATAAACAGCCCATTTCCAAATTGTGTTGCACAACTTGCATTACTAAATCAGGGTACAAGATGATTTGAGGGAAGTGGGGAAAGGGTGTCAAAGCTAAGGTGTCCGACTCAGGCATGATGGGGTGCCTTCAAAAAGTGGAGGTGCGCAGCAGCTGAAGGATACACCTGCAAAGACTCACCAGGAAGACAGAAAAAAGACGGCAGGTCTTTAGAAACAGCGTTGCTGCCAAGGGCATTATTCATAGCACACTATAGCATAGAACAGCCTATCAACTCACATAGACGCCATATGTGCGTGGTCTCTAATCGCAGTGGCCTCCCCACAGTATGTCCTACAAGGTAATAAAGGTACTACAAACAATCGGTGTAACAAATTGTGTGACGGAGCACAGCAAAACAGCTACACTAACAAAATAGGCACCCCATTATTCTGAATTGATGTTGATGCTCACCTTTTGCTGTTTTTAATCTAAAAGTTTCCATTCTGTATGCAAGTTTACAAGAGTATATCACAATGCCAAGAAAAATGCAGCATATTAAAAAGTGGCATCCATTCTCCATAGAGTAATTTCTATGCATGCATGCCACTCTCTTTATAAAACTTTCTCTGTGCTAGCTTCATGTAGGAAAGAGTGCCCCATTTCATACACGTGAAAGATCACGGCTTGGAGATCGAGAGCAACTCACATTATAACCAAAATTTTATATAAAGATGTAATGATACAGACCACTAGAACTCCACAGCGTTTTTTTTACAAATTACACAAGTCAACGTAGCCTGTCACTGCATACGCAATGGCCATCCACCCATACGAAAGCTGTGAATTTCTTGGTTGCTGAAGCTTTCTTGTCAACACACAAGATTAATCTTGGTTCGGAGTTGAAACTCTGCCTATCCCAGGCATCTTGCAGTTCAAGGGCAAATAACCAAAAACTCAAAGCCCATGGAACATGGAACCTGGCGATTACCCTAGAGCAGTATGAAACTAAGAAGCTTCTATTTTGCGGACATTCGTGGTACAAATACGCTTAAACCTCACTTTAACAAAGTTGCATCTTACATAAAAATAAGCTCGTTATATCTGAAAATTTGTTATAAGGATATATTTCTAACAATATATCTGTTGCAAGACTATTTTTCATTTAATTTGATATAACGTATATTTTGTTATATTCAGATTCACTATTGGACGCGAGGCCCACCACTTGAGGAAGCAGTTGCTGCAATCGCGGTGAAGTGCAGAGCTGGATCAAGTGATTTTGTCTCGCTCTGGCGAAGGAAACCTGACAATTGGATGTGTTGCTTTTAACTGCGACTTAGCAGTGTTTTCACTCTTGAACAGCATTGTTTTGCTTCCACTTTATGTGTGCGGACTTCTACAGACTACACAATCCAGAAAGCTGCAATAAAATTTATTGGCGGCGAGCCACAGCACGCTACATACACGATGCCACAGTCATGGCCACTCTCACCTCTACCTTTCCAAGTTGTTGTGGTTGTTAATTCAAGCCCATGGGGTTAGTTGAGCACCGACCGCGATCATTCACATAAAAGCAGAATGTTTCAGTTGCCGCACTAGAGCCTTGTTCACAAGAAAAAAAAAAAAATGTGCAAACAGAACGATTATGTATATGTTAAAATACAACGTACATGTGGGGGAAGTTGCCGTCATTACATTTAAGAATGTGCGCTATTGTCTGAACTGTCAGAGAGTCAAGATAAAGCCCCGAAGTCCAGTTCTTTCCCTTAATTTTTGTTAATTTAAAGAAGCACTGGACATCAAATTTCAAGATCGAGATGTGCCCATCATTCGATCGCTTGGTATGCATAGGTCTTCTTGGCCAAATTTGAACGGCATCTATCACGTGGAAGTTATTTCGATGTCAAACAGTGTAGAAAAGGTAAGAAGAAAAAACAAAAAATAGACTGCCCTGCGACATCGACACTAGTGCAACGTGTTCGGTGTGACACATTCCACAAATACCATCCTGAGTGACAATACGCTAGTAGCGATGATGTGTACTATCCGAGTGTTCTTATCATGGTGCCGACTAGCGCGGAAGCGCAGTAACGCACTCACTTGTCGCGTTTGATCTTCATGGCACTGGATTGAATGATTTAAAAGAATGGCGAAAGAAAAAAAGCATGATTAAACGTGTGCTTGTCGGTCAGCATGTCGGGTAATCATTGCGAGTTGCAGGTGAGTTGCAGTCGTCTAGTTCGAAGCACGGAAAAAGTGCAATGAGGGTGTCTTTTTCATATCACGCATGTGTTACACATCAACACGACCACAAGCTATCAAATGTGGAACAGCGAATAGTCAGATATCATCGCTAACAAGTAATACGCAGGTATCGTTGAATTTTAGCTCATCTGTAGACTTTGCGTCCACGTAAAAGTGGCAATACTATGAGAGGCTGGATAGGTGGGGCCATTCGGAGGCGCAAAAAAGAACTTGGCAAGCAGGAAACGTGTTCTATTTTTCCGCTGATGCTCATTCGCGATAGCTATATTGCATTGGCCCCTCTGCGTATACCTCAATGCTTTGCATGCCAAAACACACCAATATAGCTGAGACACACGAGCGAACATGGCTGAAGCATGCATCCTCGAGCCCCTCTGCAGTGCTGCTTGGAACGGCGTCCATTTCAGAATCACCGCTCTGCAAAAGGTCGATCGAAGCAAAAATAATTCGCGACGTCACGAATTGCGGGGATTTCATGCTCTGGACTGTCGTATTGAACCCTAGTTGACACTTTGTATAGTGACAACAGCAAAGCAGATGACAAGGCATGATTGAATGTGTCCGCCTAGCAGACGAAATGTTTGCAGAGCAGCTGAGCCTGACGTCACTCTTTTCTGTGGAGAAGTCGTCAGCTGTGGCGTGATCTGAAGGTGACCGCGAGGTAGCACCACTGCTGGTGCTCCCAGCGCTAGAAATGGCGAGATTGCTGGCCGTTTTGTATAGTGCTAGATACCAGTGATATAAATCAATAAAAGTGATAGTTATTCGGCCCTAAGTTGCATTTTAGGTCACGAATTGCTGCTACGGGGTCTATAGCTACTCGCTGACGCAAAAATCTTGGCATGAATATGATGTCAGTGCTCCTTTAATTTAACCCAGCATTATTTGCACAACACGTAGCTGACCATCTTCTACCAAATAGCCTCTGAGTATATTTTTGTATTCAATAAAGTTTGCGTGTGTTAATTGATATGTATGTTTTGTTACAATACGAAGAAATGTACAGAATTGTAACCCTTGTAATACTTACTTCATTTGTTATGTGAACATGTTGATCCCACCCCTTATGTAATATCCCCACGGGGGTCTTTAAAGAAAATAAACTGAGTGACTGACTGATTCTGGTCAATTTCCTGGCCAGTTACTTCTGCATGCTCGGCCAGCGCGTTTGACGAAACCTTCTTTCTTACATCATACAAGTGCCGCTCCAGTCTGCTAAAGCTAGTACTTCTCTCACCAAAATAACATTTACCGCAGTCTGTGCCACCCCCTCACCCCTCTCCCCAGGTGTCCATCTCTATGTGGGTACCGGACAACACGGGTTTTGCCCGCCAGTGGTGTAGCACACAAAGCCGCTGTCTCCCCCTTCCCAAAGTATTTTTTCATGGCATATAGCGCACGAAATAACCGTCAACCTCATCTCCCTGCCTGGCTTCCCAATTCTAATCAATGTGGTGCCCCCTCTGGAAAGAAGTTTCTGGCTACGCCCCTGCCGTCCATGACTTCAGCTCACATGATTCCTTGCTTATGCGTCTGTAAAATGGGCTCACAGCAACTGTCACTTATTCTCAACGCTGTTTTGATCTAAAGGCAAAAATGCGGTCAGCTTCGAAAAGTGATTCATTTTCTAAAAGCTGCCATTGAATGTCACAAAGCTTATGAATGAAGCTGTAAAAAAAACTGGACACTGGTATTTTTATTGAAACATCAAATTGCCGCTTAGATTACGGTGCACAAGACGTACCTCACAGCACGCTCAATCAAGGGCACAAAATAATAGAGCTGGCGCGTTCTGCCTTTGTTATGGTGATTGAGCCCAGTCAAAATCGCATTACTTATAATGTCATGATTCACCTGTTTGTAGAAGCTGTGGAACTGAGCCAATCATTCATAATTTTCACCTATGTGTGGCTCGATGGCAATTGAATACGTGCACCGTGTGACAACCGTGCAGAATTTTCGCAATAAATATTAGGATCGTGTCGCAGAAAAACTTTCTCCTCGTGTGAAATTTTACCAATACATAGTTACAACTCTTAATGAGGCACGCATGTGCGTGCGACTCTCGCGTTTGCCTGCAATCTTAACAGAAATATTGTGGCTGCATGCGGCTGCAAGAATGCTGTGTTGCTTCCCACAAAGCGGGGAATCCGCTTACGCTGTGCTTCCAAGGCTACGTGGGACTTAAAAAAATGCAAATTTGCGCATGCTTGTCGTGCCGACCGTGGCCACTCTTTAGTTTTTGGCACCACAGTATATTTTTGTGCCCAATATCGATGTTTGCGTATAGGTAGATGTCAGTTTCACCTTTAAACCCTACCTTCACCTCACATTTGCCTTAAGGTCTAGCACTTCATCAAAAGCATTTTCATGAAATGCAATTACTAGCCAACATAATGCAAAAATGTCCCCCCTAAATTGGAATACTTTAAAACCTGTATCATAAAATCCCGAGCAAGTGCAAGCCCCACACCTCACAGGAATAATTGATTGGACAAAAAAGATCGCGCATAAAAAGTCAAAATGAATGAGGCCCTAAAAAGAATGCACCCCAATAAAATACTTTATGGAATACTCATGCAGTTATTGCTTTCACCGAGCAGAAAGGAATCCTGGGTTTTGACAAAGAGGTGGGAAGTCGTTAAAGTGCCCTGATAATTTATGAAAGCTCTAATTTGTGCAACGTCAAGCACAACACTGTAAAAGTACTGAGAAATCACACATGCATCTAAAGACTTCAGAACATGGCTGGGTTCTTGGGAAGCACTGCTGCAAGATTTTTTAGCAGAGAACAGGGTGGGGAAAAAAAGAAAGGAGCAGAAAAGGAGGGGAGTGCTTGCTCAGGATTTTACGGTAGTCACCAGCATGATGAAAAGGACACCATATAACGGTTTGCACCTAATATGTGAAAACTCCCACATGCAAATGTCATTCTTGCAGCAACATTGCGCACGGTTATTCCCATTTGAAGCAAAGGCTACTCATAATTACATAGTAGCAAGTCACTCTCACCAGAATATGTCTAAATTAATGGAACACGTAGTCCCCTTTGTCAGCCTAACCAGCAGGTTCCCATGTGTAGACAAGGACTGATCCGCGAATGGCCGAGTTTAGAGACAGAACACGAGTGCTCAGTCCGCTTTCGCTATACACTCGCGCAGTTTGAAACAAGAGGGAAAAGACCCAGCTCTAATCCCAAATATTGTCGTCTTCAATGAGAAACCACATGTTTGAAGAGCCCCGGGCGTACTCAACTGAGAAAAAAAGACTAAAAAACTGGCCTTGTTGGTGCCCCACACTTCCAAGTGCACTACCCAAAGCCAAGAATGGTGACAGGTGGCCCATTAAAATGTTTTCAATATTGCTGGCCCTTGTGGTCCCCAAACCAGCTAAGGATTCCCCATACTTGAAGTTGAGGGTCACACAAAAGCAAAGCCATGGACCGAAAAAGCAGTATGGTTCATCATCTGTGTCCACCTTAAAGGCGATCTCCATTTAGCACTATTTATGCACAAGATGTCTTAATACAAACATCTAAGTTTTATAGATTTTGAAAAGGCCCATGACAAAGTTTTGCATCTCTGAAAGCTTTCTCGCTTTATTGCTGACAATTCTGCCGCATGTCAACGCAATCATTACTAGGATGTATTGCAAGATCATCCCGAAGCCACCTGGTGCAACCTAAAGTCACCAAAAGCGACTAAAGCATCAGCATATTCCGAAGCCCTTTCTCTACAATGTAGAATCTATGCAATCATGCAAGTGCCCAACTTTCTTGGTCATATAAGTAGCACTCCGAACAAAGCCACTTAGCTGGTCACTTCTTGCCACCTTATTCCCAAAACGAGTAATTCTACTTTTACCAGGCCTTCAGCAGAATGTACTGGCTCAGTTTAAGGCCGACAGAACTGTCCTTTCTAACGCGCTGAAGCAGTTTGAAATTGACAGTTTGAAATTGTGCAGCTTGTGTGTAATGATTATTTTTATGACACTATCAGCTAAAAGTAGGAGCGGAAATTTCTCTTCTAGCTGTAAAGCATCATGTTCTAAGATTGCACCTCTTTTCTCAGCATTTGAGCCAATATTCCAGCATATTGCATATCTTGCAGGCACAAAAAGCTGTAGCATCCCCACACTACCTTCATTCCCATGTTTGTCTCCAATGTCATTCGCGCTAACACCATGCCAACAGTGCAAGACCAATTCCAGATTTTTCACTGATGCCACACTCATAAGCAAACAGCAAGCTACTTCTATTTTTAAGCAACATGGTTTACTGAATGCATAAAGTGTGCAGTTGGTAGCAGACATGAATTTGCATGCATTACAAGGTCAGAAGGGCAGCATAAAAAATCCTGTAGCAATGTTCAAAAAGTATGATTGCAGTCAGTTGGTGTGAAACAACTGAAGGTGTATTGAAAGTGCTGTATAGCAAAAGTGTTCCAATGTTATCCTACACGTATAGCTTCCATAGATAAGTAGAGGAGAAAAAGAAATAAATACTCAACGTTACAAATCACTTTTTAGCCTAACCATACGTGTGCCACAATGGAGCTTGACCAAAGTTCTTAGAGAAGATGATGACCCACAGGTGCAATGCATTCACACGGAGACATGCCATAGGCCCAAATCAATCAGAACAGCACTTTTACATGGAACAAGTCAATATAGGCCACTGTTGGATGATCCATTCCCCTCCACAGGCACAAACAGGGTGTTTACATTCACTTACACTCCTCTGTAGATGGCACTAGGGCCGCATAACCTTATCACATTTCGTGAAAGTAGTTTTCCTCATTTTTGCTGTGGTCAGTAGCACATTGGCAGCAAAAACTGTAGCGATCGCGGCAGTGTGCTTTCTGTCCTTATTTCCATGATGTATGTTGGTTTGCTATCCTCTGAATTTCAGAACCCAATTTCAGAATGAAACATTTCACAATTGGTATGATCGAAGAACTCTGAAAGTTAAGCGCATATGGTTGAATGGGAGCATTCACCCGGTTGAAACACGTTTTGATAGCCCTGTTCAAAAGCTTTCAAGGATCCCTATAGGAGGTTTCTCACGGACACACTATCCCAACTCTGCAAGATTTGGAGGTAATACTGCATGATGAATGGCCAGTGAGCCTGGTCCGCCGAGCAGGAGACCATCGCAGCGGCGGTGGACTTCCTATTCCATTAATAGCTTTCTTTCTGAAACACGCAAACTCAAGACAAAGCTTTTTGCTATAACAACGTTCCCAAAACATTTTCTATAGCTTTACAGATTAAGAAAACAAAAAACTTGATTAGATCAAGAAAATTAACATATATCCACTATATATCCAAAGTTTTCTTATATAGAATAGAAGAAAACAGGGCATGGGAGGCAATAACTGAGCTAAAACACAGCCAGCATTTTTCATTAAAACTTGTTACCTTTTGGTATCTGTTAAAAGCTTTTGCTGCACTTGGGCAGTGGCTATCGTTTAAGCTAGAAGACTTCCTGCGCTGCTCACATGACAGTGTTGGATATAGAGGAGAAAAAACATTGCACACTGCATTCCACGAGGGAAGCTGACAGAATCTGATGCGCAGAAACTCAGGAGGGGAGCGGTACATATTATAGAAACAACATGCCACGAAATTCAAGAAAACAGAGCCTTGAAAATGTACTTTTATTACTTAAAGGGTCTCACAGACTTG
Organism: Rhipicephalus annulatus; assembly: GCA_013436015.1. NCBI lineage: Eukaryota > Metazoa > Arthropoda > Arachnida > Ixodida > Ixodidae > Rhipicephalus > Rhipicephalus annulatus. Next base: position 467,158 of record WOVY01011200.1, on the reverse strand, counting down.
CACGCAACGTGGGCTAATCGGAGTGCGAAATTTTGAACATCTTAAAATATACCTAAAGCCAAATACACAGGCCTCTAGCATTTTATTTCCATTTTAATGCAGCCACCAAAGATGGGATAAGTCGAGCATCATAACCCTGTCTAGTCGAATTTATGTTTTCAGTTATGAATCAGTGCTAACAGAATTCATATGCAGACCCTTCCATATGTAAAAAGTTATATGAAAATATTGAATTTCCCCGTAGTGTTTATTAACTGGAAGATTAAATTAAAAAAAGACAATATTCAATCCCTGCATCCCACAGATGAGAATGCTACTGAAAATTACAGCTGTTATTTTAAGTTTGGTTTAGCTACATGAATTACTCATGCAATAAATTTCATGTTTAACGGACTATCAGCTCTATTCGCGGACGACTTCCTTTTGGCAATGAAGGGAGGGCTATGGAGTGGGCACATGCCATCGCTGAGTAATATAGTACCACAATTCTGTCCATGTTTTTCACATGATAATCATAAAAGCAACATTGATTTCTATGGGATGCTGTTTATGAAGACACACACCAAGCACCAAGAAAATATTCATATTTGTTTTACATTATATAGCATCATTTGGCAGTTTTGCATACATGAAAATATCACATTTTCACGTTTTAGGCGCACCTTAAAATGGCGTCTTCGTATTTAGTTAAGTGCTTGTCACCCTCCAGCTACTCGAACGAGTTGCCGAAGGAGCTTGTGATGAATTTCACTCTCAAATGATTGTCTAAAGGAATACAGACATCGTTCAAAACACGAGCCGCACTGTACTTCATTAAGGAGAGCATATGCAGTAGCTCTGCCCCTGTAGCTTTCCTTCATTGCCAAGAAGAGTTGTTTGCTACGAACCAACGTAACTTTGGGCACATTTCGTCTCAATGACGCACATACAAAGAACTTTGCTACAGCAGTTGCACACAACTGTGTGCAACTATTTTTTAGAAAGCGCAAAATCTTGAGACATTTCCTGCAATAGCATGCCATGCAAACTAAAATATTCAAATCAATAGAGAATTAAAAACACTAGCAGACAAGATAAATTGCTTGAACTCCATATTAACCTGCGAAATTGCATCACCTTTGGTCAAATACTAGCTGTGGTGCCTAGGCTGCAAGAGAATCTACGTCACACTGGAGAGACTTATTGCAGCTTTTGCTAAAGGTTTGGCAGTGGTTGTCCCTTGCAAAGGAACCTATCTTATCAAGCTTTATTTTTATGAAAAAATTGCCCATTTCGTGTTGGCAGAGAGCAAGCAATATGCACTGACGTCAGTGTGTCCCTTGTAGTGATGGCAGCCAGAATCATCACAGACTATAACATGCGCAAGGCATGGCTCTGTCACCACAGTGTCGTTCCAGTTGAAGGCACTCGTTGTGTGGCCTGGTCAAGTGAACAACTCTTTTTATCATTTGTCAAGGCACCTCCAGGATTCAAACAAACTGCAGCGATACACACAGGCGTGCACAAGGTTCTCCTTCGGGATGTCTATCTACTTTTGAACAGATGAGATCTCCTTAGCCTAGGGACATCCCAGGACCCTCTGTACTCAAGCTTGATCTAGATTGCAGATTTCAACAACAGCCCTGTGCCTGAACAACTGTACTAATCATTCTCCTCATTTGGTGGCCCAATCACCAATTGTAGCAATTTTGAATGATGCTTGAAAGTATACTTGATTTGGTGGCATTTTATTGCTGGCATGACTGATTATGTCGAGGCTTCAAACGTGAAATTAAATCCGTTGACTGCAGGATGGATGTTTATAGTCCCTTTAAGCAATGCAGTTGAGAGAATATGTGCAGAGATAAAACAGTTGGTTGTTTTGCAAGGCTAACCTGCTATTAATCCATAAGGTGTAGATCTTTACCGCATCTCAGAAACACAGTTTCACCTGGAAAAGTTAAGGCAGCTGCGTGTTTGGCAGATGCCCAATCGCAGAGGCACTACATACACCTGCCAGTTTGGGGGGTGCCGTGGAAGGCAGCCATCAGCCGATGCAGCTCTTCTGGTGCTAAAACACACACACCCAGTGCCAAAGAGAGAAGAAAAAAAAAATCCTTTGTCAAAAAACTTGATCTGCCACCAACAAAAACAACAATACAACTAGCTAACTTGTAAAACAAAACAAATTCACCTTACTGGCACAAGATAAGCATATGACAGGTTTTTACTCTTAGAGCCAAGCAATAGAGGTGTGTAGACCCGCACTTAGCAGCCACTAGGTCAAAGCTGTTTACCTTGGTGCTGGGCCCCTCGCAACCTACTTCCAGGAATACGATTTTCCAAAGTAGAAAGGCTACAAGATACAAACAAAGACCAGCACACAAGCAACAAGTTTACAGTGTGATACTTGAAGAGCACAAATGGCAGGAAAGTACCTTGCAGCGCTGGCTTTTTGGCAGGGGGACCATCAGCTTCAGACGGAGGTCGTGCCTCTTCTTGCTCGGACTGCAAAACACAGACTCACTTCAATCGATTGTGGAGTAATTACATTGCCCATAACACACGGCCATTTAAGTCATTTTTAATTGATTGATATGTGGGGTTTAACGTCCCAAAACCACCATGTAATTATGAGAGACTCCGTAGTGGAGGGCTCCGGAAATTTCGACCACCTGGGGTTCTTTAATGTGCATCCAAATCTGAGCACACACGCCAACAGCATTTTCCCTTCCACCGAAAATGCAGCCGCCGCAGCTGGGATTCGATCACCTAATGTGCGCGTCAGCAGCCGAGTACCTTAGCCACTAAACCACCGCGGCGGGGCATTAAGTAATTTTTCAGCAAATCAAGAAACTCTTTCCATAATAGGAAAAAAAAAGCAAGAAACTTGTCTTACACACTAAGCAAGAAGCGCCAGGCTTGCTAAGTCAAACTATCACAGCATGAAACTTTGGGAGGGGAGAGAAGGGTGGGGGGAGAGACAGACATTACAATGGGGTAAGAATGTTTATTTTGAGCTGTTTCTCATGATGTTTTTTCATCATGAAAAATTAGGTAGTTCATCGCCTCAATTGGGTACATTTGGAACCCACTGTCCACTATAACTGCGAAAGTACGGCATTTTTGGCACCTGGAGCCATTTTCCCGACAATGGCACCACAACTTTCCACAAATCTATACCCGTATTGCTTCACATCCTCACACTTCGGGAACATTCCCCCAAAGAATGGTTCTGTGTGATCCCAAACACAGCAAATTATGTTCCTCACGAAATCTTGTGTATAGGCATTTAGCGTGGATTACACCGTCTTCACAGCTCTTTAGAAAGAAACTTTCTATGTTGCCCAGCCCTTCTGCAGCACAAATGTAGTTATGATGCTTCTTTAAAGCGATGTGCACCTTTAATGCCGGCCTTGCCGCCATGCAAAACAATTACGTCACAAGCGGACGTGGTACAGAATCCAAACTAGCCACTTTTCCATGAAGTGACACAGCACGGAAACTGAGCTGTGCATGAGTCCAGAAACATTTGCAAGTACTTCTATGCTTTCAACGCCGCCATCGACCTTCCAACTAAACTCCGAGAAGCACGCCACCCCAAGAACCATGTAACAAACACAACTGATGCCTAGGCAGGCAGTGTAGGCCTTATGTACAAAATGCGGGGGCCAAGACAGACGTACAAGTTGAAACACCTTTCTTCTTGTTGTGGTGCCTTCTTTCGGTACGATAGCGAGTGCGCCTCGCGACCAGCCTTTGCTCAGATGCATGGTATCATAGTGCCTAGAATATACTTAGCGGTCCTCTATGGTATTGTTACATTAAGTGTAGTGGCGTGTGCTCTTCGGCAGCACTGCAACTGTCGCAGCCAGAAAGGCTGATGTATGCGCATGAATAATAATAATAAAAAATACCTCTGCTATGGCGACCACTTTTTGGGATATTCGAGATAGCATTCGTACATTTGGGAGATTGGGTCTAAATTTGGGAGTCTCCTGGACAATTCGGGAAAGTTGGCAGGTATGACGGGGTGAGTCTGCTGTAGCAATACCAAAATCAGTAACATTGTTAGCATTTATGAATGTGATATCACAATTTGTCATATACACAGATAGGTTTCAACGCGGTTTAGACGAAGACCAAGGAGACACGCAGAACACAGACGAGCGCTTCTGTGTGCCTCCGTGGCCTTCGTCTAAATCGAGCTGAAGCCTATCCGAGTATGTACCAGCTCGCCCAAGTCAAAGTGCTATTGTCGTATACACACACCTGTACTATTCAGTGCTTAGCTCTGGAAAGGTGCTTTCCTTGTTCAACATTAACAAAAGGGCCATAGCATACACTCACACAAGCATAAGAAAGTCCTGTCTAGTGCTTTAAAAGGAAAACAAAGTTATGGCCCATGTGATTGCCACTTTCCACACAAAGGAATAAAGCCAATCACTTGGTTTATATTTGGCTGGATTTGGAGTGTACAATGAATGTGCCTACTATGCTGTCTCTGATTTCACTTTCTAGGTGAACAAATTCTTACTCGTTGCCCACTTTTATAAGACATCAAAGCATACCACATGCTACCTTTGTGAAGGTGATAGAATCAAGTAACATATCCCGAAACATGGACCACACTTCAGTAAACCTGTTCATCTTAGGCAAATGAGATCAATGGGGGGACACTATTCACAAGCATTGTGAGCAACCAAGACTTGTTTTTCTAGTATGACAAGTAGTAGTTAACCAATCTTATTCAGTGACTCAGCAGAAAAGCACCAGATTACACCCACAATGTTAGTGTTTTGAGTTCTCAGAGTGCATAAGAAATTGGTATAGTGTGTTACAGCATCAAGGCCAGTTTGATAATAGTGCAAATAGAATACAACAAAGTATTGCATGGCAAAATTCACGGCCACCTAAGTCAGGCAAAACAGCTCCACATACTCAACCAAAAATAGAATGCAATCAATAAGCACCCACTGACATAGGGTTGAATCTGAGAAATGTTAAATGAACATGCCAGGGGAAAATCTACACTAGCACAACGCACTAAGCCAATAATTTCTGTGTGAAAAGCTGGTTTTTGTTGTCTATGTCACGATAGTCGCACTGTGATCCAGAACCAGAAGCTTTGGTTTACAAAGCAGGTTATTTTACTCCTCAATGAGTCTTTTGTTCAGTTCATAGGACAAGTTTAGGAAACCTGCTGGCATGCTAGCCATGCGCTTATAGACCTTTTTTGGCACGCAATCAAAAAGACACAGCATCAAAATGATGTGAGCATAATAAGACATAGGTTACCCGTATCACACAACAGTAAGTCAACCAATTTTATCTAAACCTGAAATCCGCCTTTGAGGAGGTCAACTTACAATTAAAAAAATGAAAACAAAATTATTAGCACCAGTCATGGTATAACAAACAATCAACCATGATTGCTGAGGCATCGTTATGACAGTACGCTTGCATTCTTACTCAACCTACGACGTACACCAAATTTTCCCACATATAACCCCCCCTCCCTTTAGAAATGATTCGAGGAAAATTTTTTAAACATGATTCCCGTGTATTGTTGCAAAGCTAGCTTCCCTACACAGCTGTGAGCAATGCCATGGAGCTATATCTGCACACTGGAAATCGCATTTTCTGTCTTGACTTATCAAAACACAGTGCAGGGCTAAGCTAGCGATACCTTTTCAAAAAAATATTACAGCGCTACTTTTTGGGCGACCAGTGGCCGGAAGCATGTGAAAGCAGGAACACGCAGTCAGCACCCCTCCTGTCATGCACTTCTCTTGTCCTGTTGTTGTGGTACATATAATTGTCACTCAAGAAACCCACGTTTTCACATGGAGAGGACGTGTTTCAAAGCCAGCAGGGCACCAGCATCAAAGTTCACAAAGAGGGACGACAAGCAAGCTCGTGTAGTCGGTCTAGCGACTACGTAAATAAATTTCCTTCATAAAAGACGTGCCAGTTTTTTCTTCAGTAGCGCTTTAGGAGATTGACCTACGTTTGAGTTGCCTTAAAATCACATAGTTTTTTTTAATGGCAAAAACCTAACATTTATACTAGCATCTTGGCCAAACTACAAGCACTATGTAGATGGCCACTGAATAAATATTATTCCTTTATATTTAGTTTCAATGGCATAATTTGAGAGCAGTGCTGCAACACTTTCTTCAATTATGTAAGCACTTTGGATCATAGGTTGACGAACTCACTTATGAGTCAACTCACTCAGACTCTCATTGAGCCGCGAGTCAAGTCCGAGTGAGCTCCACAAGTTTTACCGACCTATGCTTTGGATACAACTAGAGAGTGTCGTTCCTCCAAAGTTTACGTGAAGCAACTCCTCCGAATTCGTGCTTACCTTAGCTACTGTTTGTAGAAACCACTCCAAGCATTTTTTTTAGTAGACCTCTGAGCTAGCTACACCAGACAAATCTCAAATGTTTTAGCACCTTATTTTTACCCTGATAATTTTGCAGTAAAGGTTATCCAATTACAACTACAGTAAAAAAAAAAAAATTGTGTGCACTACAAGAGTACCTACACACTGCTCAGTACTTTCCTCCTCGGTTGCTGTGGATGGTCTCAACATAAGGAATGCAATGGTTCTAGATAAAGGGACAGTATATTCATCATAATTACCTTTTATTCCACATGAAGGCAAAGTATTCGATAGGACACAACAGATAATAACTATCTAGTACAACCTGCTTGAAAAAGGCAAATGAGCAGAAAGCTTACCCATAACAGCACAATAAAAATTTGGGGTACACTTGAGCTTCACTTTTACGAGTCGAATGTGATCGGGCACTTCTCGGAGGAAACCTTAGCCGTGCCACAAAAGGGTAGAGTAATCCCTACTCACAAATCAGGACCATCCCATGACCCACATAATTATAGACCTATTTCTCTTACATCAGTGCCTTGCAAAGTAAGGGAACATATAATTTACACATATATGGTTAATTTTCTACAACTTATTTACAGCTATACAGCATGGATTTCACGCAAACATTCCTCCTGTGACACTGAACTCATCACCTTCACTAGTTTCTTCCATGAAAACCTTGATCACGTTTTTTTAAGAGATTGTATATTCCTTGACTTTTCTGACGCATTTTACAAAGTGAACCATGCACTGCTTCTTCATAAACTAAGCATTCTAAACATCAACTCAGGTATAATTAATTTGATTCATGCTTTCTGACATCACGTGTTCAATTTGTCTCCACTAACAACGCTAACTCCTTGTTGGTTTTTGTTGAATCCTGTGTCCCACAAAGGTCTCTGCTTGGGCCATCACTATTCTTAATTTATATTAGTGACTTGCCTATTATTGTACCCTTGAAAATATGTTTGTTTGCTGATGACTGCATTCTGTATAGATCAATAACTGATGCTGCAGACATTTCACGAATTCAGAAAGATCTTCACAACATAGCTAAGTGGTGTCAATTATTACAGATGGAATTAAATGTTAAAAATTGTGAAAGTATGAGGACTTCCCGTACTGCAATGACCTCATCGACTTACACACTTAATAACATTCCACTTGAATGCCTAATATCATACAAATACATGGGTGTTCATATTACTAACAACTTATCATGGAAAACTCATATTGATCACATAGCCTCCCAGGCCACTGGCACATTAGGATACTTTCAGCAGAAGTTTTCTCAAGCTCCATCATCACTAAAACTACTACTGTACACAACTTTCATTCGACCAAAGCTTGAATATGCATCGTCAGTATGGGACACCGAATGTGAAAACCATATGAAACTATTGGAAAAAAATACAAAATGGCTCAGTCCGTTTCATTCTCTACAAGTGCCAAAGAACTGCCAGTGTTACAAACATGAAAGACATCCTATACCTTCCACCGCTATCACACCGCAGAAAACTGTCTAGACTCTGTGTCTTTTTCATTAAATGTATAACCACAACCCCCATTTTACATTTTATATTCATTCAGCCAGCGCCATACATTTCATCACACTTCGACCATTGCCAAAAAGTAAATCTTCCACACAGTAACAACCCTAGTTTTTCGCATTTATTTTCCCCAAAAATGAGAGATTGGAACAACCTACCTGCAACACTCACAAGCATAACTAACAGCAATAACTTCAAAATCACTCTTCAGAGATTTCTCTCAAGTTAACATAGGTGTTTGTTTTGCACCTTTCATTGTTCTATATGTTTTTACTATGCTTCTAGAAATTTTGTTTTAAAAGCTGTTACTTTTGCACATTGGTTTTTTTATTACGTTTTTACCATTCTTTGCATTGTGTCTTTACTTCTCGGCAGTTTATTAAGTGTATGTATATTCAACAAGCTCATATTCAAACACTGCCACGACAATTAAGTGTTTTGATTGCCGTAATATAATTACACCTACTTTTGGCTTTGTTTTGTGACTCACATTTCTTAAGTGCCACCTTGATATTTTCTATCAATATTTTGTACCTATAATCCAGGAGTTATTATGTCCTAACTTTTGCCCCTTCCTCTTCCAATGTACATTTGTACCCTGAGGGCATTTGAAATAAATAAATAAGGTCTATGCGGATAGCGCAGGTCCCTTGAAATTATCCTAGAATGCCTACCACAAATACATGTGCAAATTACCCACTACCCCATAATTCTACCTCTTGCCAATTCGCATAGTACCCACTACACCAGCGTAAGGCAAGTATACCTGCACATCCGGCCACTTCTTTAATGCGATTGCTAATGATGATGTTTCATTATGCCTGAGCACTTGATTTAAAATACATACTTGTTAAAATGCTTTAAAACACCCACTCATTGTGCAACCCACATGTTTTTACGCCTGTTGAAATTTCACACTTGTGTCATGCAATGTGTTCCTCCTCGCACTACTTAAGAAGCACTCACAGAAAACTTAGAAGGCGATTTGAGGTTTAAGTACAGACATACACAACACCTATGAGAGAGCAAATAACATACTTGAAATGCTTTTCAAAGTGCCTGTCGCAAGAGGAAGAGAGATGCGGGGCAGCTCACACTGCTGACATCACCGCAGCAGCACTGTAAACAAACCTACATCTCTCTTTGTGCCTGCGGTTTTGCGTGTGCCGGCTGCACTGGTTGTCAGTGCGGGGCCTTCTCTCGTATGCAGCGCTTACGTCCCAATATTGCGCAGCCACGTGGCCAGCTGTGTTAACCTTCTCGCCGGAACTCTTTCTGCTTAGCTCGATAATTTTTGAAACCAGAACTGCAACTGGGTGCGCTAGAACATCTACAAAAAATAATAAATGCCGGGCACAAATGCCAATGAAGTTTCCAGCCATAATAAGTGGATCATAAGCTACCTTTTGCAACAACAACAAAAAAAAAAGATGCAAAATGCTAGCGTCAGTGCTCTTTACCCCTTCTAGTGTTTTTTTCCAAAGCAATTTTGAGCACAGGTGTGGTTGCTTGCCATGCAAAAGGCCCTTACCGAAGATTTTTTTTTTGAATGATTTATTTTGATCATCTTAAAACTTTTTTACCACAATCAATGCTGATCTTTCACACATACACAATGCCACCGCCAGAACTTCTGCGAAGCAAGATTTTTAATGCAATCACTTTAATATATACCAGGACAGGATCTACGTTGCTGGCGACTGACAGAAGCACATTTGTAATAAGCGAAGGCCAAAAATAAACAGAAGCTCTGATGAATTGATTGATGATTGATATATGGGGTTTAACGTCCCAAAACCACCATATGATCATGAGAGACACCGTAGTGGAGGGCTCCGGTAATTTCGACCGCCTGGGGTTCTTTAACGTGCACCCAAATTGGGAGCACACAGACCTACAGCATTTTCACCTCCTAATAAACCAAGGTTGATAAACCAATTTCTTAATAAACCTTATCATTTCCGTCCACTTTAGCCACCTACACATGGGTCCTCTCATGCTTTCCTTAACTGGGTATATTGGGGCACCACTGGACACGAGGGCATTGTGATTGTGACGGGAAAGGTTAGATCACGTGACCCAGTGATCCAACCTTTCCGTGACCCAGTGATACGTGACCCAGTAATACTTTTCGGAGCATACTTTACAGTAGAAAGAGTACTGCTTTGGAGCACCCATAAGTGTTCTCAGAGTAGATAAAAATGCTAGTTTAAAGCAGCTATTGGCATTTAAGGAGAAGATATAAAATTTGCCACAGATTAATCGTAGTTCAGAGCACTGTCAAAGCATCTCAAATATTATTATTTCATATGAGATATACTTCACAGTCCGCAATCAGTGCATATTTCATACTGCAAAGAATGGCAGGTTGTTAAAAATGAGCTGTGAAATGAGCTACAATTTAAAATACTAGTATTTGTGGCGCAAATAAAATCAAAACAGTAAAGCAGAGCGCCGCATTCTGAAGTAACCACCGTCAAATGAGCAGAAGATAATCTATACGAGATAAAAGCAGTCCTGCTTTCCAGATTTCACCACATTATCCAGAACGTATAGCTGAGAAAAAAAAGAACAGTTAAATGAGCTATGCCTAATATGCCAATTCTTGTCGCACAAATGAGATCAGAGCCAATAATGCTGCACACTAGTTTAGTAGCACACTGGGATGATAGTACACAGATTCTTTTCAGTTTATATAGGACTTGTGAGCCAATCAAACCATATTAGTTCGTCATTCTCACTCTCAGTGTCATTTTGGAGCAGGTTTGGAGCAATTACCAACAAAATATTAGTGTTTGGAGCAGCGTGGAGCAGCTCTTCCACAACTCCGTGACTGCACATTGCACCGACAAAGGAAAGTAGTTGGGTGAACTCGTTGCTTTAAACCGTCATTTCTGGCACTTGTTTTTCTTGAACTTCTTGAGTGCCACAAGGAAACTACACAATCTGTCAAAGTGCAGTCAAAGTTGTCGGCATGGTGCTTTAAACTGCTCCTCCATGCCCCAGTGAGAGCCTTTCACCCTGTTCTGCAAGAGCGTGACAGCGCCGTAACCTGACATTCCTTTATTGTTAGTATTGTTCTATCATGGGGTTCCTTGCAAGTGGAGGATGCATGAGCCCATCTATGACGACTTTTTCTCTATGTTGCACTGCAGGCGACGAACACTGATTCACCTTTTTAGAATAGTTTCGGTTTAAAATCCCAATACCAGGATATGATTGCAAGGGACACCATAGTGGAGGGCTCTGGAAATTTCGAAAACCTCCATGGTTTTTTTTAAGGGGCACCTAAATTCAAGTGCACGGGCATCAAGTATTGATTCACAGTCTAGCACCGGGTGCCAAGTGTCATATGGCTTATCAATGCAGCTGTAAATGTTGAACGATGCTATTTTTATTGAAATGCAAAATTGCCAACACTGCTATCCGACTTATGAAGCAAGTTTAGGCTTATGAAGCAAACAAACAAAAAAGATCCCAGGAACAAAATAGAGATACATAGGGGACAAGCGCTTTGTTTGTGTGCGTCTATGCTTTGTCCCTGTGGCTTCGTAAGCATAAAATGAGTAATATTTAAGGTTTCGCATCCCATAATCACGATAAGATTATGAGAGACACCATAGTGGAGCGCTCTGGAAATTTCGACCATCCGGTGTTTTCTCACGTGCACTGACACCAGCCAGACACGGCCAGCATCGAACCCACAACCAACAACTCAGCAGCCGAGCACTCTAACCACTGACCACCGTGGCGGACAAGCATACATTGCCATCTCGAGCATAGCAAGCCAACCCTTGCAGCCTGCTAGTGCATTCGAATGAGCGAGAAGTACCACCGGTTGGCACACGGTGCATTTGCTATGGCAATCGAGCCCCTTTAGAACTTTATTAATAATTTGGTTGCGATTGGCCTCTAAGTGCACACTGCAAAACCAAGTAAATCGTGGAAAATGTTTACCGCAATGTGGCTCAATGGCACTCGAAAATGCATCGTAGAAAATTCGTAGTGGAAAATTCATGCAATAAAGAGCTCCAGACTAACATTAAAATCATACTGCAGACAAATTTGCGCTCATGTGTAACGTTATCTAGCAACAGCTCTGAATGACGTGTGCATCGGCACATGGCTCTTGTGCGTATGCCTCCAATTATTTTAAAAAGGTTGCGGCTGCATTCAGCTCTAAGCATGCCGGGTTGGTTCCTACAAGGTAGAGAGACCACATGCATCGCACTTTATAGGGCTATGACTACTAAAGAAGGAATGTAAATTTGCTAATTTCTATTTATTGCTCGTGTCAACCACAACCAGTCTTTCCACACAAACCTAAACCAACAAAGTTACATGGTGGTCACGTTGAGCCCATTTCTTGGAGCTAAAATAAGTTTTTGCTTTTTTGGTCACAGGCACATGCTAACTAACGCTCCATTAGATGCTTATACAGTTTAAATTCCAAAACAAATGGATACTTTTTATAAAAGCAGTACACTCATATAGGTGGCCACAGCAGACGTTGGCAGACGAGATGGTGTCTTTAGTCACCTTGAGAAACATAATTTTTCGGGGCAGTTATGTTGCATTTCGTACAGTCACAGTAATATTTTTTAATGATTTTATCAAAGTCTAAAAATACTATTAATAATAAAAAATCAGATTCGAAAGCGACTGCAGGCTGAGCAAGAGGGGGCTCAGTGGCTCAATCCAACCTTGCACATCACAGGGACGCCTCCACATGGTGGCGCCAAAGTATGTCCTCGCACCCAATGCGGCAATTGGCATAGGAGGGCATGAGTGTACGACAAACATTTTTTTCATGTCATGATATGAATATTATAACCTGTCGTGTAAGTCATAAAACTTCCAACCATCATGCTTGGCAGATACTATGTGGGTACATGCTCCACAGTGTATATCAAACCAGAACAGCAAAAACAGACAATGAAAACTTCCCAAGCCAGTTTCCATGTCTTAAGGATGGAACACTTGGAAGTTTTATAGCTTGCAAACTTCGTGTAGCACTGCAATGCTTGCATGTGTACGACGACTCTTGAAACGATCATCTAGCATTGCCCGTTTCCACGGGAATACACCAACACGCTTCATTTCCATAAAAGTAATGCCAGTGCCGTGACGCGAGTACCGGCGTTACAGTCAACATGTTCATAATTGTTTTTTGAGGCAAGATGCTACTTGAAAAAACATTTCTTTATACTGTAGCATAGGGTATCAGTCGGCAAAAATTGTGGGGTTCACTCAGACTAACTCATGAAATATATTAGCGCTTTGGAGTCACTTGGACTAAGACTCTCCAAAATTTTCCCGAGCCGGACTCGCTCAGACTGGCACTCCCAAAAACTGTCTTCAACCGGACTCACACGGACTCAAACTCCACAAAATATTATTCAACCGGACTGACTCAGACTCACGGCTCTATCTGAGTCTGTGAGAGTTGATTCACGAGTGAGTTCGCCGACATATGGTTTAAGGCAATGAAGTGTTTGCGGCACATGTAGGCTTTTACGCTCACTTCAAAAATGTTATCAGTTTTATAATAAGTTGCATAATTACCATTTTGTACCAAAATAATGAGTAAGAAAATAGTTATTTTTGGACTAACTTCTTCTGCCACTAAACTTGCATGGTTCTAAGCCATCAATGGCTCGTATTGCTCCACAATAATTGTAGAACGTAAATAACTCACAAAAAAGTGCATGAGAGAATACAGGACCGAGACAAGAGAGGACGTGGGACTGAGTCCTGTTCTCTCTTGTCAACAGTCCTGGTATGCCCACAACATTTACAGAAACCCTCGAGCTCCACAAATCTACCTTCTAAGTCAAAGTGAGCCGTAAGCAGGAGAATGCTTTGCTTGACATCTATTCCAAATATGCATACGATTTGTCAGCATTTTTCGAAGTGTGCGCTTAACCAATTTTCACAAAATTAGATATTGGTTTCAAGAAATCAGATCACTTTTATCATCTAATATTAAGGGTCACACAGTTCAGTGGACCGTCAAGAGAGGTCCAAATTATTTGGGTTAATGTGATCTCATTAATGATTTATCTGTTGATGGGCCCCTCACCAGAGCCCACTGCAGAGTACCCATACTGGTAATGCCTGGCCATACACACTAGACCAGGCATTACCAAAGAAATTTTTTAAAACCAGATCATTCCAATCAGCAAAGAAACAGGACACTGATGAGACCACGTACGCTAAACCCCACATCTCAACTGATGAGATGACAAAACACACACCTCCCCCAACCCTAACAACTGATTAAATACCAAAACACCAAGGTGCAACGAGGAACTTTTTGCAGAAACACTTACAAGTTGATGTGCGGCTCAGTAATGTGCTTGAGACCTTATCCTTAGAGAGTAATGTTACTATAACATGCAGTCATAATTCCCTAACACAGACACAATTAAGTACTTGTTTTGATGGCAGAAATGTATAAAAACGTCAATAGGCCTCTCCCAGTCTGCGAACAATGTGATGTCACTGCGAGAATGCTGCCCACCATTCCAGCCCTCGGAGAAGGTGCTGGTTGGCAATTAAGTCCCGCCAGTGGGATCTTTTTGCATAGCAGCGCTGTGTTTGTCAGCATTCCTTCGACAGATGTTTCTTCGAATTGCTATTTTCTTTTTTTTTTATTTTAAAAAGGGACGCTGCCTATAGTGCTCAATTCTGTTATAGTTTAATATGTGGAAATTTGCTATTTTCTCTATTTCAATTAGGAGGTATGAGGTGTCTGATAATGAGTTATACCTTTATTTAGTTAGCGTATTAGTCATGGCGAAGCATACATGCTGTTTTGGCAATGCTATAATATGCTCATGCATACCTTTGAACTCTAAGGTCATGCGCAGTTTTTTTCTGCATGCAGCGCAAATGCTGAGATGTGCCCACTCGTACATGATCATGCCAAATCCATTTTTACCTCAACTAAAATATTGAATCGTGAAGTTGTGTCGACAAGCCGTTACTGCCACCGGCCCACAACGAATGCCAATGTTCTCGCAAGCAAGACGCATCATTGCTCCCACTGCACACACCAGGCACATTATTCTCAGTTTCACCATCAGTATCAGTGAATCAATAGTGTCGATGCCTTACAACACACTGCACATTTTTGAACACGATGCAGCGGTTCACTTCGCTAAGATGTTTGAACGGCCAGCCAGTGCGTCAAATATTTCATGACGGAGTTTACCACACATTTAGAAGTTCTCCGACACATACCACAGCTAATGTTGCGACTGTAAGATGAAGTTGAAGCTTTGAAAAAGAGAAAAATGCTTGCCCTAAGCACCGCACGACTGTGCATAGCTCAGCCACCAGCGGGGGTGTTTTGCCACTAGGTTAAACAACCCCGTTGGCTAAAAACACAGCTTGTGCCGATGACGTGACTCTGTGACGTACATACCCTAATAAAGGTCTATAACGAGGCTCTCAGCACCATAGAGTTTCCAAAAATTAACTAGAGGGCCTCTGGCACTGCGATCGTTCAGTGCCCATAGGAATGATGGGTAGTAGATAGATCTGCTTAGTCTTCTTACTTGCGGGCGGTGAATCGTACTTGTGGCTTCGTTTATTGCTGTGTTTCGGTTTTGTTTCGAAGAACAAACCCCTTTGAACTTCATGACCCCATTCGAAATAGTAAGCCTAAAAGGTGAAGGTGATGAAGTGTAACTGCTGAACATTAGCCGATTTTTGTTTCGTGACAAAACAGCTCCAAGCCACGTGAACACATGCGGAGCCAGAAGCAGGCCAGAAGAAAGAAGATTAGACAAATACATGTACTAACAATTATTCCCATGCTCGCTGAAGCGCCGTGCGTTGCAGATCCCATAGACACTAGCACCAGAGATCCCTCTAGTGTATATCAGGAAACTATGCTCTGCACCGACTACAAAGAAGTTGAGAAACGCAAGAACCTTCTATACACTCAAGTAGCTACAAAGAAATGAAAACTTTTCGTTTTACTATACGCAATAAAGTGTGCATAAGTCACTTTGCAAATGTCTTCTCATTTGCGGAGTGAAACATTTTGACCAAGCAGTTGAGTGAGGCGAACAGCTGTGAGAAAATGACGAAATAAAATGATGAACTATAATCACTTTTCATCGCTACGCTATCAGGCCTGATCTTGATCGACTTCGTCACGTAAGTTGTATAATAACAATACGTTGATCTGGCACCATGCGACATGATGGGTGGGACCGGCGTCTTCCGATCGTGGAAGACCACACGCAAGCTGGCGAGAAAACAAACGTTCCTGGTCGCTTTGCGAGACTTCCGGTGTGGTGGTCAAATGTTCCTCGCTACGATGGGCCCTTACGACCATCCATTTCGGCTTTAGGGAGTCGCCTACGCCCGACTACCCACAGCCGCGGCGTTTAACGCTGCTTCGCCTTTTGAACATTTGCCCCTTAAGGTTGTCAAAGGCGCATACCTGTTTAACAATACCTACGTCAGCTACTTTACAAGGGAACTTCACAGTGGGCCTCAAACACACACACACAGATTTCAACGTTTGCTACAACGAGTTTTCGAAGAGGAGCCGATGCGCCAACACAAATAATCACATGTGTATCTATATAGGTTCTAGAGCACTCTTGTAAATATAAAATTGCCTGTTAATGATTATAACACACCAATCAGCAATAGTACCAAGAAAATGGCGACACATGCAAACCACGCTACAGGACAATCGGTCTGGATACAGAAAAGTACACCGCTCTATAAAACACTTCGCTAAGAGATCGCCATGATGGCGGCGTCGCACAACGCCCGATATTCGCTTACACGGGAGTCCGTTCCGCCATTCTGTAGTGATATATCGTTTTCCACTGGCGCTGGGCTGGACATGGCCGCTGAAAAGCTACGGAAAAGCGATCAAAATGCGAAATTTACGCTGACCAGGACACTGCAGCACTAGTAAAGCACTAGCGGCACCGACACAATAAAGCGCGATGGCAAAGTGAAACGCCACGGTCGCATCCGCATACCAGCGCCGCTACGAGCAACGTTTTAGTTCCAGAAACGTCGGCTGCGAGGGCGCTGCCCTTTATTTACTTACAAGAGTTTTTTTAGCGCTTGTTTTCCAAAGATGTCAAGACCTAAATAAGTCACAAAAAACTAAAAAAATGCGTCATTGGTGCAAGTATTTATGAGGTTACAAAAAATTCTTGCACCCTAGTAACTCTAGTTTGAAGTTGCAGCAACCATAGGATTTCTCAAAATTAACTAAAGGGCACTCTGGCGCTGCGATCGTTCAGCTTGCGGCTTCGTTTATTGCTGTGTTTCGAGTTTGTTTTGAAAGAAAAGTTTAACCCTTTTAAACTTCGTGACCTAATTTGGAAAGGTAATTAAAAAAATAGGGTGGTGAAGCGCAATTGGTGAACATTTGCCAATTTTTGTTTCATGAGAAGACAGCTTCAAGCCACACGAACAAACAGAGAGAAAAGCAGGCCAGAAGTACGAAGTTTAGACAAATATGTGTACTACCCATCATTTCCATGCTTGCTGAAGCGCCGTGCAGTGCAGCACCCATAGACAATAGCGCCAGAGTTCCCTCTAGTGTATATTGGGAAACTCTATGGCAGCAACCTCACACACCCTTGAAGGAAATCTCACCCGCTTCAAAAAGAGGAGTTCAAAAACTGAAAAAAAAGTATTTATAAGCGTTGCCCTAGCACAGAACACCTACCAGGCCCTAGTCAGTGGAGAGACATGTCCATAGAGCCAATAGGGACAACATTTAGACGCGTTCATAGCGCCGTTAAGACTGCGGTTGCAGTTGTACAAGTAGTAAAAAAGTACTATTTTACTGACAACTCTGAACAAATTTTATATCTTCTGCACTCAAATAGTTTTTAGAACAAATGATAATAAAAATTCAGTTTTTATAATTTATAGTTTGGATTTCCTTTAGATATGACGTGAAAGCAAGAATTATATCTAAAAAACGCAAACAATGACATATATTTAGGAAGCATTTGTTTACCAGTGAACATCTGAGGATGAAGTCAGTATGAGTGTCGGTAAGCTAACAGTAAGTTGACGTAAATGATTCATCACACCAATTACACAAAGGTGGATTACCCCACACAAAAGATGTGAATGTATACTGTGTGTATACCATATTCTTAGTCTTGTGAGTGTAACTTCTGAGTGGTACGATTTCAACATTGGAAGCTGATTACCAAGGTACGGCTTGATGACATTTAGTTTGTTCTGTGTGTACCTATCCCATGTATTCTGCCAACAAGCCCTGAGCTTTCTTTTAAAGAAAGGTTTCAAGTCACAAGCGCAGGGGCGGGCATGGATGAATTGGCAGCGCATTCGTGGACGGAGGTGGTTAGCTGGTCCACCATTACGTTACCATAGATCTCGCGGTACCAAGGCAGCATGAGATGCTATTTGGATTTGAAGACTGTGTATAATATTGAATACAGCGAGACAAGGACCGAGTTTGTGTGTTTATGAGTTTGCAGACCTTTTAGCATACTTCGAAAATCTGTGTAAATTACTGCTTTCTGTAGTTTTAAATGCTCAGTGTGTTGAACGGTAGCAAGTATAGAAAAAAGCTTCTGCAGTGGAAATGCTTGTATCGGGATACATAACGCCGGCCTCCGAACAAGATGGACCGACCGCTCCGTATGACACAGAAGAGAAAGACTTTGAGGTGTCTGTAAAGAACTAAGGACGTATACTTATGTTGCAGTTCCAGGAAGTATGTGCAGATATGTGCAAATGGCACGTGCTCCATGACCTCCACGAAAGGCACATCGCAAACTGTAGTCGGCCACTGCCATGGCGACAAGTGCGCTGCAGGAACCTTCAAACAGTGTTCACGTGGCACATCCGTTTCCTCGGCTAGACCTCTAACACAAAGCGAGTAGGGCTTCCGAAACGAGGGATGGTTTTCAAATAGCACAAACTGGACATATCATTCATTGTGATGCATGATGGCTGTATTTTGTCTGCGTCCACTTTCAGATAGTTTGCAAAATAAATGTATCATTGCTGCAGTTGAAGCAACAACTTGTTTGATCATACGTACACGCTTTCCATAAAACTGGTTCGAAAAGCACTCGTAGAAAGACGAATGCCCAAACGGTGGATAGGGTGAAGCACTTGTAAGACGCTTGTCGCTGCAGATTGATAGATTATCGCCCCATGTCCAAAGTGTATGCATATAAGACTTTTATAAATATTCAGCAGGTATTTACTGCCCCGTGATGTCCGCGACATAAGCTTGAGTATATTTATAGCCTTAGGCACTTGTTCATGAGTTATTTTATATGGGTTACGAGTGATAGTTTCCTGTCAAATATTACGCCTAAATATGCGAGTTCAGTTTTTACAGTTAACAGCTGACCGTGCAGGTCTATGTATGGATCAGGATGGAGATCTCTCTTTCTTGAAAATTAAAGACGTGATTTTCATCGAATCAAGGGTAAATTCATTCTCGTCTGCCCATTCGGTGACCATTCAAACCAAGTTGAACTTGCCACTCACACATTGAGATTGTAGGACTTCAAATCAATTTCCATGTCGTCGACATATGTGCAGTAAAACATAATGTGTGGAATGTGGG
Organism: Rhipicephalus annulatus; assembly: GCA_013436015.1. Taxonomy (NCBI): domain Eukaryota; kingdom Metazoa; phylum Arthropoda; class Arachnida; order Ixodida; family Ixodidae; genus Rhipicephalus; species Rhipicephalus annulatus. The sequence continues at coordinate 447,624 of WOVY01011200.1, read as the reverse complement.
AATGTAAGGTATTCATTTTTCTAATAAAATGTGAGCAACTCAAGACTGTACCTGGCAGAACTCCACTCCCCTGAACAAATGTTCGTGACATTACCCACCCGGACACGAAAAGTGCGGTTGTAGAAATAAATTTTGATTATGGTCAGCATGTCTGACACCTAAGTGTGAGAGATCTCGCAGTATGCCACAGCGCCATGTCATTTCATACCCCTTTTTCATATCTAAGAATACTGCAAGCAAAAATTGTGAGCGAAAGCATCGTGGATTTGTGCCTCGGTGCATAGGAAGTGGTCATTGGTGGATCTACCCTCACGAAATCAACACTGGTATGGGTCCACTTGTTTGTTTCTAGAAAATATATTAGTCGGTAGTTAATCATCTTTTCAAGAAGCTTACACTGGCAACTTGTTAGTGTGATCGGCCTATAACTTCCAATGAGGTACGAATCCTTGCCATTTTTCAAAATTCGTATGACAATAACCTCTTTCTAAAAAAATAGGGACCTCACTGGAGAACCATATGGAATCGTACAGAGAAAGTAAGGTTTGTCGCGTTTTGGGAGGTCAGTTTTTTAAATATTTTATACACTACATGGTCAGAACCTGGTGCGAAATTACTGCAGCTATTTAGCGATGTTAGTAGCTCAGCCACGCTGAAAGGCTGGCTGTACACCTCGTATTTTGTACATTTCCGTTCAAGTTTCTGTTTCATAACTCTCATCTTGTGCCGCTGAAATTCTTGAGAGTAGTGCTACGAGCTGGAGACCTGTGCCCCAGCTGACTGTAACGCAAAGTGCAGCCCGCCACCGTGCACTACATCTGGACCACTCCAAGGCTCCCGGTTTTCTGCCGCACCCGTTGCCTTGCCCCAAGCCGCGTGCGCACAGCCAAGGCAGAGTTCGAAGCTATGCTTTGAGAAGGCGTTGCCCGTAGCTCCGATGGCGCATGGGCCTCCCCACTTCGCCGAAGGTTTGCGAAGGTTCGCAATTGCATTCATGCCAATTTCAATTGACCAAGAGTGCAGAAAAGTGAATTGTTAATTTCAATCATTTCAATATAACCAAGCCCAAGCTGCAGTCAGCAGGCACGGTCACATCGTTATCACAATCGCATGTTCACAGGATATTAAGCTGCAACATAATCCTGAAATGAATGGTTTCTGGGTGGACACTGGTGCAACGCTTTCCTGGCATCATGCAAAGCATTAGACTTCTTCGTTTCTTAGTAAAGAGATGGACACATCTGCAAAAGCACACAGACAAATTTTAAACCTTGCACAATCAAAAGAATAAACTCAAACATACTTTTGTCATTGGCATCAACTCAAGCTCACGGTTAAAAATTCTATAATCAACTACATTCTTTGAACTGTTGTTGAGTGACTACTCGTTTAATAGCTATTTTGACACTTGAGAAGACAAGCTCTGTACGTAGGGCAATATAATTAAGCACTTGAATTTGGATTGAAGTATGAAATGAACCCCGCAGGGGCGCCTATGTAAGCAGGCGTTTGGTGTGTAGTGACACCACGAACCCGAGCTAACGGGGGAGTTTCGACTCCCTCCCACGCTTAGCCGTGCGTGGCTTTGCCGTGTCCGGGGAAAGGGGGATCCTGGGGGTTGAGCCAATGCTGGGTGATTGGACCTTTGAGGCCCTCCAGCGGCGGCAACACACCCCTTTGGCCCCGGCTTCACGTTGACGGCACTCCCGGATCGACCCACCCGGGGGGAATCTGCAGTCGCCTTTTCCTGTCTCCACCTCACATCTTCGTCTTTTCAAATCTTTCCTGTCCTCTACTCACTTCCATTGACTTCCGTGTTTCCTGGCGGCAAGGGTTAACCCTGTGTGGCTATCCTACCTTGGATACACCATATCCGGTTATAGTGGTGGCGTACAGCGGGCGTCTGCAGGGCCTGTACTTACAGACCCTGCAGCGTCCCCTTGTAGGACTCTATGGCGGGTGGCTGGCGTCGCTGCCAAAATTAAACATTTACATATGGCTAGTTCCTTCCCGCTCTAACCACTATGCCATCGCTGCGCATCCGCGTGGTGATGGAACTGCATTACGAGGCCTGGGGTGCGGCCTCACCGGTAACCACCGCCGGGAACGCACTCCCTCACCAGAGAAGGATTGGCCACCCTGGTGCAGTATCTGGCCACTACCTCCCACATGCATACGTCAAATAACTCACGGCCCTCAGTCCCCAGAAGCTGCGAAGCAACAGACCACGGCGGCGGTCAGATCTGCAACGCAGCAGAGGGTGCTAAGAATCTCTGGATCCGGACCGGCCGCCATTGGAACCTGAACTTGGCACCGTTTAACCCTAGAACCTTATCTAGTGAGGGAAGTATAGCTGTACTGTTCGAAGAGCTAGAAAGTGGTAAATAGGATATAATAGGGCTCAGTGAGGTCAGGAGGACAGATGAGGCCTATACGGTGCCACATAATGGGCATGTCCTTTGCTATCGGGGCTTGGCTGACAGAAGAGAACTGGGAGTGGGGTTTCTAATTCACAAAAACACAGCTGGCAACGTAGAGGAATACTATAGCATTAATGTAAGGGTGGTAGGTATCGTAATTAAACTGAATAAGAGGTACAAGATGAAGGTGGTAAAGGCCTACGCGCCTACATCCAGCCACGATGACGCTTCAGTTGAAAGCTTCTATGAAGACGTGGAATCGGCAATGAGTAAGGTAAAAACACAATATACAATACTGTTGGGAGACTTTAATGCAAAGGTAGGGAAGAAGCAGGCAGGAGACCAGGCAGTAGGAGAATATGGCATCGGTACTAGAAACGCCAGAGGAGAGCTACTAGTAGAATTCGCAGAACGCAATAATTTACGGATTTTGAATACCTTCTACCGAAAACGAGGAAACTGCAAGTGGACATAGAGGAGCCCTAATGGCGAAAATAAGAACGAAATAGACTTTATAATGAGTGCACACAGTTAGGGATAAGAGTCAATGGAGAATACCTTAGTAACCTGCGCTTCGCCGATGACATTGCATTGCTGAGTAACTCGGGGGACGAATTGCAACTCATGATTACGGAGTTAGACAAGGAGAGCAGAAAGGTGGGTCTTAAAATTAATCTGCAGAAAACAAAAGTAATGTACAACAACCTCGGTAAGGAGCAGCGCTTCGAGATAGGTAATAGTGCACTTGAAGTTGTAAAAGACTATGTCTACTTAGGGCAGGTAATAACCGCAGAGCCAAACCACGAGATTGAAGTAACTAGAAGTATAAGAATGGGGTGGAGCACAATCGGCAAGCACTCTCAAATTATGACAGGTAGATTGCCACTATCCCTCAAGAGGAAGGTATATAACAGCTGTATCTTGCCGGTACTTAGCTACGGAGCAGAAACCTGGAGACTTACAAAGAGGGTTCAGCTTAAATTGAGGACGACGCAGCGAGCAATGGAAAGAAAAATGGTAGGTGTAACCTTAAGAGACAAGAGGAGAGCAGAGTGGATTAGGAACAAACGGGGGTTAAGGATATCATAGCTGAAATCAAGAAGAAGAAATGGACATGGGCAGTGCATGTAGCGCGTAGACAGGATAACCGCTGGTCATTAAGGGTAACTGACTGGATCCCCAGAGAAGGGAAGCGGGTTAGGGGGAGACAGAAGGTTAGGTGGGCAGATGAGATTAAGAAGTTTGCGGGTATAAATTGGCAGCAGCAAGCATAGGACCGGGTTAACTGGCGGAACATGGGAGAGGCCTTTGTCCTGCAGTGGACGTAGTCAGGCTGATGATGATGATGATGATGAATGGCGAAAATAAGAACGAAATAGACTTTATAATGAGTGCACACCCAGCCATCGTGCAGGATGTGGAAGTGGTTGGCAAGGTACGATGCAGTGACCATACAATGGTACGGTCTCGAATTCGCCTAGATTTAAGAAAGGAACGACAGAAACTGATACGCAAAAAGCCAATCAATAAGCTAGCACTGAGAGGGAAAGTACAGGAATTCAGAGTCTCGCTTCAGAACAGGTACTCGGCTCTTAGTGAGGAAACCAACCTTAGCATAGATACAATGAATGATAACCTGACGAGTATCATTACGGAGTGTGCGGTGGAAGTTGGAGGTAGGGTATAGTAAGACAGGACACTGGCAAGCTTTCCCAGGAAACGTAGAATCTCATTAGTAAGCGTCAAATCTTGAAAGTGTCAAGTACAACAGACAAAATAGAACTGGCAGAGCTTTCGAAGTTGATTATTAGGCGTAAGGTATCCGATGTGAGGAGGTATAACATAGAGAGAATTGAACACGCTCTGAAAAACGGAGGAAGCGTCAAAGCAGTGAAGAGGAAACTTGGAATAGGCAAAAATCGGATATATGCACTAAGGGACAAAGAAGGCAATATAACTACCAATATGGATAGGATAGTTAAAAAAGTGGAGGAGTTTTACAGAGATATGTACAGTAGCCGGGACAACCACGACTTTAACACTATAAGAACTAGCAGTAATCCAGATGACACCCCACCAGTAATGATAGAAGAAGTCAGAAAAGCTTTGGAGAGCATGCGAAGAGGCAAAGCTGCTGGTGAGAATCAGGTAACATCAGATCTGCTGAAAGATGGAGGACAAATTGTGTTAGAAAAACTAGCCACCCTGTTTACGAGGTGTCTCCTGACGGGAAGGGTACCAGAGTATTGGAAGAACGCTAACATCATCTTAATACATAAGAAAAGAGATGACAAGGACTTGAAGAAATACAGGCCGATCAGCTTGCTCTCTGTAGTATACAAGCTATATACAAAGGTAATGGCTAACAGAGTAAAGAAAACATTAGAATTCAATCAACCAAAGGAACAAGCAGGATTTCGAACAAGCTACTCGGTGGTGGTGGTGGTGTTGTAGCAGGCGGGGTTAGCTTGGCCTGCATGGCCGGCAATTGTTCCGCCTGAGCATCTCCTGAATTTGGAAAATGTCACCACGTGTCAGACAGCCCAGTGTCTCGCAGGAAGACTAACAAAATTCGTTGCACGTTCCTCCTAGTTGCCGCGGGTCCTTCAGGAAAGATGATTTCATCAACTGTCCGGTGTCTATGACAGCCTTTTCGCAAGGTGCGGATCATCGCTGCTCTTTGCACATCAAACTGTGGGCAAAGCCAAATGAAATGTTCAATATCCCCAATGTCACCACAGAAGGCACAGAACGGGGAAGCGTATCTCCCAGTCTTGAATGACCAGGCCGGGGTGTATGCTGAGCCGGTTCTAATGCGGTACAACAGCGTCGCTTCTTCACGAGAAAGTCCATGAATTACACATGCTTGGTGTGGAAACTTGTAGATCGCCTTGAAATGATTGCGTATCACATCTTTGTTGTTCTGGTAAGTCTTGGGAATTCTTACTTTTGGAAACGATGTACGTGCTTCGCAAGCAAGGGCATCAGCCTTTTCATTGCCCTCAATGCCAACGTGGGATGGGATCCACTGGAACTTTATATTAAAACTCTTGCCATTTAGGTGTTTGATTAGTGCCAGAGATTGCCTGGTGAACTTTGCTTGAGGTAGGCCACGATGCAGTCTTTGTAGCGCCGATTTGGAGTCCGTCAGCACTACAACATCTCGTGCAGAAAAGGATCACAGTTTTCGCAAAGCCGCCGTAATTGCAGCGCTTTCTACCGTTGTGGACAAAACCACGCGATCCAGGCGGCCCGACCATGACACGCCCAGACAGGATATGCAGAAAGCCGCTGCGCAGCTATCCGTCTGTGTGCACACTGATCCGTCGGTGTACACTTGTAGGTGGCCGCGGTACATGGTGCTCAAGTGGTCCAGCGCAAGAAATTTTGCTTCCGCGGCTGGAATGGTGCGCTTCGCTGGTATCTTGGGTACGCTGAAGTTGCACGCAACATCCACAAAAGACCATGGCGGGTCCATAGGGCGCCGTTTAGGCAGTTTCAAGCCCAAATAATGAAATGTGTTAAGTGCCGCGTTGAAATGTGAGCCAGTTCTTGCTCTTAGCCGCCGGAGAAGCGCCGTGCCTGCGAAAGACTCGCCCAGTCTTGACAGCTGCGTCAATAAGGCCTGAGATGCCAAAAGGCGGAGCGGCAGAGACTCGGCTTCATTGGTGACCTTCGTGTTTGAAGCCGCCTGAGGGACTCCCATCGCCAAGCGAAGGCCCTTTCTGTGCACTGCCTCTAGGCGTTCGAACTGGCTTGGTGATGGTGATATCAGGGGCAGCTGATAAATGATGCGGCTTGTTATAAGCGCATCATTTAATTTAAGCATGGACATAGGATTGTTGCCCCAACGGACCCCTGCCATGCGATGAAGAGCGTTGATCCTTTGCACTGATGCAGTGACTATACCATCAACCGCACGTCGCCATAATAGCTTGTTGTCGATGGTAATGCCCAGGAAACGGACACTTGTTGCACAACGAATTGAGTGGCCTCGAATATTCAGCGACAGACGTGTTGACTTCCGTCGCGCTCCCGGGAAGAGCATGAAGGCCGATTTTTCCGCTGATAAAGATAGGCCGAGTGTCAACAAGTGACGCTCAATGATTGAAATAGCGCTCTGTGCTATCCGGGCCAAACGTTTGTGCTGGTACCCTGAGATCCAAATGCAGATGTCATCGGCGTAGATGGATATTTTAACTGCTTTCAGAGCTAAGTGCAGAGTGTCGGGAAGGCTGGCCATGGCAGCGTTAAAAAGCAAGGGAGATAGAACACTTCCTTGTGGGACGCCGAGAGAAACGCGTCTCTCTTCGCTCATTACATTTCCAAGCTTAACACGGACACAACGGTCTCTGAGAAATTCATGTATGAACCGAAGAGCATTTCCCGACACACCCATGGCTTGGAGCCCGTTCACGATGCCTGCCTAAAGCACGCAATCATATGCCTTGGCAACGTCCATGAAGACGGCGAGTGTCGAGAGTCCGCTGACACGGTGGTGCTCGATGTGGCTTAATAGGTCCAAAGCACTGTCCTGGGCACTCAGTCGTGGGCGAAATCCGCTCATACACGATGGCCATCGTCTTCCTTGTTCAAGGTACCAAGTTAATCTTGTACATATTAATCTTTCCATCAGCTTAGATACGCATGATGTAAGAGATACCGGTCGATATGACGCGAGGCTCGCAGAATCCTTTCCGGACTTTAAGACTGGCACCACCCAAGCTGTCTTCCAAACAAATGGTATCTCTCCCGTGCTCCAGACATGATTAAATATGTCCAAAAGGGCCCTTTTTCGCTCATATGGTAGATTTGTCAGCATTTGATTGCTGATCAAATCGGGACCCACGGCACAGCGTCTTCTTAATTTGCTAAGTGCCATATCCAGCTCTCGGAAGGTGAATGGCGTGTCCATCGTGTGAAAAAACTGGGGTGACAGAGGAATCGCCGCTCCTGCTGATCTACCAGATATGTACACGTCTGCGAAATCCTCTGCAAGGGTTTGCAAATCTATCCCTTGTTTCAAAGCGAGTGCTTCGAATGGCCTGTGTGTTCGGATCTTCCCAGAAAGACTATTTATTACTGCCCATATCTTTGTCAAGGGCGTAAACGTTGATAAACTCTCACAGAAAGCGGCCCATTGATTTCGTCTTAATTTTTTTGTATGGCGACGAATCGCAGCGTTTATCCTGTTATATTCGGTTTTTGCAGACGGATTTCCTTTTGTTCTCATTAATTTCCGCTCCGCCCATCTACGTGCTGCGCAGAGGTTCTTCAATTTCAAGTCAGGAGCAGGAAAATGGTCGGGCAGTTTCAGCAATGAAGTTGCTGATCGCTTGCCTTGCAACATATCTACGAACAGCTCGCCAGTGGATTTGTCCAACACTTCTCTATAGGTGTCCCAGCGTGTTACATTGCAGAATTGTCGACCAGCAGTTCGAAATCCCAGGATATTGGTGAAGATGGGGAAATGGTCGCTGCCCATCTTGTCTGGAGCCGTGGTCGATGATACCAGAAGGTCCGTGGAGTGAAGTACAAGGTCTATTGCACTCCATGAATCTGGTGGCCGAACAAGCTACTCAACAATCGACCGCATTCATACTATCAATCAGGTAATAGAGAAATGCTCAGAATATAATCAACCACTATACATAGCCTTCATAGATTACGAGAAGGCGTTTGATTCAGTACAAATATCAGCCGTCATGCAGACACTGCGGAATCAGGGCGTCGTTCTAGTATATATAAACATCCTGGAAGAAATCTACAGGGGATCAACTGCTACCATAGTGCTTCATAAAGAAAGCAACAGAATACCAATCAAGAAGGGTGTAACGCAAAGGGACACAATTTCCCCAATGCTATTTACCACGTGCTTAAAGGAGGTTTTCAGAAGCCTAGAATGGGAGCAGTTACGGATAAGAGTTAATGGAGAGTACCTTAGTAACCTGCGCTTCGCCGATGACATTGGGTTTCTGAGTAACTCAGGGGACGAATTGCAACACATCATTATGGAGTTAGACAAGGAGAGCAGAAAAGTGGGTCTTAAAAATGAATCTACAGAAAACGAAAGTAATGTACAACAACCTCGGAAAAGAGCAGCGCTTCGAGATAGGTAATAGTGCACTTCCAGTTGTAAAAGACTATGTCTACTTAGGGCAGGTAATAAGCGTGGAGCCGAACCACGAGATTGAAGTAACTAGAAGAATAAGAATGGGGTGGAGCACATTTGCCAAGCACTCTCAAATTATGACAGGTAGATTGCCATTATCCCTCAAGAGGAAGGTATATAACAGCTGTACCTTGCCAGTACTTAGCTACGGAGCCGAAACCTGGAGACTTACAAAGAGGGATCAGCCTAAATTGAGGACGACGCAGCGAGAAATGGAAAAAAATGGTAGGTGTAACCTGAAGAGACAAGAAGAGAGCAGAGTGGATTAGGGAACAAACGGGGGTTAAGGATATAATAGCTGAAATCAAGAAGAAGAAATGGACATGGGCCGGGCATGTAGCGCGTAGACAGGATAACCGCTGGTCGTTAAGGGTAACTAACTGGATTCCAAGAGAAGGCAAGCGGGTTAGGGGGAGGCAGAAGGTTAGGTGGGCAGATGAGATTAAGAAGTTTGCGGGTATAAATTGGCAGCAGCAAGCACAGGACCGGGTTAACTGGTGGAACATGGGAGAGGCCTTTATCCTGCAGTGGACGTAGTCAGGCTGATGATGATGATGATGATGATGATGATGATGATGATGATGAGAATTTATAGTTGCGTATAAAACGAAATGAGTTTCACCGTGGTTTCAAACACGGAGTTTTCAAAGCGCCAAGGCGTTTTGATAGGGCGGCTGGCCGTTCGCATAGAAGACGACACCGTGGTCGTCTGCTTCTGCGTCATGGCTGTGCCCCGCTCGTTGGAGCAGCTCCCTGTCTCAATTTCTCTCGTTTCCACATAGTACAAAGCAGTAAACTACTTACTAAGGACGCTCACAAGTATCTTGCATACTTACTTTAGTAAGTGAGTGACGCCGCGTACATCCCACTAGGTTGGCCTACCTAGTGGGATGGATGGATGAATGAATTTATGTGGCTGTACCCATTAGATCGGGCGGCGGCTAACGCCACCTAGCCGTAATACTTAGTGAAGCACCAATTAGATTTATCCTTTTTTTTCTTTAAATAGTGAAGTATAGGAATGGTACTTTGCAGTGAATGGTTTAATTTTCACTCGTGCCTTTACTTTAGCTACAAATCAGATAACCACCTTCTAGTTATTTCTACCCGCTTAAAGTCAATTTCGCCCTCCCTGCCTCTAAACCCCAGTGCTTTGAAACAATCTGCGCCAGCATCCTGCACTATAGGGTGAAGCCCTTTAGAGAACATTATCAAGTGTTCAGCAGTTTCCTCTTCCTCTCCACACGCACTGCATACCGTGTCTACCCCTTCGTATTTGGCCCGATATGTCTTGGTTCGCAATACTCCTGTCCTGGCCTCAAACAGTAGAGAACTACCCCGAGTGTTGTCATAGATCCTTTCCTTGGCAATTTTCCGCTTAAAATTTCAATAGATGTTTAGTGCGGACTTCTTAATCATACCAATTCTCCACATGCCAGTCTCCGTTTCCTTCACCTTCTTCTTAACTGATAGTTCATTTTGGTTTGGGCGCCTGCTGTTTTCTAAGTATTTACCCGTCAATTTTCTGGTTCCCTTCCTACATTTTGTATCGACATTCTTCATGTACAAGTAGCTAAAAACCTTCCTAGCCCAACGCTCCTCCTTCATTTCTCTCAATCGCTTCTCAAATTTTATCTTTATGCTAGCTTCCCTGCCCTCAAATGATGTCCCTCCCATATCACCTTGTATTCCCTGATTTGGTGTATTCCCGTGAGCTCCTAAAGCAGGCCTACCTATTCCACGTTGCTTAATTTAAATTCTTGCTTGAACTTCTTATCTCATGCACAAGACCGCATTGCCAAACGTCAGATCCGGAACCATGACCCTTTCCAGATTCCTCTCACAACATCATACCTATTGTAATTCCACAGTGGCCTATTTTTCACCACTGCTGCATTCCTGTTACCTTTAGTCGTTACTTATATTTCGTGTTCCCTTAGGTACTCGGTCCCATTGCTTATCCATACGCCCAGATATTTCTATTCATCTGTTATCTCTAGAGTGACCTCCTGTGTTCTAAGCTCACCACCTACATTATCATTAAAATCATGACTGCTGATTTTTCCTTACTGAATCTCAAATCTAACCTATCTCGCTCATTACCGCAGATGTCCATAAATTTTTGCAAATCTTCCTTGTTGTCGGACATTAGCGCTGTATCATCTGCGTACATCAATGCTGGTATTGCCTGTTCATCGAGTTTTTCTTGTTTGATGAAAGAGAGGTTCAAGCCATGTCCACTTCCCTCTAATTTGGCCGCTAATCCTTGTAAGTACATCAAGAATAACAAGGGTAACATAGGACACCCCTGCCTAAGCCCCCGTTTTACCTCTGTGGGCTTGGATACCTGTTTTTCCCACTATATAACTACCTTGTTACGTTTATGGATTTCCTTTATAAGGTGAATGACTGCATCTTCCACACCTAGATGTCCAGTATTCCCCACAGGTCCTCTTGAACCACGCTATCATACGCTCCCTAGATATAAAAAAATACTAGCCACAGGGGCCTGAGTTCCTTTTCCACTATTTCGATGCACTGCGTCAGTGAGAACAGATTGTCTTCCAATCTCCTGTGTTTCCGAAACCCATTCTGCAGTTCCCCCACTACCCCCTCATCCTCTATCGATGCCTGCAGTCTTTCCTTTATAATCTGCATCGCCAGCTTGTAGACCACTGATGTCACTGTTATAGGACGGTAGTTGATTATGTCAGCTTTGCCCCCCTTTCCTTTATAGATCATGCTCATCCTGCTAAGTTTCCATCCATCGGTGACTTCACCATTGATTATTGTTCTGCTCACTGCCTCTCTCAATGTATATTTGGACTTCGGACTCAAGGTCTTTATCAGCGTAATTTGAATGTCATCTGAACCTGTTGATGTACAACTTGGAACCATCTTCTTAGCCCTTTCCCACTCTCGTTGTAAAATTGGAGCCATTCTGCCACTTGATTCAACCTTGTCTGTTGTGGTGCATAAGGCAGTTTGTTGAAACTTTTCTGTCACCAATGTTCTTATATAGTCAACAGCTTCGTCCCCTTCTAGACTAGCACCTTGAGCTGTAGTTACAAAGCTCTGCTCTAGGCTTGTTTCATTTCTTAGGGAGTTTAGATGGTTCCAGAATTTCGCAGCTGCCTTTATATCTTTTTATGTACTTCTGCCAGCCAGTGAGCCCTCTTTCTTCTAATATTTTTATTGTTTAGAAGAATGCTTCCCTTCTACAGCTTAAAAAGATGTCCCATTTTCTTTCAACATTATCTGTCGGTTCACCCCGTTGCTTAGCATGTCTGTGTTCCCTAGAGGCTTCCTGACGTTTTGCTATGGCTCTCTTAACTTCCTCATCCCACCAACTCTTGGGTTTGTGTCTTCTTTTCCAGGGTGACTTGTCACGTGCCTTAGCAAGCTCTAGCTCAAACAGTCTAATTAGATTCGTGTATGTCCGCCCTGTTTATTATCCTCAGTGATTACTTTCTCAATTTGTTTTCTAGCAATTGCTCTTTGCCTTTCTGAATGAAAATTTTCCTGCATTTGCTCATCTTGTATCCTTCCCACTTTCACTGCTCTTCCGAAACTAAGCTTGATACGTTTGTGATCACTACCAAGACTTCTGGAGCCACATTCATCTATGTGCATTCCCCTGAGCTTATCATACATCATATCTGACATTAGTGAATAACCTATCATCGACTGCAGCCTTCCTACATCCCATGTTACTTGCCCTTCACACTTCTCAGTTCTGTTGTAAATTATGAAATCATGCGTTTTACACATAGCCATCATCAATTTGCCTGTTGGGTCAGTATACCCCTCTATATCTTCTATGTGCACATTCATATCTCCTAGTATAATTATCTCGCGCTCTCCTCCTAATTCCTCAATGTCCTTTGATATACACTCCACCAGTGCCTGGTTTTCCTCTCTAGCCTTTGCTCTTGTCTACAAGTACACCAAACCAAGGAGTGTTATCTGCCCAGCTACTTTCCCTCTTAACCATAAATGTTCCATGCATCCCTTCTTGACTCTTTGCCAACACATGCTCTTATGTATGAATGCACCAATTACACCCCCCTCTTTGCTGCCTTCTGTTTTATTGCAAGATTCCCATACGTAGTCCGGATTGCAAGGTGGTTGCTCTCTGTCCCCAGGATGTGTCTCTACAACCCCACATACCATCAGCTCCTCCTGCCCCAACTGCTCTTCTATCTCTTCCCACTTTAACCAATTCCTGCCACCCGGCCTGTTAATATAGCCTACGCCTGACTTAGCTCGGCCCTTGTGCATACGTCGATTTATTCTCCCACGGACTCCGTGTGGCTTGGATATTTGTGCCCCTTTAGAACCGTCTTTGGCTACACTGTTGGCCTCAGGGCTCTGGGTCCCCCTAAAAAGCTGTGGCTTGACGACCCATTCTATTACAGACCCTCCTGCCCGTCGCACCACTGTAGTGAATGCCATCCTGTGCAAAGGGGTGAGCGCCGGGCTTGTACACGTCTTGGTTCACTTCCATTACGCTGTATCCGACTTGCCGGCTCATACCCTTGATCACACAGTTGGCCTCCACTACCCTCTTTTCAATCCCACGAGACAGCCCACAGACCTCTGGGACTGTGCATATGGTCACACGAACACTCCCAGAGGCTTCTCGGAGCTTACACATTTCATTCTCTGTCTCTGAAGGTTATGATCTTTTGCCTTCACCACATCATTGAGCCCAACATGAATAATGACGAGATTTTCGCCTTCCATGCTGTCCTCTACAACCTCCTGAGATTTGGCCAGTGCATTCACCATGCTCTTCCCTATTGGGCCTCCACCCTGATTCTCCCATCTTCCTTCTCTGTCGTGAAGACGCCATCCCTAACCCTGGCCGTGTTAGTCTCCCACCACTAGGACTCTTCTACGCTCCAATCGCTGGCTTTTTGTTTGCGATGGCGCCCCTGTTTGCTTCACCTGTTTCTCTCTCTCTCATCTTTCCTGTGTTCCTGCCCTTCTCGAAGACTGCCGCGCCACCGAGCTGTATGTTCTCGGAGTCTCCATGCTGTGGCCAGACACTCCGGCCCCCTGACCTCCCTTCTCGCCGGTTCCTTCCCACCTGTCTTCTTCTCCGCTACCCACGCCTTCCATCTCACACCACTCGAGGCCGGCGCAAACCACCATTAGCTCCTTTACCCGCTGCTCGATCTCGGTCCACCCTTCTCGTTTTTTTTTCGAAGGTCACCATTCATTTGCTCTAATAGGCTGGTGGTAGCCTCCTCCCACTCGCGCGACGCTCCGAGCTGTTTTTGGAGTTGTAGCATCTGCTCCCGTTCCGCCCTAAGCTCACCCTGAAGCCCCTTGATGCTAGCCTCCGTGCGCTGCACGACCGCTTTCAATGCCTCCCACAGCCAGCACACGAAGCTCGCCTTCGTGTGCAGGTTGTGGGAGGCCTTGTGGGAGCCAAAATCGAGAATTCTGTCTCGTCCAAGTAGCACCGGCGATTGCATTCTTCGCACTGCACCAGCTCACTCTCGCCCGTGGTTTTCCCAGCCTCCTTAGCAATCGCCCACCCGACCATCGGAACAAGCGCCCGACAGCCCTAAGCTCAACCCTGATCCCGCTATCTAGCCGCCTCCGCTAACTCTGCTACCTCAACAACTGTTAGACGCTGCCCCCTACACCGCACACACACGTGTTCAATTTCGCTAGTAGGCTCTCACTAGGTCCCGTTCGTGTTCGGCTCTACCTGTTTAAAAACAGCCGCCTACCCCGTTCACGTGGTCAACGTCACTGCAACGTGGCCCGTGGCACACACAGTACTCGCAATGCAAGTTATTGATAAGGAGAGAAAAATTGATGTTGGTGTTCACAAACACAAAGAAATAAAAGAAAAGCTATCTCTCGTTGCGCACTGCCCCTGCACCAACCGACCTGCTCGAGCTTGCACGACCTAGGCACGTTAAGCACGAGCGCCATCTGGCAGTTATCATCGAAAACGAAGGCATGCGTGACCGCGGAGAAAGATGCGCGCCAGTCACGGTGGTGATAAGGTGTAGAATGCAAAACGACGGGCATGTGCCACCACCGTGCCGTCGTAGCAAAGCGTTGGAAACACCTTCTTGAGCATTGCGTCGTAGTGTCAGTGCAGCGCGTTAAACGCTACAGTCCTGATTGATTGATTAATTGATTGACTGATATGTGGGGTTTAACGTCCCAAAACCACTGATGATTATGAGAGACGCCGTAGTGGAGGGCTCCGAAAATTTCGACCACCTGGGGTTCTTTAACGTGCACCCAAATTTGAGTACACGGGCCTACAACATTTCCGCCTCCATCGGAATTGCAGCCGCCGCAGCCGGGATTTGAACCCGCGACCTGTGGGTCAGCAGCCGAGTACCTTAGTCACTAGACCACCGCGGCGGAGCAGACATACAAAACATAGACATGTTGTTATGGCGCATCAGATATGCACAATATTTGCTTTTTTAATTGACAATCGCACAACTATGAACGCTAAACCTTGAGCAATATTAATGGGCGCTGCAGATGGGGTTGTCCATTTGGTGCCATTTGAGGTAACGTTAGGGCAGACAAAGAGACAAATGTACAGACAGACAGACCAAAACTTATTCGTTGAAGGTCCCCAAGAAAGACTAGCGTCTTTAAAAGGAAGATCAAGAGGGCACACAGAAGGCTGAATCCGAAGGCTGTCGTGTGAGAAAAGCATTCTGAGAGTGACTGCATCGAACTATCTTATCGGATTAGGGTGAACGGTGTCGCGAATGAAATTGCCGTTTGGGCATAATTTCAAATATTTATTTATTTATTTATTTATTTATTTATTTATTTATTTATTAGAATACCCTCAGGGGCCCCGCCGCGGTGGTCTAGTGGCTAAGGTACTCGGCTGCTGACCCGCAGGGCGCGGGTTCGAATCCCGGCTGCGGCGGCTGCATTTCCGATGAAGGCGGAAATGTTGTAGGCCCGTGTGCTCAGATTTGGGTGCACGTTAAAGAACCCCAGGTGGTCTAAATTTCCGGAGCCCTCCACTACGGCGTCTCTCATAATCATATAGTGGTTTTGGGACGTTAAACCCCACATATCAATCAATCTATCAGAATACCCTCAGGGCCCGTAGGGCCCTGAGGGTATTCTAATAAATAAATAGGGGTGCTCTGTGATAATATCAATATTTATCTGAAAAAAATATCGAAAATATCCTTTGAAATTTCTTTTACACAGTTTTTCTCCCATTTCAACGTTGGACTCCCTTTCCAACAACGTTTTGGGTATCATATGCGGCGAGTGTCAGATTGTTCATTGGCATGTTATCATTCTGTGTTCACTCAAATCCTAATGGAATGCATGCTAAGAGGTAAAGGTTTTTTGGTGCTCTGTGATAACTCTTGCTTTCAAGAACAAAGCAAATTTTAAAAATAACTCTGGTGGTTATAACGTCAATAGTTTTTTTAAAATTAATTTCTTTGCGTACTGCAACAACTTTGAGCATCTATCTATCTATCTATCTATCTATCTATCTATCTATCTATCTATCTATCTATCTATCTATCTATCTATCTATCTATCTATCTATCTATCTATCTAATCTATCTATCTATCTATCTATCTATCTATCTATCTATCTATCTATCTATCTATCTATCTATCTATCTATCTATCTATCTATCTATCTATCTATCTATCAAATCGGCTACGTCTGGGTGCCTCACGATCACCGCCTTAACTTAGAGTAATCCAAAATTAGTGCGGACGGGTCAGATGGTTTGATGAATATGGCTCGCTGGTCCTGACATGAATAATTTGCAAACCCGTCACGTACGCCATCAAATCTTTCTCGCCGCCATCGGCCATACCTTGCTGAATGCGCCGGTTCTCGTCCGAAATCTTTCTCGCCACATCTTTTATTAACGCGTGAGCGTTAAGTTGGCATTGGCAACGTTGACCCTACGAATGCAAATAATAAACGTTTGTGTCCTAGGAGAGAAATCGAAGCCAAGCAATCTGTGTGGAAACCAAGTGTTCTACTACAGAGCGACGCCAGGTCTTCGAAATAATTTGCAGGAAGAGCCAAACGTTCGTGAAATGCCAATGCTCATTCCATTGTTGACTATCCAATTTCTCGCATATATTTGGTGCCACTTCATAATGTTTCACTTAATAAAAAAATTATAACAGAGTCACCTTGCAAAGCATTGATTCCCACGTTACGTGGGATCTGCCTGTTTTTTTTTTGTTTTTTGCGGGCAGTAGCGGATGGCGATATGTACGTCAGGAAATAATCATCATTTGGTATTGCAAAGCGCCAGTACTGTGAAACCAATCAAGTAGTTCTTATAAAGCGTTATGCAAATAACACTCTGAAAATGCAGGAAAATATTAGTTGGCCTCGCGCGGCTTGGACTCCTGAAAACTTCGCAGCGCTTGCTGAACGCAAGGATTGAACGCAACTGCACCCACTCGCACAGCAGTGCAACATGCGGGTGCCGCCAGCAGTCATCAGCTGCGGGGTCATCTCCTAGCCCGCGCTCAGCACACTAGGCATTATATTTCTAGACACTGTAGGTATACTGATAACGTTCCAGCACTTCTGTAGCTGAAGATGTCGCTGCCATCTAAAAATCATCACTTTCCAATTTTTCATGCGTTCGCACTACGTATGCTTAAATTAGAAACGGGTTTTATGCCTACCATTCTCAAGTCTTACAAATAAAACTGTAAAAAAAGGCTTAGATGGCGTTTGTTTACCGCCACCGGCAGTGCGCTGTCATCGTTTCGATGGTGGTGACGCCTCAGGGCGCGGATGCGAAGCTCCTATCATGCCACGGGCCTGGCCTAGTCGTAAAAAGTGTCACAGTGGTGCTGTTGGCGCGCGGTTGTTATACTAAGACCCGAACACGAAGTGGACCTCGCGAGGAGCTATTAGTGAAATTGAACACGTGTGTGTGTAAGGCGTAGGCGGCAGCTTCAAACCATTGTGGAGGTAAGAGAGTTAACGGAGGCGGCTGGATAGCGGGATAAGGGTTGAACTACAGTGTTCTAGAAGGGTGTGATTAGAAAACGCGTGCCGGTGTTGCATTTGACGTAGACGCGGCGAGATGGCGCAACAAGCGCGGGGGCTCTGCAAGGTCGTGCAAAGTCGAGCAGGTTTGTTGATGCAGGAGCAGCGCGCAACAAGAGATAAGTTTTCCTTTATTTCTTTTTGTTTGTGAACACTATTATTTTTCCTATCCTAATCAATAACTTGCGTTGCGAGTACCGTAGGTGTGGGACATGGGTAACGTTGCAGTGACGTTGACCACGTGAACGGGGTAGGCGGCTGGTTTGAAGAAGTTCGGGGCGCCAGATTAGTTGTGAAACAGCAAGAGGCGAACACGAAGGGGACCTAGGGAGAGTCTACTAGCGAAATCGAACACGTGTGTGTGAGGCTGGGTGGCAGCTTCTAAAAGTTGTTGAGGTAGGAGAGTTAGCGGAGGCGGCTGGATAGCGGGATAAGGGTTGGGCTTAGGGCTGTCGGGTGCTTGGTCCGATGGTCAGGCGGGCGATGGCTAAAGAGGCTAGGAATACCACGGGCGAGTGAGCTGGTGCAGTGCGAAGAATGCAAGCGCTGGTGGTACTTGGACGAAAGAGAATTCTCAAGCTTTCCCGACGCGCAGAAGGCGAGCTTCGTGTGCAGGCTGGGCGAGGCACTGAAGGCAGCCGTGCAGCGCATGGAGACTAGCATGAAGGGGCTTCAGGGGGAGCTTAGGGCGGAACGAGAGTAGATGGTAGAACTCCAAAAACAGCTTGGAGCGTCGCGGGACCGGGAGGAGGCTACCGCCAGCCTATTAGAGCAAATGAAAGGTGACCTTCGAAAAGAACGGGAAAGGCGAACCGAGCTCGAGCAGCAAGTAAAGGAGCTAATGGCACCTTGCTCCGGTCCCGAGCGGTGTGAGACAAAAGGCGTGGGTAGTGGAGAAGGCGACAGGCGGGAAGGAACAGGCGAGAGGGGAGGTAAGGGGGCCGCAGGGTCTGGCCACAGCACGGAGGCTCCGAGAACATACAGCTCCGTGGCGCGGCAGTCTTCGAGCAAGGCAGAAACACAGGACAGACGGCAGAGAGAGAAACAGGTGAAGCAAACAGGGGCGCCCATCACAAACAGGAAGCCAGCGATTGGAGCGTAGAAGGGTCCTGGAGGTGGGGGACTCTAACGTGGCCAGAGTAAGGGATGGCGTCTTCAAGACAGTGAAGGAAGATGGGAGAGTCAGGGTTGAGGCCCAGTCAGGAAAGAGAATGGTGGATGCACTGGCCAAAGCTCAGGAGGTTGTAGAGAACAGCATGGAGGGCGAATATCTCATTATTCATGCTGGGCTCAATGATGTGTTGAAGGGCAATGATCAGAACCTCCAGAGACAGTTAGAGGATTGCATGCGTAAGCTCCGAGAAGCCTCTGGGAGTCTGCATGTGACCATATGCACGGTCCCAGAGGTCCGGGGGCAGCCTCGTGGGATTGAAAGGAGGGTAGTGGAGAACAACTGTGTGATTAAGGGTATGAGCCGGCAACTCAGATACAGCGTAATTTAATTGAATCAAGACGTGTACGAGCCAGGCGCTCGCCCCTTTGCACAGGATGGCATTCACTACAGTGGTGTGACGGGCAGGAGGGTCTGTAATAGAATGGGTCGTCGAGGCACAGCTTTTTTAGGGGGACCCAAAGCCCTGAGGCCAACAGTGTAGCCAAAGACGGTTCTAAAGGGGCACAAATATTCAAGCCACACGGAGTCCGCGGGAGAAGAAATCGATGTAAGCACAAGGGCCGAGCTAAGTTAGACGTAGGCTATATTAACAGGCCGGGTGGCAGGAATTGGTTAAAGTGGGAAGAGATAGAAGAGAAGTTGAGGCAGGAGGAGCGGATGTTATATGGGGTAGTAGAGACACATCTTCGGGACATGGAGTAACCACCTTGCAATCCGGACTACGTATGGGAATATTGTAATAGAACAGAAGGCAGCAGAAAGAGGGGTGGTATTGGGGCATTCATTCATAAAAATACAGAATAGCAAAGGGTCAAGCAGGGATGCATTGAACATTTATGGTTAAGAGGGAAAGTAGCTGGGCAGATGACACTCCTTGGTTTGGGAAACTTGTGGACGGGAGCAAAGGCCAGAGAGGAAAACCAGGCAATGGTGGAGTGTATATCAAAGGACATTGAAGAATTAGGAGGAGAGTGCGAGATAATTATACTAGGAGATATGAATGCGCACATAGAAGATATAGAGGGGTATACTGACCCAACAGGCAAATTGATCATGGCTATGTGCAAAACGCATGATTTAATTATTTGCAACAGTATTGAGAAGTGTGAAGGCAAATAACATCGGAGATAGAAAGGCTGCAGTCGACAATAGATTACGTACTGATTTCACATAGGGTGTATGATAACCTCAGGGAAATGCACATAGATAAATGTGGCTCTAGAAGTCTTGGTAGTCACCACAAACGTATCAAGCTAAGTTTTGAAAGAGCAGTGAAAGTGGGAAGAAGACAAGGTGAGCAACTACAGGAAAATTTTCATTCAGAAAGGCAAATATCAATTGCTACTAAACAAATTGAGAAAGTAATCACTTAGGATAATAAACAGTGCGGACATACACGAATCTAATTAGACTGTTTGAGCTAGAGCTTGCTCAGGCATGTGACAAGTCACCGCGGAAAAAAAAACACAAGCCCAAGTCTAGGTGGGATGAGGAATTCAAGAGAGCCATAGCAAAACATCAGGAAGCCTCTAGGAAACACAGACATGCTAAGCAACGGGGCGAACCGACAGATAATGTTGAAAGAAAATGGGACATCTTTTTAAGCTGTAGAAGGGAAGCATTCTTCTAAACAATAAAAAGATTAGAAGAAAGGGGGCTCACTGGCTGGCAGAAGTACATAAAAAGGATATAAAGGCAGCTGCGAAATTCTGGAACCATCTAAACTCCCTAAGAAATGAAACAAGCCTAGAGCAGAGCTTTTTAACTACAGCTCAAGGTGCTAGTCTAGAAGGGGACGAAGCTGTTGACTATATAAGAACATTGGTGACAGAGAAATTTCAACAAACTGCATTATGCACCACAACAGACAAGGTTGAATCAAGTGGCAGAATGGCTCCAATTTTACAACGAGGGTGGGAAAGGGCTAAGAAGATGGTTCCAAGTTGTACATCAACAGGTTCAGATGACATTCAAATTATGCTGATAAAGACCTTGAGTCCGAAGTCCAAACAGACTTTGAGAGAGGCAGTGAGCAGAACAATAATCAATGGTGAAGTCACCGATGGATGGAAACTTAGCAGGATGAGCATGATCTATAAAGGAAAGGGGGGCAAAGCTGACATAATCAACTACCGTTCTATAACAGTGACATCAGTGGTCTACAAGCTGGCGATGCAGATTAAAAAGGAAAGACTGCAGGAATCGATAGAGGATGAGGGGGTAGTGGGGGAACTGCAGAATGGGTTTCGGAAACACAGGAGATTGGAAGACAATCTGTTCTCACTGACGCAGTGCATCGAAATAGTGGAAAAGGAACTCAGGCCCCTGTGGCTAGTATTTTTTTATATCTAGGGAGCGTATGATAGCGTGGTTTAAGAGGACCTGTGGGGAACACCGGACACTCTAGGTGTGCAAGATGCAGTCATTAACCTTATAAAGGAAATCTATAAACGTAACAAGGTAGTTATATAGTGGGAAAAACAGGTATCCAAGCTCACAGAGGTGAAACGGGGCTTACGCAGGGGTGCCCTCTGTCACCATTGTTATTCATGATGTACCTACAAGACTAATTATGAAATGGAAGCGCACAACGTAGATGCAGACGGAAAGACAGGGACAAGCGCTAACTACCAACTGAAAGTTTAATCGGAAAAAATATGAAATATATACTAAAAGATGATACAGTGTCAAGGCACATACGATAACACTAAAGCACAGACCAAAAATGGCAACACCGATAGAATATCTTAGTGCGTCAGCCCTACCTTACCATCGCTTACTGTGCTTTACATTGATTAGTTAACTTCTACGGCATCTGTTAATGTTTAAAAACGCTAGCTCCTTATCGGACAAAGCGATTGATGGTTTGCTGACGCAAGCCCCGTGTTCCGCTATGTGTGCTGCTTCAATTATAAGCCTTGTGCGCTCATCTTTGTGTTTTTGGAGAACTACTGTCTTATCAAATTGTACTTCACAGCCACATCTAGTGACATGCTGGGCGAGAAAACCATCGTTGCCGCTACGAACATTGCACGCATGCTCACGCAACCTGTCGTTGAGGCATCTTCCAGTTTGCCCAATATAACAGGCACCGCACGAAAGTATGATCATGTAAACTACGTCACTAATGCAGTTGACAAAACGGTTCCTGTGCTTTGTTTTACACCGCTGTTCCCTGTGTCTAGCGCCACATGTCAGTCTAGCCAGCTGAGAAAGCTTGTGTGGTGCAGAGGAAACTACACGCACTCCCATGCGCTGCCCCACCTTTTTCAGGCGGTGGGTAACCTGATGCATGTAAGGGACAACAGCTACTCTTTCTCTTTCTTTTTCGTGGGTCCTGTTGTCACGTCTTACTGCACCATGTCCTTGGCCATCTTTAGCTCTCCGTTTTCTACGGATACTTTCGGCCACGGACACCAAGACCGCCTCAGGATACCCAGCTGACTTAAGCCTAGCCACCTGATTGTGGAAGCTGGCCTCCATTGAATGCATACAGGAACGGTCAAGTGCATTAGTGAAACACGTACTCACTATGCCTCTTTTTACAAGTTTGCTATGAGCCGACGTGTATGGCAGAAGCGGTTTCCCCTCGCGTGGCTGGAATTCCCAGCAGGTATGTTCAGCCCTAAACGTACAAGGATTAGAGGCGAAATTAGGAGGAAGTGGACTTTGCCTCAACCTCTCTTTCATCAAACAAGGAAAACTCATTGAACAGGCACTACCAGCATTGATGTACGCAGATGATATAGTGCTAATGGCCGACAACAAGGAAGATTTGCAAAGATTGATAGACATCTGCGGAAATGAGGGAGATTGGTTAGATTTCAGATTCAGTAAGGGAAAATCTGCAGTCATGATGTTTATTGATAATGTAGGTAGTGAGCTGAGAACACAGGAGGTCACGCTAGAGATAACAGATGAATAGAAATATCTGGGCGTATGGATAAGCAATGGGACAGAGTACCTAAGGGAACACGAAATATACGTAGCGACTAAAGGTAACAGGAATGCAGCAGTGCTGAAAAATAGGCCACTGTGGAATTACAATAGGTATGATGTTGCGAGAGTAATATGGAAATGTGTCATGGTTCCGGGTTCGACGTTCGGCAATGTGATCTTGTGCATGAGATCAGAAGTTCAAGCAAGATTTTAAATTAAGCAACGTGGAATAGGTAGGCCTGCTTTAGGAGCTCACGGGAATACACCAAATCAGGGAATACAAGGTGATATGGGATGTACGTCGTTTGAGGACAGGGAAGCTAGCAGCACGATAAAATTTGAGAAGCGATTGAGAGAAATGGGGGAAGAGCGTTGTGCTAGGAAGGTTTTCAGCTACTTGTACATGAAGAATGTCGATACAAAATGAAGGAAGTGAACAAGAAAATCGACGTGTAAGTCCTTAAAAAACAGCAGGGGGCCAAGCCAAAAATAACTATCAGTTAAGAAGAAGGTGAAGGAAACGGAGACTGACATGTGGAGAATTGGTATGATTAAGAAGTCCGCACTAAACATCTATTGAAATTTTAAGCGGAAAATTGCCAAGGAAAGGATCTATGACAACACTCGGGGTAGTTCTCTACTGTTTGAGGCCAGGACAGGAGTATTGCGAACCAAGACATATCGGGCCAAATACGAAGGGGTAGACACGGTATGCAGTGCGTGTGGAGAGGAAGAGGAAACTGCTGAACACTTGATAATGTTCTCTAAAGGGCTTCACCCTATAGTGCAGGATGCTGGCGCAGATTGTTTCAAAGCACTGGGGTTTAGAGGCAGGGAGGGCGAAATTGACTTTAAGCGGGTAGAAATAACTAGAAGGTGGTTATCTGATTTGTAGTTAAAGTAAAGGCACGAGTGAAAATTAAACCATTCACTGCAAAGTACCATTCCTATACTTCACTATTTAAAGAAAAAAAAAGGATAAATATAGTTGATGCTTCACTAAGTATTACGGCTAGGTGGCGTTAGCCGGCACCCGATCTAAAGGGTACAGCCACGTCAATCCATTCGTCCATCCATCCCACTAGGTAGGCCAACGGCGTGTCCGGGTTTCGGAACGCAGTTTCGCAACTCATATGAGTGAATAACTCTGGTCAAGGCTTCTAGCCGGCTTTAGGCACATCCGCCGAACACGCTTCCTTGGCTAATGACAAAAACATATAAATTTATACTCAGTGCATTTTATAATAACTAACTTACAAAAACATAACTGTGTTATAACACAGAATACGCTGTGAGAGAAAAGTGTGAAGGTTTTCATGTAAACTACGTGTAAACAACCCTTTTTTTGAGCTGCCATGGCGACTTACCATTGGCTCGCTGGAAAATGAACGTAGCCAAGGGAAGCTCCAGTCAACGTTGTCCGCTGGTGGGCTGCGCAACGTGGAGGTGCATTGTGCGCGGCGTGCTTAAATATCGTCGTTGGATTTATTTTGCTGCTCAAGCTGTAAAAGTTGCCAGGTCTTTCCTTTTTGCCTTCGAAATTTTCACCCGAAAAGAAAAACGAATTCAGCATAAGGCATGCGTTCTCGTGTTGTGGCTGTAAGGTGTTCGTGTTTCATCCCAGGGCATGTCTACAACAGGCCCTCCTGCTTTTATCGTTACTTTATTTGATCATGATAAGCTCATGGCCTCGCTCTTTGATCCGGGTGACCAGGGGTGAAAAAACATGCTTGTGTCAAATAATAAAACAAACAAACATACAATTTGGTTGCCGTATCGCAGGTAGGTTTTCCCTGAACACTTTCCACTTGCAAGGGGTTAGGCGTGACCTCCTCCATGAATATATAGAACAATGTGAAGCATTGCATCAGTCACTCGTAAAATTGTTTGATCAACGTGTTTATTTGTAGATGTCATTTGCGGTAGTCGACTTTGACGCGAAGGAAGCTGAAGTTGTACTGGCATTATGGTTTGACGACAGTATAGGCTGCTGGCCTTGCGCCAAACCTGATAGAAATGTCCAGCTGGCGAAAGCTTCGACCAAGCCTTCGGCAGCATGGGCAATTTATCCGGCCAAAGTGAAAGCAAGGGGTTGCAGCGGGCTAGTTGGTATTCTAGTCTAAAACAGCTGAAGTGCTAAAAGGTAACAACGGTCTAAGGAATCAACAAGGGCAAGCGCTAACTTGCAACTAAAACTTTATTGCAAAGAAGCAAGAATATATACCTGTCACATGACATCACAAAGAAATCAATGCACGAAGATAAAGCAAAAAACCAAGCAGCAGTAAATTTACAAAGAAATACCTTGTGGGGATGAGTTCAAGTAATCTAGTTCTTTTTTTGTTGGTGCGACGGATGGCTTGCTGATGCAGCTTCGATTTGCTATCGCCGCCGCCTCAATGATGAGCCTTACACTATTGCTAGGATGATTAGCCAGCACAGTTGTTTATAAAACACCGGCTTTCACTTGCTTTCTACGCAATGAGTTGCCAGCAAATTATCAGATCACTTTTTTACTTGCTGGT
Source organism: Rhipicephalus annulatus (assembly GCA_013436015.1). Taxonomy (NCBI): domain Eukaryota; kingdom Metazoa; phylum Arthropoda; class Arachnida; order Ixodida; family Ixodidae; genus Rhipicephalus; species Rhipicephalus annulatus. Next base: position 422,339 of record WOVY01011200.1, on the reverse strand, counting down.
TATGTTCAGGTAATCGCGCATTGAGGCATCTGCATAACTGTCCCACGTAACTTGGACCGCAGATGCAGAGTACTTCATATACTGCCTTCTTCACACATTTAACAATCTTATTATGTTGCTTAATTTTAGACTCGTTAGGGAGCCTTCTTACAGGATTAGTTTTTGCACATAACTTCGACAACTTATTCGGCGCAGAAAATTCCACTGAGATCCCCGCCCTCTGACCAATATTGTTTAAATTGTGTGATATTTCCTGCAAGTATGGGGTCACAGCCACCTTCTTACTAACGGCTGCCTGAGAAACAGTGCACGTGGCACTGACTTTCGAGTCTTTTCACAGTTTTTTTTTTGTACGAATACCAGCAAGTGGCTAGAATACCCAGCTGCCCTCATACGAGCTATCAGCCCTCTAAAATTTCTTGAATTGAATAATGGCATGACTTCGTGAGTGCGTTGTCCAAACAAGCACAAACAACGCCGTGCTTGACCAGCTTGCTATATTCCGAGGCGAAAGGCAGCAAACGTTTTTTTAGAACGAGGCTCGCAGCTCCAACATCTGTGACTACTTGAAAACGAAAGCCTCAGGTCCAAGAACCTCAGGGATTCATTTTCGGGGATTTCGTGCGTCAGAGTGGGTGGCGTTAGGCAATCTTTTAACAGCGTCAAAAGCCTCTTGGAGGGACGGTTTCGCAGGCAGCCTTGAGTAAGAAGGGGGCTGTGATCCCATACATGCTTGGAATTTCACACATCCTAAACAAAATCCATCAGAGGGTGCGGGTCTCGGTGGTATTTTCTGTGCAGATTAAGTTGTTGCAGTTATATCCAAGGAATAATCCTGTAAAAAGGCCCCCTAATCCTGGCTGCAGCGGCTGCATTTCCCATGGAGGCGGAAATGTTGTAGGCCCGTGTGATGAGATATGGGTGCACGTTAAAGAACCCCAGGTGGCCGAAATTTCCGGAGCCCTCCACTACGGCGTCTCTCATAATCATATGATGGTTTTGGGACGTTAAATCCCGCATATCAATCAAGAAGGGCTCCTAACGAGTGTAAAATCAAACACCGGAATAAGTTTGTTCAATGTGTGAAAAAGGCAGTATATGAAGTACCTTGCACCTGCGGTTTAAGTTACAACGGACAGTCTGGCAGATGCCTCAATGCGTGATTACCTGATCATAAGTAGAAAGTAAAAAAAGGGAATCTGATGGTTTCCTGGCGACTCAATGCGCAGAATGCAAGAGCCAGCCTGTGTTTGATAAAACAACTGTGCTAGCTAATCACTCTAACGATAGTGTAAGGCTCATCATTGAGACGGCAGGATAGCAAATCGAAGCTGAATCACCAAGCCATCCGTCGCACTAACAGAAAAAATAACTAGATTACTTGAACTCACCGACACCTGATTTTTTTTTGTAAATTCACTGCTGCTTACTTTTCGCTTTTTTCTTTCTTTTTGTGCATTGATTGGTTTTATTGTGATGCCATCAAACAGGTATATATTCTTGCTGCTTTGCAATCAAATTTTAGTTGGAAGTTGACGCTTGTCCTCGTTGTTTCCTTAGATCGTGGTGTTACCTTTTGCACTTCAGCTGTTTAAGACATGAAAATGAAATGCCTTTTCTGTAAGTTAAATTTCAGCAATATTGACGGTGCATAAACACACGCGTGTTTGTGACCGCTTTTAAGCAGTGATGTGTCATTTTTTCAATTTAACCTTTCTAATAATATGTTTACTCACGTACATTGTTTGTAGTACACATGTCTAAACGCCAGAGTGTCGCGCTCAGGGCTGCAGCTGAGCATACAGGCCACATCTAATCATGGGCGTAGTCCCAATGACGCACATTCCTTCCGCTTCCTTTGTTACTGCGGCTGCATCGAGTGTTTCGGACGCCAAAAGCAGTCAGAAGCGCTCTTGGTAATACGTAGAACAGAACAGAGACTATTCTGCAAGATATGTCTGCGACAGGCTGCGGGAATGATAACACTGCTAACAGAAAAATTTGGCCACATAGATTAAATTATTTGGAAACTAACCCGGCTGAACCGAGCGCTAATTGTTTTCCTGTGCTAGTTCAGGCAGCGCTTCTCACAGCCAAAATAGTTGCATCCGCATCTCAAAAAAGGCTCTTCATTGGGGGTTGCCCAAGCTTGCACGTGGCCTATATCAATTTTCGCGATGTGTGTACATGTCAACCATGCAGTGCGGAGCCTGACATTTTGGCGTTCTAGACCAATATGTCGCCTTCTATACGAGCTGCAAGCAGCGCTGTAGGTGTAGCTGAATGCTGAAGTACAATTTAAGCGGCTGTTATTCTCGCCCAGTTATGCACTGCTCTTGGATATAGAAAGGCCAGCAGTTGTAGCACCTGAAAATGTACAAGGGTAGCTTGGGCTTGGTTATTAGTAATTAATCCTGAAACAGCATGAAGGACACGGACAAGAGAGGTACAACACTGTGTTTGTGGACTCTCTTGTCTTTTTCCTGCACGCAGTGTCTGGATTAATTACAAAAGTTTACTTTATAAGTTACTATTAAGCACCGAAGTGGCCTTAATGTTCAAATTCACATTAATAGGAAAAAAGGAAGGACAGGGAGGTTAGCCAGTTCTCAGACCGGCTGGCTACCCTGTAATAATAGATTAAACATGAAGGTAAGAGACTACTAATTCATGCATAATCTTGCATTGTGAACGCATAATATAATAAACAAGGCTGTATTTATGCACGCATAAATGTGTAGACATCAAACAATCTGCGTGCTTTCCATCCTTTAGAATATGCATTTATATATATGTCTGGTAACCATTACAACCATAGAACCTAATTTCTTCATCATTTTGCTCTGCTGGTGCGATTCATTGGTTTCTAAACAACATGTTTAGAATGTTTAGACTAAATACCCCATATGGTGGTGACACTCATTATTGGAACTGCTGTCATTGCATTTGTAATGCTGTTGAAGTAATTTTTCAAAGTCCAGATTACACCCTGCAAACATGCTTCATACACTGCTCATTGAGCATCAATTTTACATTAGCTGTGTCAACAGTGGTGTTTATACACATGCATATATTTGCAGGCTACCACTGCCCTGCCTGACTGACCAGTGCCATCACTATGACAAATCACCCAAGACATTTGCTGAATTTAATGCAATAAATTTGACTTAAGGCAATCATATCGAGTTAACAGTCTCGTTATTTTGTAGCATATGGTGCAATTGCATGTACGTCTGTCCGTCTCAGTGGAACAGTAGTTAGGGCGCTCAACTGCTGTCACAGGTTTGATGCCAGCCGCGGCAGTAGTATTTCGATGGAGGTGTAATGGTAGAGGTACGTGCACTGTTTCATGTCGGCGCACGTTAAAGAACACCGCATGGTTAAAATTTACGGAGCTCTCCACTGCAGTGTTTCTCATTCGTATTGTAATTTTGGGACGTAAAACCCCGATAGTATGCATATGTGCGTCGCTGCACCTAAATATAAGTGTCATTTGATATATATCAATGTTATCTGTAAAACTGCTGTGCACCATCTATGGATGTTGGCTCTCGTCAAAATGAACATCCTCTAAATATTGCACTAATATTGCCAATATTATATCAATATTGTGTGTAGAACTGGTGTGAACATTATATGAAGGTCAACTCTGTTCAAAATGGACATCTTCTAGATATTGTATATATATATATATATATATATATATATATTAAATTAACTTTTGTGGACATCCATTCAAGATGAAAATATCATATAGTTGATATTTATGTGATGTGTATTCGATATTATATGGTTGGCTGGGGGACGATGAGGCCAATTTGTAAACTAAAAGCTCGTGAGCACTGTAGATATAAAACTTTGAATGGTTAAATTGTTCAACTAGTTTGCCCTTGACAATTGTCATATGTTAGGTCGCAATGCATTCATAAGTACGATTAAGCCAAGCAACTGCGCCACCGCATTTACTAGCACGATGATGCCAAGAACAAGATGATGCCGCGGCTGTAGTAGTTACGCGAAATAGCGACGCTTCATGGCGTAGTAAAAGAGAAAAACAAGACTAGCAACAAAAATGTATTGCCACAAAACACCACAGTGTTCTCAAAGTATATGGCTGCAACGAGAGAGGCATTAGGAGCAACGGCTGATCTTCGCATGAAATATCTTTTTATGCCGTTCTTGTCGCGATTCATGGTGACCTTTTACATAGAAATGCGGCATGCATCAGCACATAGAATTTGGCCTTCTCTGTTTGGAGCGCATCTGCATGTTGGCTGCAACCTAGGGCATTACGAAAGTTCTCCTTCACCAGCAACATTACACCTACTATGCTGTCCCTGCAGAGTTTCTCTCGGCTGAAAAACACAATGAAGATGTCTTCCAACTTCTTAACTGCCCTAAAAAGCTCCTGTGAGGGATACAACAAGCATCTCTTGTCACATATCACAGTGAGCTCTGTGTTTCTGCTTTACGTATCGGGAGCTTCCAAAAGAAAGGTGTTGTAGCGCATGAACTAACAACGCTTCAGAAACTTAATTTCGAGCAACATAACCTACCACATAACGTATTAGATGGTCATCACTCTTCTGATCTACCAACTCTCTTTGCTCTGCAGGAATACTCCAAAACATGCGTTCAGCTGATACTAGGGTCCCTTTTTCAATCAGATGGTCCACTGCAGCAACCCTAGCTTCCTGAACTGAAGAATCTTGCATACTCATAGTTTTCATAGTTTTCATAGTTTTAAACATACATCACTTATCCAGTGGTTGAATGGAAAGGGGTGGTGAAAAGGCAACTGAATGCCTGACAATGCACCGATCCCCGCCCAGACCACAATAATGCACAACACTCAGCATGTGTGTCTAGAGCATAAATACATAGATTAAATACAGTGAAATATACAAAGTGTAGACGTAGAGCGTGGAAAAGATAAGAAATAATTACACATCTATAAGTGCACTCTTTACACAAAAAAGCCCTTTAAAATCCTATAAAAAACAGAAACGTAGTTGTGAACAGTTGCGAGGAAGTGAAAAATTTACAGTGCGTTTCAGCAAAGCTACACGAGTTGCACTTCATTAACATACAAAAAAGACATATCACGTTTGAAGCATGAGTAGATAAGCGTGTATCTTCTTTTTGAAAATTGCTGGGGATTGACTTTCATTCACTGTGGTGGTGGCCATGGTATTTGAGTTTAAAAACGAAGGAATAAGGTGCGCTAGCTTTTGTCTACCGTAGTTGGTCCAAGTCCTCTCACTGTAATAGGTGGTTCTTCTAAAGTTATACATTGGTAGTTTCCGGGAGTAAGCATCATGAAATTTAACTGCGTTTGATTTGATTTGATCGTAAATGACTGTCGCTAGCTTTTTATGAAAGATATTTTCAGATGTTAGGATTCCATGCTTAAGGAAAAGAGGAGCAGAAGGCGTTCGACGCGGAACATTTTCGATTATACGTAGCATTCTTTTTTGCAGTCGGTGAATCCCAATTTTATTTGTTTTTGTTGTCGAGCCCCAGATTAACAGGCAGTATTGTATGCGGGAATAAACTAAAGCGTAGTAAAGTTGCTTTGTCACCCAAAGGGGTAGAAAGCACCTAATTTTTCCAATCACACCAATGGACCGTGATACCTGGGTACGTAGTTTATCTATGTGACTAGACCAGTTCAACGTTTCGTGAAAAATGACGCCTAAGAACTTTTGAGTCTGGACTCGCTCAATCGAAACTCCTCTGAATGACAGCTGCGTATTACGGAGAATGGAATTGTTTCGAGGGTGAAAAATAATGTACTTTGTTTTCTTGATATTTAGTTCTAACTGATTTATTTTCAACCATAGAGACAAATTGTTAAGCCAAAGGTTAGCTTGTTTTTCTATACTAGAGATATCCTGACCGGAAAAAAATACATTAGTGTCGTCTGCGTATAATATAATATCTGCTGTTAGAGGTACGTTTACGATATCGTTTATATATAATAGAAATAGAAGTGGCCCAAGTATGGAGCCCTGTGGGACGCCATAATTTATCTTGCCCATTTCAGACTTTGAGTGTTTCATATCAGTATATTGGAACCGGTTACTAAGGTAACTTCTTATTAAATTAAGAGACGAGCCCCTTATTCCGTATTCGGTAATCTTTTGTAGAAGAATTTCATGCTTAATAGAATCAAACGCTTTCTTAAAGTCAAGAAATATTCCGATTGTGAGGCGTTTTTGTTCAAAATTATCGATTATTTTATCTTTAATAGATAGTAGGGCTTTTTCAGTAAACTTATTCTTCTGAAATCCATACTGATGTTCTGTAATTACTTTTTTTGAGCTACAGAAATTTGCAAATCGTACATATATCACACGTTCTATGATTTTGGAAAATATGGGCAAAACAGAAATGGGCCTGTAATTACCCATGTCATTTTCATCTCCACCTTTGTGGATAACAGACACTTTAGCTACTTTTAATTTGTCCGGGAACGTGCCAGTGTTCAAGATAAGATTGCAGATATGGGAAAAAGGTGCGCTAATATTCTCTGAAACTGCTTTCAAGGGTTCAGCCCTTAAACCGTCAAAGCCAGCAGCAGAATTGTTGTTTAAATTCTTTATCAGCAAGGCTACTTCCGATTCATCTGTGGGAGTTAGGAAAATGGATTCCGGGATGCATGCTGTAATATACGATTTATAAGGCTGGACGGCACCAACTGAAGTATCGGAAGCTCCTGATCTCAAGAAATGGTCGTTGAACATATGGGCAAGTTGAGTACCGGAATAAGATCTGCCCTCTATTTGAACCTCAGAAATGGTCTTCGTATTCTTGTGTTGCAAAAGATCGTTGATAGTGTTCCAAATAGCTTTTTGATCATTGAGTATATTCGCAAACTTATTTTCATAGTAGTTTATTCGGGCCTTTTTAATATCAGACGCTAATTTATTTCTGACCTGCTTAAACTCCATCAAGTATTTTAGGCGTTTAGATTTTATGAATTCAGTGAATAACTTATCTCTTGCTTTCATCCTTTTTAGAAGTGCAGCATCAATCCATGGTTTTCTTGCCTTCTTGGGTTTTTTGTATGCCACGAAAGGAAAGGCTAGATCGTAAAGCTCTGTTATCTTTGTTATAAATATGTCGTAGGCGCTCACAGGGTCAGCGTTATTGTAAACACCACTCCAGCTCTCTCGTGCGATAACGTTTTGGAAAATCTTGATATTTTCTTGGTTAATTTTTGGATATTGCGTAGGATTTACTGGACTTCGTTGTTTTATTGCCCAGGTAAAAAATGCAAAAATTGGAAGGTGATCGCTGACTCCGGCTGTCAAAACCCCTGCGCATACCTCATTTTTACAGTTCGTGAAGCATAAATCTAATGCAGTTTCAGTTAATTGTGTAATCCTGGTGGCTACATAAATTGTATTTTCATAACCAAAAGAAAGCATTTGGTCAAGAAAGTTTTGCTTGTTGCAACTTGAGGACAGCATATCTATGTTAAAATCTCCGGTAATAATTGCCCGTGCGCCACTTTTTTCACAGTACTCAAGCATTTTATATATGAAATCTAGGAAATTAGTCATAGCGCCTGAAGGGGGCCTATATAGAGCAGCCACTAAAAGGCTTTGACATTTTACCATGACAGATTCAAAATGCGTCGATATTACAGTGTATTCTTTGACAATATTGTATTTCACGCTCTCGTGAACATAAATCGACACACCACCCCCGCGTTTATTTTCCCTACAGATTGATGCACAACTGTAGTTCATAAACTGTATGTTATCACGGTTATCAATAGACCACGTTTCGGTGAAAGCTAAGAAGTCAAACCGGTGATTCAAGTTGTTCAGAAGGAAGTCAACAGATTCTTTTTTATTTTGAAGGCTTTGTGCATTAAGATGAATCAGTGATAACTGTTTTTTGTGCAGTGAAGCAACTTTTTGAAAGGCCTCGGCGTCATAGTAGTTGGTTGCCATGTTTGCGAATAAAAAGCAGTCATCTCTTGTGGTCAGCTATCTTTCACTTCATCGTATTTTTTCAAGGTCTTGCGCAGTTGCGATTCTAATCAACCTATCATTCGGGCTTCGGCGCACGAAAAGTTTGCCGTTCTTGTGCCATGCAAAATTGTAATTGTTTTCAAGTGCTTTAGTTTTCATTTGCCAGAAGAGGTTCTTGTTGTATGCCGTTAGGTTTTCACTGAAGAATATAGCTGACTTTGCTTTCTTCAGTTCCCCTTTCTTTTCAAGCCATTTTTCTTTCGTTTTGCGAGATGCAAATCGAACTATCAAAGTATTGGGCTTGTCTCGAGTTCTTTCGTTTCTTGACGGTACTCTGTGGGCGGCTTCGATGTCAGACTCGGAAAGTTGTGGAAGCTTTAGATCAGTTGCCAGTTGGTTGAGCTTCGTCAATAGGTTTTCGTTTTCGTGATAAGTTAACCCATTCACTTCGAGGTTGAGACGCCTGCTGTACTGGTCTAACTCGTTCAACTCCTGCTGAAGTTTTTCCACATCTTTTTGTTTATCTTGTGCTTCAAGCCTCATAACCCGCTTTCTGAGATCTGACATTTCTGCCGATTGTTTTGCCATCTGTGCAAGAACTTCATCGTACTTACTGGACATAACTTCCATCGATTCTTCAATTTTATCGACAGTTATTTTTATTTCCAACAAGGCGTCGACCTTTACTTTGATGCCCAGTAATTCAGTAAGCTTGTGATGAATTTCCGCCAGCTCTGAGGCAAACTTCTTTTCCACTGCTCCGTTCTGCACTTCCGCGGTCTGTGCAACACGCGTCGGCGCTTTGCACGCTACGCATGTCCAAGATTTTTTGGCAGCCGCAGATTTCTTTTTGTAGGCGTTGTCAGTAACCGCCGAACATGAGCCAATATGATAACTACATTTGCATTCTGAACACAGAAGCCATGACTCAGATTCATGAATCTTGCCTTCGCATGAAGGACATATGTCACTCATTATACCTAGCACACATACACTTCAAAGTTCGCTCACAAAGTGCACCCAGCAGTAGCAGGAAGCGGAACAGAACAGAAAAGGCCTTCAAGAGGCGATGAGAACAGACTAACCTGCAATGTTCGAAAACGTGTTTAGCCGCTCAGTCGCCGATCTGACAGCTCCGCTGCTGCTGCTGAGTGCGTGTGCGGCAGTCCAAAGGGGGCGATGTCCTTTTGTAGGCCGTCACGATGGGTGTACCACACGTGATGATCCACGTGGTCTCCGCTTGATCTAATCGCTCCCTTGTCCGTTTCAACGTTCGTCGTGGCAAGCGCTGGTTTAAGGCCTCAGGAGAAAACTATTTCTGCACTAGCTCCAATAAGGTCAACTTTGCCCGAGCGTACGGTCTTAGAAAGGTTATAAAATTACAGGCAATTATAATGACAATCAGGAACTGTGTAAGTCTAGGTTGATTGCTAGGTGCGCTCATCCGTTCGTGCGTGTGGCCGTCACAACAAGCGCGCGAAGCACCTGTGACAGCCATGCCAGCCAGGATGGATGGATGGCTGAATGTATCCGGCTGTGACCTTAAGATCGGATGGTGGCTCACGCCACCTAGCCATAAAGTTAAGTACTATCACTGTGTGTTTAAGGATGAAATTTCACTCGCGCCTCGATTGTAGCCACCAATCAGTTAGCCTCCTCCTGGTTATTTTTCCCATTTAAAGTCTATTTTGTTTCACTGTCCCTAAACTTCAATGTTTTGAAAAATTCAGCGCCATTATCTTTGATTATAGGATGGAGCCCTTTACACAACATTATCAAATGTTCAGCCATTTCCTCCTCCTCTGCACACGCACTACATACCGTGTCTGTGCCTTCGTATTTTGATCGGTACGTCTTCGTCCGCAATACTCCCGTTCTAGCCTCGAAAAGCAGAGAACTACTCCGTGAATTATCGTAGATCTTTTCCCTTGCAAGTTCCTGCTTGAAAGTTCAGTAGGTCTCCAGTGATTATTTTGTAAGCATTCTTATTTTCCACATGTCCCTCTCGGTTTCCTTCTCCTTCCTCTTAATCGATGTTTCATTTTGGCGTGGTATTCTGCTGTTGTCTAAATACTTGCTTGACAATTTTCGAGTTCGTTTGCTCCATTTAGTATCTATATTATTGATGTAAAGGCAACTGAAAACTTTCCTAGCCCAACGCTCCTCCCCCAATTTTCTCAATCGCTTCTCAAATTCTATCTGGTTGCTAGCTTCCCTGCACTCAAACGATGTCCATCCCATGTCTTCGTGTACCCCTTGATTTGGGGTATTCCCGTGTGCTCCCAAAGCAAGTCTACCTAAACCACGTTGTTCAATTTCAAATCTTGTTTGAACTTCCGATTTCATGCACAAGAGCGCATTGCCGAACATCAAACACAGGACCATGACACCTTTTAGAATTCCCTCTCACAACGTCATACCTATTATAGTTCCACAGTGCCCTATTTTCATTACAGCTGCATTCTTGGTGCCCTTAGTCATTACCTGTCTTTCGTGCTCTCTTCGATAGTCAGCCTCGTTATTTATCCATACGTTCAAGTATTTGTATTAACCCACTATTTATTGCGTGACTTCCTCTATCTTGTGCTCACTGCCTTTGGTATCATTAAAATTATGATTGTCGATTTTTTCCTGCTGTGTTTCAAATTTAACCTATCTCACTCATTACCACAGATGTCTATAAATCACTGCAGGTCGTCCTTGTTGTCGGCAATTAATACTATATATCTGCATACATCAATGCTGGTAATTAATGACTGTTCAATGTGTTTTACTTGCTTGGCAAAAAAGAGGCTGAATCCTGGTTGACTCCTCTCTAATTTGGTTTCAAGTCCCTGGAGATACAGCATAAATAACAAAAGTGACAAGGGACCTCCCCGTCGAAGCCCACGTTGTATCTCTAAGTTCAGATACCTGTTCCTCCCATTTGATTACTACCTTGTTAGTTTTATAGATATCCTTTAGAAGATTAGTTATTCCATCTTCCACATCAAGTGTGTCCAGTATTCTTCACAATTCTTCTTGAATCACACTATAGTAAGCTCCCCTGATATCTAGAAATGGCAGCCACAGGGGCCTGTGTTATTTTTCCGCTATGTCAATACACTGCATCAATGAAAACAGATTGTCCTCCAACCTCCTTCATTGACGGAACCCATTTTGTAGTTCTGCCAGCACCCCCTCACTCTCCATCCATGTCCGTAGTCTTTCCTTTACTATCTGCATCATTAGCCTGTAAACTACTAATGTCACTGTTATAGGTCAGTAGTTGTTTATATAGGCTTTGTACCCCTTTTTTTATAGATCATGCTAGTCCTGCTTAGTTTCCACCCATTGGGAGCTTCATCATGCATTATTGCTCAACTCGCTGCCTCTGTTATTGTTTGCTTAGAGTGTGGTCCTAGTTTCTTTATTAGCATAATTAGGATGCCGTCAGGGCCGGTTGATGTGCTCTTAGAAACTCTTTTCTCTGCCCTTTCCCTCTCTCGTTGTCCTAGTGGAGCCACTGAGCTACTTGGTCTATCCTCATCTGGTACGGTGCATGCAGTGCTTTCTTGGTGTTTAAATTTTTCTGTCATCATTGGTTTTATATAATCCATTGCCTCATCTGTCACACCGGTCCCGTTAATTAGGGAGGCGATCGCCGGGCTAATTCCAAGAGCCGAAGTATCGGCCCCCCGAGCCGCACCACGAAAGCGTGGACAATTTAGAAGTGGTCCTTTTTGGTGCGCCAGCGGACGCCGGCTGTGGCCCAAAGAACAAGTCAGAGCCGAGAGTTGATAAACAAACAAATTATATTCTCAATAATGGCAGATCGAAAACAATACATAAAAATGCATACTCCACAATAGTTACATACAATACGTCACCAATCAAACCAATCAATCAACAAACTACACAATACAATCAGCCACACTCAAAACAACGGACACAGACAACGATACGCACTACAATGCAGTCGCATGCATTGAACAACCAAGACACTTAAGGACTAAAGAGATAGAAAACCTATTCAGTCCAAAGTCCTTGGAACAAAAGTCTGAATGATACTCTTCCGAGAATCACTCACTCAAAGTCCAGCGTTGTTGTCGTTCCGCAGCTCTCGAAGTTTCTCTTCCAGGAAACCTCACCGTCTTCAATTGGCCACTCTCTAAGCTTCAAGCCTCTTCGCCGGAACACGTCGGCTTCACACTCGCAGCTGTTGCCACGGGTCTTCGCTCGATAGCGGTAAACACACACTCTTGCCTGTAGCTCGAGTCGTCACCCCTCAGGTGGAAATCCTCTTCATCTCCGGCTTCGTCCCTATGGACCAAAACCTTCGCCGACTACACGGCGGAGTCCCTACGCACTCTGGCGCTCGCTTCCGTCTTCTCCTGATCTCTCATCTCGGCTGCTCGGTTAAATACCTTGCGCGCGACATTCCAGATGTTTCTCGTCATTTCGTCGGCGCGATACGCAGCGAAGGCTGGGAAGAGGGCGAGACGGTTGGAAGTCTCTCCGCGTCGCATGACTCAACTCGGCGTGGCCCCGCCCCCTTCGTTCTAGAAAAATCGCGGGCTTGCTGGGCCGCCGATGGGGGGTGAGGAGGTTCGTCTGCGAAGCCATGCTTCTGCAAGGAGAGCGCGCGCCCGGGAGCCTTGGATGTTTGTTTTCTCCTTTTTTTTCTTTTGACCTCGCGGCGTTTCTCCCGCCCGTTGTCGCAAGAATTTGGCGACGCGCTCATTTTTAGCGCTCGTTCTGTGACATCATCCCCTTCTAGTCTGACTCCTTGAACTGTAGTTTTAAACCTCTGTTTCATACTTGTCTTATTACTCAGAGAATTGAGATGATTCCAAAACATTGCAGCAGCCTTTTTATCATTTTGCTTACTTCCGCCATCCATTTGGCCCCCTTGCTTCAAATCTTTTCACTGATCAAATCGAATGCTTCCTTTCTGCAGCTCAAAAAGTTATCCCACGTGACTACAGTGCCTCCACCAACATCCGGGTCTCGTCCGCACTCGCCGCCTCGCTTCAATGCATAGAGCACTCCTGCTGCTGATCCCACTACCCCTTCTAGAACACTGTAATTGAACTTAGGGCTGCCGGGCGCTCGGTCCGATGGTCGGGCAGGTGATGGCTAAAGAGGTTAGGAAAACCACGAGCGATAGTGAGCTGGTGCAGCGCAAAGAATGCAAGTGCTGGTGCTACTTGGACGAGACAGCATTCACGAGTTTGGCCGACGCGGAGAAGGCGAGTTTCGTGTACAGGCTGTGCGAGGCACTGAAGGCGGCCGTGCAGAGGAGAGAGCTCCAAAAACAGCTCGGAGCATCGCGGGAGCGCGAGGAGCCTACCGCCAGCCTCTTAGAGCAAATGAAGGGCAACCTTCAAAAAAAACGGGAAGAATGGACCGCGCTCAAGCAGCGGGAAAAGGAGCTAATGGTGGTTTGCCCAGGCCCCGAGTGCTGTGAGATGGAAGGCGTGGGTAGCGGAGAAGACGACAGGTAGGAAGGAACAGACGAGAAGGGAGGTTAGGGGGCCGCAGTGTCTGGCCACAGCATGGAGACTCCGAGAGCATACAGCTCGGTGGCGCGGCAGTCTTCGAGCAGGACAGGAACACAGGACAGACGGCAGAGAGAGAAACAGGTGACGCAAACAGGGGCGTCATCACAAACAGGAAGCCAGAGATTGGAGCGCAGAAGGGTCCTGGTGGTGGGGGACTCTAACGTGGCCAGGGTTAGGTATGGCGTCTTCAAGACAATGAAGGAAGATGGGAGAGAGAGGGTGGAGGCCCAGTCAGGGAAGAACATGGTGGATGCACTCGCCAAAGCTCAGGAGTTTGTGGAGGACAGCGTAGAGGACGAAAATCTCGTCATTATTCATGCTGGGCTCAATGATGTGCTGAAGGGCAAGTATCAGATCCTTCAAAGACAATTAGAGGATGGGATTTGTAAGCTCCGAAAAGCCTCTGGGAGTGATCATGTGACCATATGCGCAGTCCCAGAGGTCTGGGGGGCGGTCTCGTGGGAGTGAAAGGAGGGTAGTTGAGGCCAACTGTGTTATCAAAAGTATGAGCCGCCATCTCGGATACAGGGTAATGAAGGTGAACCAAGACGTGTAAGAGCCGGGCGCTCGTCGCTTTGCACATGATGGCATTTATTTCAGTGGTGCGACGGGCAGGATGGTTGCTAATAGGATGGGTCGTCAAGCCACATCTTTTTTAGTGGTACCCAGAGCCCTGAGGCGAACAGTGTAGCCAAAGATGGTTCGAAAAGGGCACCAATATTCAAGCCACATGGGGTCCATGGGAAAATAAATAGACGTAAGCACAAGGCCCGAGCTAAGTGAGACATAGGCTATATTAACATGCAGGGTGGCAGGAATAAGTTAAAATGGGAAGAGATAGAAGAGCAGTAAATACAGGAGGAGCGGATGGTGTATTGGGTTGTGGAGACACATCTTCGGGACATGGAGCAACCACCTTGCAATCTGGGCTACGTATGGAAATATTGCAATAGAACAGATGTCACCAAAAAGGGAGTAGAATTGACGCATTTATACATAAAAGTATGGTTTCGCAAAGAGTCAAGCAGGGATGCATGGAAGATTTATGGTTAAAAGGGAAAGTAGCTGGGCAGATCAAACTCCTAGGTTTGGTGTACTTGTAGAAGGAAGCAAAAGTCAGAGAGGAAAACTAGGCAATGGTGGAGTGTATAACAAAGGACATTGAGGAATCAGGAGGAGAGTGCGAGATAATTATACTAGGAGATATGAGTGCGCACGTTGTAGATACAGATGGGTATACTGACCCAACAAGCAAAATGATCATGGATTTGTGTGAAAGGTACGATTTGATCATTTGCAACAGTGCTGAGAAGTGTGAAGGGCGAATAACATCTGAGATAGAAAGGCTGCAGTCGACAATAGATTACGCACTGATGTCACATAGGATGTATGATAACCTCAGGGAAATGCACATAGATGAATGTGGCTCCAGACGTCTGGGTAGTGATCCCAATCGCATTATGCTAAGTTTTGGAAGAGCAATGAAAGTGGGAAGGAGACAAGATGAATAACTACAGGGGGATTCATATTAAGAAATGCAAATAGAAACAGCTATTAAACAAATTGAGAAAGTAATCACTGAGGATAATAAAACAGTGTGTACGTACACGAACCTATTAAAACTCTTTGAGCTGGAGCTCGCTAAAGCACTTGACAAGTCACCCCGAAAAAGGAGAGACAAACCCGAAAGTTGGTGCGATGAGGAAGTCAAGAGAGCCATAGCATAACGTCAGAAAGCCTCTAGGGAACACAGACATGCTAAGCAGCGAACTGAACTGACAGATGGTGTGTAAAGAAAATGGGATATCTTTCTAAGTTCTAGAAGAAAAGCAACCACTCTGATCTATGAAAAAAATTTGAAAAATGGCGGCTCAGTGGCTGGCATAAGTACACGAAAAGGATAGAAAGGCAGCTGCTAATTTTTGGAACCATCTAAACTCCCTAATAAATGGGACAAACCTAGAGCAGAGGTTTATAACTACAGCTCAAGGTGTTAACGGTTCCTAGTAGTACATCAGCAAGCCTTGACGGCATCCCATTTACGCCGATAAAAGAATTAGGTCCCAAGTCTGAGCAGACTATGAGAGAGGCAGCGAGCAAAACAATAATCGATGGGGAAGTCCCTGATGGATGAAAACTTAGAAGACTGAGCACGATCTATAAAGAAAAGGGGGACAAAGCTGACATAAACAACTGTCTTCCTATAACAGAGGCATCAGTGGTCTACAGGCTGGTGACACAGATTATTAAGGAAATACAATCTGTTCTCACTGACGCAGTGCATCGAAATAGCAGAAAAGCAGCACAGGCCCATGTGGCTAGCATTTTTTGATATCAGTGGAGCTTACTATAGCGTCATTCAAGAGGTCATGTGGAGAATACTGCACACACTAGGTATGGAGGATGGAATCACCAAGCTCTTAAAGGATATCTATAAAAATAACAAGGTATTTATAAAATGGGAAAAACAGGTATCCGAGCCCACAAAGATAAAACGGGGGCCTAGGCAGGGGTGCCCTCTGCCACCCTTGTTATTCATGTTGTACCTACAAGAATTAGAACCAAATTAGAGGCCTGGGAGTGGACTTGCCTTCAACCTCTCTTTCGTCAAACAAGGAAATCTCATTGAACAGGCACTACCAGCATATGTACGCAGATGATATAGTGGTAATTACCTACAAGAAGGAATATTTGCAGAGATTGGTGGAAATCTGCAGTAATAAGGGAGATAAGTTAGATTTGCGATTCAGTAAGGGAAAATCAGAAGTCATGATTTTTAATGATAATGAAGGTAGTGAGCTTGCGATAGAGGAGGTTACGCTAGAGATAACGAATAAATAGAGATATCTGGACGTATGGATAAGCAATTGGACCAAGTACTTAAGGAAACATGAAACATACGTAGCGACGAAAGAAAACAGAAATGCAGCGGTGATGAAAAAATTGGGCACTGTGGAAATACAAAAGGTAGGATGTTGCCATGGAGGAAGGAAAAATCTTTCTTCCTCCATGATGCGTGCGCCCGCTTCGCCGTTTTGGAGGGTGGAGACAACTGCGTCGTCTGTTACAGAGTCCGCCATTTGCATGCCTTCTCCAAAAGCCGCCTATAGCCACGATGGCCAGCCAACGAGTGTTGCACGGCTGCATGCAGAGTTTTTTGCGTCATTACGTATGGTACTCGAACAGCATGAGAAAAATAGGAAGTTTTCGCATCGGGAGTGTGAAGGGCTTAGATTTCTAGTCTCTAGTTTTTATTTCTAAAGCAACATTAGCAGCTGGAGTCGCTCACCGCAAAAAAATACCATCGATGCCAGCTGCATTAACACCTTCAATCAGCGTCTTTTTGGACTAGTCGGTAACTATTTATATAAGTTAAACATGTGAAACACACGCACCTAAGTCACATGACCTTTCAATGTGTCTGTGTGTGTGCCTTCCACAAAAGTGTAAAAACAAGTTGCCGTTTGCTAGCTGGCTGGAAAAAAGGAATAACAAATGTGTGTTGTCATGAGAAAAGAGAAAACTCCCAGCATATGCACGGAGTGAATGATGATGGGTGGGGTGAAGCGTCCATTCGTTCTTCTGTTAGTGCGTTCGTGCATGCGTCCGTTCGTGGGTTCGTTCGTGTGTCCATCAGTTCGTCCGTGTGTCCGTTCGTCCGTACATGCGTCCGTCCGTTCATTCGTGCACCCATTCATGCGTTCGTGCGTCCAGCATATTCATGGAACACAGCATAGCACGGACGGATGAACGCTTCGCACCACTCATCATCATTCATGATGATGGGCGTTGAAGCATACGCCCGTCCGTGCTTCCGTCCGTCTGTGCATCTGTCTGTTCATCCATCTGTCGCTCACACTGTCACCACATGCTGATTGAGTCATACAACTAGGCGGTTACGAACCGGTCACAGACATGCATGGGAAAACCCTCGGCT
The DNA here is from genome assembly GCA_013436015.1 of Rhipicephalus annulatus. Classification (NCBI taxonomy): domain Eukaryota; kingdom Metazoa; phylum Arthropoda; class Arachnida; order Ixodida; family Ixodidae; genus Rhipicephalus; species Rhipicephalus annulatus. The sequence continues at coordinate 404,874 of WOVY01011200.1, read as the reverse complement.
TTAGAAGCTTCACCCCTCAAACTTTGACTGCATACTGTACTTTCATGTATTGTTCTTCAATTATTCATTAGCTACCTCATTTACAGACCACACCCTGCAACGCATAGTATAATGCATTTATATTGTATTTTGTTTTCTATCTCTTTTACCTTAGTGCAAACAGTAGAATGGCAAAAAATTGTTGAAAACATATCATACTATTTGGTGATCTACATGAGGCTTTTATGGCATTAAATCATGGCTCGCACGCTGACATCGACTGTCAAACCAGGTTTTGAATGTTTTCTATAGGAATATATTGTAAATTAGCAAGTTTCATAAAGCGTTCATTGATGTCGTTAAAATGAGGTGACCAAATCGGTTTACAACAATGAGCAAGGAAATCGCATTTAACGTACGACAATTTTGGATGCCACAGCTTCATTTGGACAATAACTTTAATATGCTTAAAAACAAGCGCTATAACTTGCTGCAAGTTAACCACAGCACATGTCTTGCTTCCACTTCCACTTGTTCTCGTTGTTTTGAGCTGGCGCTGATGAAGATGTACTCGTGCATAACTTGATATCAATCTTTTTTTCTAGAGAACCCTTGTGTTGCTGGCTTGTCTGCACGCTGAACTGCGCCCTTTTGATTAAATATTCAATTACAGTTTTGAGAGGGCATTCCAGGGTGAACAGGTTGTTTGTTGAGGATGTGGCTCCGTTAAAGTTCTTTACACGAGATATGAGCTAGGTCACAACCTCACTGCTCGGATAACGCAAGTTCTCACTATCCTGAACATACTCCTTCATTGCAGTTAAATATGCGTGTTCGTGGCTCGCCAAGCCCTTTATTGCTGCCCTTCACTACCCACAGGCTATTTAGTTCAACATTATTTACACAAGAAATCCACCCATATTGTGCGAAATGCTGCACTCTATTGAAGTAGTCAACGCTTCAATGAAAATAATTTCCCCATCCTCAATTTTCTCTTCAGCGTCTCCACGACCCTCTATTTTCCCTTAAGAAATCTTGTTAACCGGATACTGTGTCATCATTTTCATAGCTATAGTTATCCGGCATGTGCAAACACTGGCTCATGTATGCAAGCTTTACAGTGCATTTCATGTCGTAGGCGTTAGAAACGAGTGCACAGACGCATGGACGGACAGACGCACAAACAAACGCAGGAACGGACAAATATGGACGCACAGACGCATGAATGGATGCATGGACGGATGGATGGACGAGCGGGCGGACGCACAGATGGACGGAAGGACGGATGCACGCCCCGCCGCGGTGGTCTAGTGGCTAAGGTACTCGGCTGCTGACCCTCAGGTCGTGGGATCGAATCCCGGCTGCAATGGCTGCATTTCCGATGAAAGTGGAAATGTTGTAGGCCCGTGTGCTCAAATTTGGGTGCAAGTTAAAGAACCCCAGGTGGTCGAAATTTCCGGAGCCCTCCACTACGGCGTGTGTCATAATCACATCGTGGTTTTGGGATGTTAAAACCCACAAATAAATCAAATCAAAGACGGGCGCACTGACGGACTGACGTACGCTTCACCCTACTCATCATCATTCACTGCGTGAATATGCTGTGACACCGTTTTTATGACATGCAATGCAATGCAACTGGCTATTGCGACTACGACGACACGGGACATTCCACCTAAAAGAAATAGTTGAAGGCACCAGCAGCAACAAGCGCATAACGTAGGCGCACATCTTCGCGCAATGGCAGGTTGTGTACTAGAAGCGAGTCAGAACAACGCATTTTGTGCTATCCAAAACAAAGGAGTTCAATACGCATGCACACAGCATGCAAATGACCGTGTATTGCACCACATGAGCAGTATATGGGTTGCCCCTTCTCACGCTTTATCTTTACAAGCCACAAGAGTCGCCTTTTCGGATCTTTCGGGAATCTGAACATCCTGTAGCCTTTTCATGAGACGTTTGTGTACTGTGGCACGCAACACGCCACGCACTAATCTCACTCAACCAACCGGCGACGAGACGGGGGGAGCCGAATGGTGGCCGCCGATCGGAAGGCGACACACGCCTCTTCCAAGAGTGGTCCACCCTCCAAAGAGCGCGCGCATCAAGGAACCCTACTACCATCAGTTCAGCAGGTGCAGCCGTCACACCACCAAAGAACACCTACACACCACACTATAGCCACCCTAACCACACCCTAACTACAGTGTACTTGAATATTTCTAGATAAAACCTACCACATCAGAGAACGGAAACTGTGCCTTTGGGCTGCTGTATCAAAATAAGATAGCGGCGGCGTACTGAACTCTACCGCGAGCGGCGCGAGGCGAGATAGCGCTGCTAGTATTATCATCATCATTACACAGGCGTTTTTTTTTGATGGTTGGGTTCGCATTAGCCGTTCCCTGAGAGTGCTGCCAACCCTAGAGAAATTTCCCAAGATCTAAGAGATTTCGGTTGTACTTAGGGGAAAAAGGAAATTTCTCAATATCTAGGGAAGTTTTTCGCGTCCACGTGAAGCAAGCACACCAACGGCCGGACCTCCCATAACCTCAGGACTTCGCACAACCTCCCACAACATCGTTTTTTTTGTTTCTTCTTCCCCTTCTCTTTTGCACTTTGTCTAGGCTCACCCAAAAGCGCTGTGTCATGGCCAGTAGCGGTTCCGAGGGGTGCAAAGGGGCAACAGGGCCGGTCTCCGCCCCCAACGCTGCGTCAGTGCTCTCCTCTCCCCCATTTTATTGCGGTTCATTTCATACCGTCTGTGTTCGACGTCGATTGCCTGAATCCTGGTTCGAACAAAAAAAAAGTGCTTTCTCTGTCGAGCTCGAGATGTATATGCTTTCCTGTACACCAACCTCCCATTTACTCGTCTTTCACCATCGGCGTTATTTCTTTGGTTTGTTGTTTTATTATAAATTTTCCTTCTTTGCGAACGATGTCACGTTGCTAAGGAGCTGCCCCGTGGAGCCATGTGGCTCCGCCATGGTCACCAAGGTTTGTGTGAAAAGCGCGGCCAGAGCAGTAGGCTGAATGTATATGCGGGTATTTGCACAGCTCAAAAAAAGTTGAAAAAAAAGTGGCAGGTGGAAGACTGCAAGGGTATATTTGAAACGAATATATGACAGTCAGCATTTGTAATAAACATATCTTTTCGTAACCGTTCAGCAGGTTGCGAGGGATGAAATGCCGACTGGCATATAATATGCTTTCATGGTTATACTATTTTCCGTCACAATATTCTGTATAAGGTATTATGACACAGCCTGAGAGTACGTTTTTGAGGACATTGGTTATAAGTTATGTAAGCGCGCATCGCTTCATGTTTTATATGAATGCCACCAATATTTTCTGCAGGAGAGTTGCAAAATAACAGAATTGAATAACTGTTTTAAGCTTGCTCGCCGGATTATTTCACGTATTGCGCTTTATATGCTGGTTCTGGTTATTATTACTATTATTATTATTATTATTATTATTATTATTATTATTATTATTATTTTGTACCTTGCATGCTATTAGAAGTACACTGTATCGTTAGGTAAGGTTTCTATGTTTTGTATCGAACAGCTAACAGTGTTAAATAATATTTTGATAATTTATCCCTTCTTTGGCCTATACTATGCTTCATTCTTGGTGATTTGTATAAAATAATGTGGTACGACATGCCTTCCCCACCTCCTCAATGTGATGACCGCTTATCTTTGTGATTTCATGAAATAAAATGTTGAAAGCTTTTCAATTTGTACTGCGACATTTTTTCCCCTTCAGCATGGTGGTTTTAGTGAATATTTTCAAACGAATGCACCATTATATCATAGAAGTGAACTTTCAAATCATTTTGCACTGCATAAACAGATTAGTTTTCACGAAAGCAGCTATTCATAAAAATCAAGAGACATATAGAGAACTTTTCTACTCCAGAAAGAGTAAGAGTGGCTCCGCAGGTTGGCAGCGTTGTTCACTGTGGTATTTTGTTTTTTTTTCTGTTAGTAATTCGCGGTTCACGTGCCCCACTTTCGCCAGATGACCAAACTGGCCTTGACTGGTAAAAATAACGTCCGTTTAGTAAGGTTTATATTGTTATTGCGAGTGTTGAAGCCAGTACAACCGATGTATACAGACAGGTCCGAAAAAAAAACAAGTCTCTCGTATATATCCAAAGCTTTCAAGCCATGTACAAAGACTCTTGAAGACTTACAAACGCATGCATGTAACTGAACACCCAGATCGCTGAATGAACGTCGCTCTCATTGTGTTGCGGCGTTCGCTGGTCTGATCCTGTCGTCAGCTATGCGGTGCTTGCCAAGTAGTGTTGATCTTGAAACGAAGTGACAAAACTCGAGCATTGTCGACTGATAGCTCGTGCAGTGAGAACAATGTAACTTTGCTAAATGTGTTATGTAAACAATCGCGGATGCGTGAAGTTCTGAATCTTTCTCGATTTGTGATGCTACATTGAGTACTTTACAACTGGACAATGTCCTCTTATGTCAACAGGGTAGGCACGAGTTTTTGTTTCTCGACCGTGAGCCCATATCATAGGTATTTCAGGCTTGTTACGTTTATTGTTATTGTTAACACACGTACACAGGTACTACAGCTAAAGTTTCTTGTTTACAAGTAATGATCGGTCTTCTGAGTATGCAGCGAACATGTATGCTAAACGAACAGATTTATGAGGTGAGTGCTTACAGATTGAAGAGGCACAAATATAAGAAAAGAAAACAAGATTTAGGCATGAATTGTAAGTTTTTGTTGTTTGTACATGTTTGTTGGTGCTCATACAGTGCACTGAACAACTGCTCAGCACTGAACACAATCGCTTTTTCGCATAGACAATTCCATAGAACTTCAGCACTCTCTTGCAAGCACCCCTGAAATCAATAGTTGGCGCATGATGTGAACCTGTGCAAACGCTGGATCACTAAAGGTGACTTTTATTAAACACTAGTTATGATCTTTACTTTTTCAGTATATTTGTGTTCGGAAGCTGAAGATGTATTCTCCTTGCTACTCTTAGAGGTTTCAGCTTGAAATACGTACTATCTTGCAGTGTGGCTGTGGATAAATCAAGATCATGTATGTTTTAACTACTTTTATTTTCTGAATTTTTTTTCATGACAGAGGCACAGAATTTCACTTCATAGTGGTAGACGTTATGGCTATGACATTAATTGAAAGAGAAGCAGATGTGGTCAAGGAAATCAGAGACGTTTCTCTGTTGTATGAAAAAAAAAACACTGCTGCATCCAATGAACGCAATCTTCCTCAACACGACAACATTCACGTGCTTGGTGAAGCTGTGCTCCAAGTGCTCATCACCATTACAATTTGTTATTTGAAGAAGCGCATTGAACATATGCGCAAAGGCTAATGCAATTGAGTGCAACCTTGTGAGCTGTGGCGCATCTTTTTGCAAACGTCTACGAGGTAAACATAGTTAATTAGGAAAAACAAAACAGTTCCAAGTGCAGTTTGTAAACTGCCTCACAAGGCACAACTAAATGTTTGAAAGCTTGTTAATGCCCCTAACTGCGGGGTGTTTATTTTGTAATGCAATTATTTCTGACATTTCACATGCAAACCATGGTGTGATTACGAGTCATACAGTAGTGGGCAAAACTAGATTGATTCTGGCTTCCAAGCGTTAAAACAAATGACATTGTAGCCTTGCAGGAGACAAGACTGCTTGTCAAAGCATTTGCTCTGACAGCTCGTGCCCACAGATTTTTCACTTGTACCACTGGGAACTGATTTATGGCTGTACACGAGAAACTCAGAAATTGTGCAGCACGAGTTCAGCAGTGCGACACCACAAGCAAATGACAAGGTGCTGACTAGGTGGAATCCTCATTTCTGTTCACTTAGTTTTATAAGGCGCAAGCATCTTGGTAAAACACACCGCGTTAGTAGAGGCGGGTAGGGCAACCATGTCTAAATGCTGCGTCGTCTGCTCAGCTGCGCGTGTGGCTGCACCACACCAGTGCCGTCAGTGTAGGTGCAGGAAAATCACGAACTAGTTTTAGTGCTGTACCTCTTCACCTCTTGAAACGAATGATGTGGTTAACAAGTCGTCATTGCTGCACCACCGAAACGAATGGCAAGGTGCAGCACCCCGTACTATGAATCATGTGGTGCAGGGGAATCGAAGAAACCCTTAAGCATGTGAACGTCTTCAGCCACTGTGGCTGGGATTGAACCTGTGTAGTTGAGCTTAACAGTACAACATAACGTAACTAATGCACAGAGGTAGTGTTTCAATTTCAACACTATTGAAGTGTAGATTCCATAACACGGTAGACAGCCACTGCTTGTGGCCAATAAAACCACCCCTTCACGAGATGCGTGGTAAAACATTCACAAATACAGAATTGCAAGTGCAAGGTTTGAGATGACCTGTTGTAGCGGACGTTCAGATGTTTCAACACGCCTGCAGATGGGACATTCAGGGGTAATCACCCTGTCGTTGCATGGCAGTCTGAAAAAACAAGTGACAACACTAGATATTGGTGAGCATAGTCAATACACATAAACTTTTCTAAAGTAAGTAAACCCAGTTAACTAGTAACAACAGTATGTTATACATATATACAGGGTGTTCTATGTAACTTAAGCCACAGTTTAAAAATATGCCAGAACACGTAATAATGAGGTGACACAAATTAAATGTTGCTCACCGTTGCCTGAAGTTAGTTAGACTGATTGATTAACTAATTGATTGATAAGTGGGGTTTAACGTCCCGAAACCACCATATGATTATGAGAGACGCCGTAGTTGAGGGCTCCGGAAATTTCGACCACCTGGGGTTCTTTAAAGTGCACCCAAATCTGAGCACACGGGCCCACAAAAGTGCAGCCTCCATCGGAAATGCAGCCGCCGCAGCCGGGATTCGAACCCGTGACCTGCGGGTAAGCAGCCGAGTACCTTAGCCACTAGACCACTGTAGAAGGGCGAGTTAGACAATTTTTTGTGTTCTAAAATATTGTTTATTACATATGTTTAATTAACTACCTTAATTACCTGGTGTCAATTATGTAACATGGAACTAAACATTTCAAAATGCAAAGCAATGCGTGTGTGCCGCACCTCACTTGCGTATCCAGATTATCATCTCAACGATACCCACCTCGAGTCTGTTTCATTTTACAAATACCTAGGTGTTCATATTTCCAGTAACCTGTCATGGAACCACCATGTGGAGCACATCATCGCCAAGGCTAACCGTTCTCTCGGGTATTTTCGCAGGAACTTCTACATGGCGCCCTCATCCCTTAAGAAACTTCTTTACACTACTTATATTCGTCCATCACTTGAATACGCATCATCCGTCTGGGATCCTGGTGGCACTACACTTACACATGAATTAGAAGCAGTCCAGAATCGTTCAGTTCGCTTCATTTTAGCCAATTATAACCGCACGGCCAGTGTTACCTTAATGAAGTCCCAGCTCAACCTTCCTGAACTCGCCATTCGGCGTAAAATAGCCCGACTCAGTCTCCTTCATAAACTTTATCATAGCAAAAATCTTCGTGAACAGTTTATTAAACCCCCCTCATTCATATCACCCAGATTGGACCATCTACAAAAAGTTCATGTTCCCCGCTGCAGAACCGTAACCTATTCGCATGCCTTCATTCCAAGAACCACATCCGAATGGAATCTACTACCACAATCAGCTACGGCTATTACCGACACATCACGTTTTAGGGCCTTTTTGCAAAACATGTTTTGCGATGTTTGATTCTGCTTCGTGTTATATATGTCGTGCTTTCTTCTTTCTTTTTTTTTGTAGTGCTTTGGCTAATCATTGTTGTAGTTCTTCACTTCGGTTTCTTGACTATGTACTACCTGTAATATCGTTACCGCTACATTGATCTTTTTTTTTTTTTCGTTGTCAAGTATTCGTTGTCATGTATTCCCAAATCGTTGTCATGTATTCCCGCTGCTACATTTAATTCTTTGTTACTGTGTGTTTTTGCCAACCGCTTTGTATTTTCCCTTCTTTTCCTTTACGTTTTACCGTTTGCTGTATTATTTTGTATTGCCACTCCCCTCTGTAATGCCTTCGGGCCCTGAGGGTACCATAAATAAATAAAAATAAATAAATAAACTAACTTTCCAAGAAACGAAGATAGATAAAAAATTTCAATGAGAAAGTTGTAGATCGGTTTGCAAAACGTCCAAATAGACAGATTTGAACTTTATATTTGTTAGGTATTAGTGTTTTTCTGCTCGTTATTTATGCCCCCGAAATGCAAAAAATACCACGTGACAAACCCACTCGCGTGTCAATACGCATGATGATTCTAGTGCTCCCTAACGTTCCACGTACGAACAGCACGCTTCCCTCGCACCAGTTCATGACAGCGATAAGCAGTCACAGCGGTTGTAGTTTTTGTGGCCGATAGCAAAAAGTGTTCATCGTAAAGCCACCACCATCGTTGCGGCCCTGCCGAGACAGCGCAAAGGGGCAAATGCTATGGTCGTTCGTACGCGGAACCTCAGGGAGCACTTGAATCATTGCGCGCACTTGCGCACGAGCGCGTTTGTCTTGTAGTACTTTTTGTATTTCGCGGGAATTTGTAATTAACAGAAAAACACTAATACGTAACAGATATAAAGTTCAAAACTGTTAATCAGACGTGTTGCACACCGATCTACAACTTTCTCATAGAAAGTTTTTATCTTCGTTTTAAAAAAGTTTGTTGATGAAACATATCTAATTAAACGATATGTCAGAACACACGAATAGTCTAACCAACTCCAGGCAACGGTGAGCAACGTACATTTGATCGCGTCGTGATTGCGTGTTCTGGCATAATTTTAAACTCTGGCTAAAGTTACGTAGGACGCCCTGTATAATGGTACCTCCTAACTAGACACGGGATTTATAGGCCCTAAAAACCGGGTTTTAGGCACCAAATGTAGGCTGACGAAACACTGCTTTAGACTCCCAAAATTGTAAATACAGGCGTAATAAACTTTGACAAAATTCCAATAAAAAATTACGTGTGGGATCTGTATTTAGACAGGAAAGCAACATAAATGTTTTACTTTATTTATTTATTTATTTTCCTCAAGGGTCCCTAACAGAAGGGACATTACATGAGGGGTGGGCATACAAGAAAAGGGGGTGGGCGGTAACAGGTACATTTGTTTGAGGACTCTGGATGAAAACATTTTTCAGTGATAAAAGGTACCACTTAAAAGGTTTCGAAACATTGCTAAGTACACAAAATATACATACATGCCATACTAGAAAGATGACACTAGAAACCATTATACAAGAAATAGCATGGCAGATCACAGTTCAGTTAGCTATTACAGTTCAGTAATGGTTGTCAGGGAAATTTTAAAGGTTTCTGCATTCTGAATGCTAACAATGGTATCTGGTAGGGCGTTCCATTCCTTAGCTGTCCGAATGAAGAAAGATTCTGCAAATGTGGTAGTTTTGGGACGAGGGTAATGTACTTGCATAATGTTGCAACAACGATCAGAGAAATGGGGGCGTTCGGTGACGTAAATGCTGGGTGGGGATGCGTGATAGAATTTGTGGAATAATGCGAGCCGCGCAGTTTTTCGGCGTTGACTAAGGGGAATGAATGCGGCACGTTTCTTTAAGTCTGTTACACTGGTGAACGATGAGTAATCGGAAAAGGCGAATCTGGCAGCGCGGTTTTGGATGGCTTCTAGGTTTTGGATGATATAATGCTGGTGTGGGTCCCAAATTGCTGCGGCGTACTCCAGTTTGGGGCGTATTATTGTGGTAAAAGCTAATTTTTTTAAGTGGCTGGGAGCAAACTTCAGGGTTCTTTGGATATAACCTAAAGATCTACGAGCTGTTGAAATGACGTGATTGATGTGGAGGGTCCATGATAGGTCACTTGAGATGTGTATTCCAAGGTATTTATACGAGTTAGTTGTAGAAAACTGTTATGTAGGGTGTAGTTGTACACTAACGGATTAGTACGTCTGTGAAAAGACACTGATCTACATTTGGAAATATTTAAACTCATCTGCCACTTGTGGCACCAATTTTGAACGGCTGTTAGGTCTGTTTGTAAAGCCATTTGATCTTCATGACTAGAGATTGTTGCGTAAATAACGCAATCGTCGGCGAATAATCTTATATTCTTAGTAATACAGTGTGGAAGGTCGTTGATGTAAATCAGGAAAAGCAGGGGGCCAAGTACTGTTCCCTGGGGAACACCGGAGAGGACGGGAGAGATTTGAGACCTGGCTGTATTTATGACGACGAACTGTTTTCTGTCAGTGAGAAAGTTATTAATCCAGGACAAGACGAATGGGTCGAGGTTAAGCAAAGAAAGTTTGGTCATAAGGCGGTGGTGAGGAACTTTATCGAAAGCCTTTTCAAAGTCAAGAAATATGGCGTCAGTTTGGATGTACCGGTCAAGATTTGTGTGCAAGTCATGGATGAAGGCAGCAAGTTGTGTTTCGCACGACAGGCCTTTACGAAAACCATGTTGGGAAGGGTGAATGAAGTTGTGCTGTTCGAGGTGATTAATGATGTTGGTAAATAAAATGTGCTCCATAATTTTGAATGGGACACTTGTATATGAGCCGGTAGTTATATGGGGATGCTTTGTTGCCATTTTTGAACAATGGAGTGATTTTACCGAGTTTCCAATCACTCGGTACCTGTGCCTGTGAAAGTGATTGAGAGAAGAGCAGCTGAAATGCTGCGCTAATTATCAATTGTGTATTCTTTATTATTTTGCTGTTGATGTTATCAGTTCCACTTGCAGATGAGAGTTTCAGTTTTCTAATTACGTTACTTATTCCATTTGCAGATATTTCAATAGGTGACATTGGCTCGCTTATAATAGACTCAAGGGTCTCTCCGCAGTCGGCAAAAAAGCTATGTTCACGAGTGAAAACAGAACAAAAGGCATGGTTTAAGGCATTCGCCGAATCTACGTCACTGAGCGGTTTGTCATTAGTACCGGATAAGGTTATCGGCAAGATGTTTCTTGGGTTTATTGTTTGCCAGAATTTTTTAGGGTTATTTTTGAGCATGTCTGGTAGTGTTGTTCGAAAAAAATCGCATTTCGCGTTTTGAATGTTAATCGAGAGGCATCGTACGGAGTCGGAATATTCTTTCCATAGGGACGGTTGGTTCTGTTTTTTGGCACGTCTGAACAGGCGTTTTTTCCGGTTTATCAGTTTTTTAATCGCGTTGTTAAATCAAGGGGCGGATGTTTTGTTTTTAATTTTTATTCTTGGAATATATGCATCAGTTAGTTGGTTGAGTTTTTCGACTAGCAACTTCCAATTATTTTCTATGGTGCGCTTGTTGAATCCCTGCTCGTACGAAATGTAAAATTGTTCAAGTTCGCTGTTAATCTTTTCATAATTGCCACGACCGTAGAGTTTTATCTGCTTTGGTGTAGGCTTATTTTCTGGAAAAGTAAAACTGAAAGAGGCAAGAATAATTTTGTGATCACTTATTTCTTTAAGGTAATGGAGAGAATGCAGGCTACTTGGATCCGACATTAGAATAAGGTCTAATATATTAGAGCTGTGTAATGTTTCTCTGGTGGCATGGGTTATTACTTGTGTTAGTTGGTAGTTTTCTAAACAGTCTAGGAATTATGATGGTACAATGGCTCCACTGGTTTAGCATAACCATGCAATTTTTTCCCGCATGGTTAGTAGAATACAGTCCCAGCAAGAATACAGTCCAGGGTAGTAGTAGTAGTAGTAGTAGTAGTAGTAGTAGTAGTAGTAGTAGAAGAAGAAGAAGAAGAAGGCGAAGAAGAAGAAGAAGGTGAAGAAGAAGCTGCGTGATATCTGTGGTGCTTCGTTCGTCTTCGCGTAGTTTTCTTATTTTATGTGCCTTGCAGCGCTTCCTCTTGCACACTGCATTTCTAAGCGTCGGACATAATCCCAGCAAGGGGTGTGGTGCCCCAGGGACCACACCCACCGAAGCCTCCTGATATTCAGCCTGGTATCATGCCAGACCAAGCACATCAAATGGAAGTGGCAGCAATCAGCATCGGGATAACCCCTGGCACAGGGCAGCAGCCTTAAACGGCTACAGGTAGGAGACATACTCCTTATTCTGCAAATCTATCGCTACCACTTGGCCAAGGCCTTCCCGTGGTACGCGTCTCCTGCCTCGAATCTGCCTGAGGGTCCAGATGACGACTTTCCTGACACGTCGAAATCCTCTGCCACTATTACGTACATGGATGCTACCACGCCTCCTTCCAATGGCTCGGGAAAACACGTCGATGTACCATTTAACAAACGCTGCCGCGGATCGAAGAGGTCCATGCCGCCTAACTCTCTGCCAGCAGAAAACACACCTAAGCCTAACTTGACCAATATATTTAAACAAAAAAAACCCAGAGCATGTTATCACACAATTCAATCCGTTTGCGTTGAAAGCAGCCTTCGAAAAAGCCGCTCCAGATGAAGTACTGCAAGTATGGCCAAATGAACGTCTGAATCTTCTAGCTGTAGATAGCCGTAATGCAGACGCTTCCTAACATCTATTGAAAATCTCAAGCATTGCAGAAGTACTTGCAAAAGCTTACGAGCCACGACCGAGCAACTGCGCAGTAGGCGTCATCAAGGGAGTCCCAATCGACCTTGATGAAGACGACATCCTCGCTGCCCTTTTTCAAAGAGCACCCGTCAGGTCTGTTACGCGGCTGGGAGCGTAAGGAAACGTCCGCACTGTGTTTGTCACGGAAATCGCTCCCGAACACGTAATCTTAGGCTATACATGATACCGAGTGTACAAGTACAAGAAGGCTTCGAGACAGTGCACCAAGTGTCAGCGTTTCGGTCATGTTGCTGGTGCCTGCAGGCTACAGGCATGGTGTTCTCGCTGCGGTGGCAATCACGATCCCTCTGCATGCGAAAATGAGGAGCCACAGTGTCCTAACTGCAAGAAAAAAAACATGAATCTACGTCCACTCACTGCCCCATTCTGCGCAAAGAGAAGTGCATCCACAACTACAAGGTGGATGCACTTCTCTTTGCGCAGAATGCGAACAACGTTGGGTACCGAATGGCAAAGGATGCGGTACGCCATCAACAGAAACCTAGACGTGGTGGCCAAGCAATGATACCCACAGTAGACAAACCAACATTAGCAAATCCGCCCCGGGTTGACGACACAACTGAGTTCCCGTCTTTACCGACACGTCAATCAGATCCAGCTCCTTCCACACGAAGTGCTCAGAAGCGCACGTCTGGCCAGTCGAACGAGTTACGGTCCCCAACTTCTTGGCGTGGACCACGCGAGTACAGCGCTCGACAAAACAATGGATACATATATTTATTACTATCTGCACTTGTCAACGCTATAAGCAGCTTCCTTACTCCGATGTCCTCCCCGGTAGCTTAGTCGATATTGACACTGCTTGATTTTCTGTCTCCGGTTCTGGCACAATGGCGTTAACGGCCCAACCACCCAGTCTGAAGAACATTAGGGAAAAGGCAGCCACATTTAAATGAAATGTCTGCAGTGTCCGCTGTCGTCTTGCCGACTTCAGACAATTTGTATACAAGCACCGCTTTCCTGTGACCGCCATCTCAGAGTCCTGAGTGTGCAACGGCACACGTCTTTCAGGATACACCATCACAGTCCCATCGACAGGAACGGATGTCAGTAGAGTGTTTTAGCTGTTCGTAATGATTTACCTTTCAATGTTCACCACATATCAGCTGACGCATCCAATGAATATGCTGCAGTGACAGTGAAGATGGACACATTGGTATTTACGGTGATCGCGGCACGCATACCATCTCGAAATACATTTGATGTGGCAGACTGCAGGACATAATAGATGGAACACCTGGAACTCACATACTAACCAGCGACTTCAATGCACATTACCTAGCCTGGGGTGGCAGGAGGACTTCAGTGCGCGGTAGACGCCTTTTTGGCATCGCACATCGAAGCAACCTGGTGATTATTATTGATGGGCAGTCAACCTTGTTTAAGAACGACCGATGCAGCGCCCTGAATGTCATTATGATCTCCACCTGCCTCATGTCTACGGGGACCTGGTATGCTGATATAAAAAATCATGGGAGTGCCCGCGTGCCCACCTACATCTCATTGGGCTGTCCTACGCTAAACACAAAGCGAAGGAGGATTCGGTGCCCTGACTGGAATCCACATAACGTTGCAGTCGAAGACGCAGAGCCATCTGAAATGACGTATGAGGAATTCATGGCTGCTCTGAATCGAGCAACACAAAGCAGCACCAAGCATCTAGAACCACCCCAAACCCACTCAACGGTCGACAGAGAGTCTGAGAGGCTGCGGGCTATTTGTCGTCGATCTGAAAAACGTGCTCGTAGTACATCGTCTGAAGATGACATTCGTGAGGCCAGGCGAATATAAAAGCGAATTAAACGCCACCTGGACAAGCTAGATAAGAGGCAATGGCGGTTGTTCAGCTCAAAACGAGACCCAAGAAAACTGCTCTCAAGAATATAGATATTGTTCGTAGGCTGAAAACCCCACTGATCCAACTGCATCCCTTCAGCTCAATTGCTTTGTCTCGTAACAGCAGCGAGTTGGGCATGGTGGAGGCTTTCTGCTCTAAGATCACTGCGGCGGCTCTAGCAACATTACCTCGTGCATCACAACAATTTCAACACCGCCAAGCACCACTGAGGTAGATGAACCTTTTACTATTATAGAACGTCTTGGTGCTTTGGCACTGATGAACAAGGCGTCATCTCTTGGACCTGATTGCGTCAGCCACGCTAAGTTAACCCATTTAGGCGACAAGGCAAAGATTGGTCCACTTGCCCTATTTAATGCCAGCTGGGAGAGTGGCCGTCTTGAACCTTTCTGGAAACGAGGTCGTGTTATTCCTATTCCAAGCCTGGCAAGCCTCCCACGGAACTCAACTCCTATCGCCCCATTTCTCTTCTCAGCTGCGTAGAAAAGTTCATTGAGAAGATAGTGTTGATAAGCCTGGAGTGGTTGCCTATGAACGAGAATGCCTACCCCTAACAAATGTCTGGATTAAAAAAAGATCGCAGCAGCATTGACAATGTGATGAATTGCATCAACTGCGTAAAGTCAAACAAAGCAACCGGCAACACCACTATCAGTGTATTCCTCGAGGTCAAGGGAGCGTTAGATAACGTGACTCATGAGTCTATCCTACACGCCTGAGGTCATTAGGTGTAGGAGGTCTTGTGTACCGCTGGATCTTAGACTACTTCAGAGACATGGCAGTCTACATGTCCACAAAAGAAGGTGACACAACTCCACACACATTGCATTATGAAGTTTGTGGGAATTGAGGCTAGCCCGCTGCCTTTGCGCGGGCTTTGCCGCCTTTTCTGCCGTTCTCATGTCCCGACATGTCTGCCCTCCTTTGCTGTCTGCCGTGGTCGGAGAGCGGAGTGACGTTTAACTCCCTCACCCGGAAGCGGATGTTGACTGTGGCGCCGCGCGCGGGGACCCCCGAAAGGTTTCGCGCGCTTCGTCAGGAGCGGTCAGATACTCTCTGGGACAGCAAACGGTGAGCCACGCAATCTTTTTCGTTCGTCGACTCCCGTCGCTCGGGGGCTCGTCGGACTTCGCTGACGGCGCCTCGCGCCCGCGGCGAACGCTCACCCTTTGTTGCCCCGCTGCGTACGCACGGCCGAAGGGCGGTACGGTGTCCTAGTGCGTGGCCTCGCTACGCCGACCCGTCTCCCTTCGAAGCCAACGCGAGCGCCTTTGCCCTCGCTCGAGCAACCGGGCCTTTGTTCCGGTGTCTCCGTGGATCACCTTTACCGCGGAGACGTGCTCGTGGCACCCCTCTGTAGTACTTTGTGCCCGTGGCGTGGATAAGGCTACTTGCTTTCCCGCCGCGCCTTTTTGCAAGGGGCTGTACTGCGTTTGGTGTTGCCACAATAAAGTGTTGCGACTTGAGCAGTATCGTGTTTCTCACCACGGCGACGGTTAACGCGTGCCCTGCGGCTCGCTAAGACCGGACCCACGCTGGTGGCCGTACTCCCTCGAGATACGTGTACACCTCAAGTTCCCTAGGGTGGTGTCCTCAGTCCGACCTTATTCAACATCTCTCTCATTGGACTAGAGAAGTGCATCCCTGCATCGGTAGAGATCTCACTTTATACAGATGACATTTGTATATGGAGCAGTGGTCACAACGGACATGTTCTACGAGCAAGATTGTAGAAAGCTCTCAACTCCATTGAAAAATTGTTGCTCGAACGAGGTTTAATGATTTCACCAGAAAAGTGTGCCACCATTGCTTTTACGAGGCGTGATGTCTCACGCTAACCATTAAAGGTAGCTGATTCTCCCATTCTGTACGTGACAAACTTTAAGTTTCTGGGAGTGACAATCGTCCGGCTAATGACGTGGACTCCCCCCGTTGAGATATTAAAGGAAAAAGTTGCGTCATACGCAAGCATCTTTCGCTTGCTATCAGGTGATTCCGGTGGCTGTTTCGTTAATGCTATGTTATGATTGTATACCATTCTCTGCGAAGGTCTTCTACGTTACAGCATTCCTGCGATGCATGGAATTACTCCAATGAACACACAGGCACTGATTGGAGTCCAGGCACAAGCCCGGAGGGTGTGCTTTGGCCTACCAAAGAACAAATGAAGCATCGGAGCCCTTGCTCTAAGTAGGCACCTTTCAGCTCCTGTTCTTCTGCAGCAGGAGTTTTTTCGAGTCCACTTGCGTTATGCCACCAGAGCACCAGATCATCCGCTTGCTTCAGACAGCAGTCCTGTGCGGAGCCTCCTCCCGCTACACTATCAAAGAGCATCAATTCATGCAGAACCATCGTGGAAAACTACTTCGTGGACCATAGTGGCCTTTGTGCCTGGGTTCAAGAGCAAAAGACACACACCCGGACCAGCACTCAGACATTTCATTATTGAGCATTTGCAAAACTGCTACAGAGCTCATTTTCATATTTACACTGACGGCTCTGTTACGATTACATAATCTGCCTTTGGCGTGTCGATTCCATCTGCCAAATTACCATCTCTGCCACTCTCAGTTACTGCACCTCACCTACAACCACTGAACAGGCTGCACTGCGGGCTGCCATCAATTACATCGTAGACCAGACAGCTGGGTCCTGGGTCATCTGGATTGACTCAAGAGCAGCGCTGCGGTCACTGAGGTCTTTGTGCACACAGGACCAACTTGTCATGGGCATGAAACGCCTATGCAAGAAAACCTGTGACCTCCATCGTAGCATTGTTCTGCAGTGGATACCTGCCCACTGCGGAATACAAGGCAACGTCTGGGCTGATGACGCTGCCAAAGCTGGACATGACACTAGCAGAAATCGCTGAGATACCTTTCTTAAGGCAGGACGCAGTAACGCTAGTGCCAGCACACGCCTGGCGCCTCTAGCGATCCCTCTGGACAGACCCTAGCCAACAGTATGGGCCTCTGTACTAGATAAATCCATCGTGTGACTTCAGGATGCCGCGAAATCTCGACAGGCAAGATGAAACGTGTTTACACCACTTCCGATTAAACGTTGCATATACGAACTACTTCAGGAACAAAAGTGGACTGTCTGACTCAGCATTTTGTGCCCAATGTAACGTCGTTGAAGACATCAATCATGTCCTCTGTGAGTGTACGAAATATGCATCAGAGAGACTGTCTCTGAAGATGGCCTTAAAAATAGGACAGGACACAAACTTGGAGTTGAAATATATTCTAGGCCCTTGGCAGAACACCTCCAGTGCGTTAGACTCTACAAAAGCGCTACTGACATTCTTACGGGTCACAGGCGTGAACAAAATGTTGTAAATAGTGCAGTGCGTGTGTTTATCATTGTATATATCATTGTCATCACCCGGAAACTGGAGTTAGCCTGTCAGGTGAAAAACCAGGCAAACCTCTCCAGCTCCCCATTGAAATAATTCCCTCTCTCTCTGTCAATCCCTCCTTTTATAGTCCAGCATGGCGTGGTCGACCCCGACCACGCTGGAAGTTTGTCGAAATTGGCTCCGGCGGCCGAGACTGGCTATGTCGTCTGGGTCGTTCGCCATGTTGTGGTCGGGACTGGGTCCTAGTTGCTTCCTTTGTGAATGATGACTCCGTGGGACGACATTGACTGTCGCGTAGCAATCTACAGCCTCGGCCACGCTGCCACTTTTCAGAGAAAGTAGTTCGACTCCGGTTTTCTTTTGGTGAACCGAGCAGGCATTCTCGTGGTACAAGTTTCCTGCGGTGGTGTGGTTTTCTTGGAAATGGTTCTGGCGGGCGGCCCCAACTGGATCGACATGATCGCAGGTTGATCTCAGAACGCTTTCCTTTGTCCCACCACATTTTAGAAAACATGGCAGGAAATGGTGGATCCGGCAATGAAACGAGTAGCATCGTATGCAGCCGTCTGCGCAATTTTCTGTGGCGTGGCTCCTGCGCCGAGACTTGCGTAGTCCGTGACTTGCGCAGCGTTGTCGCTATGGGGCTCCGGACGCTGTAAAGTCAGCGATTCTTGAAGCCACGCTGCGTACTGGCGGGAGATCCTCGACGAAAGCCGTTCCGAAAATCGGAGACTCTTCCGATTCAGGCAATGCGTGCGTCGCACGCATATCCTCTTCCGTCTGGTCAGATGGGATGTTATTAGACTCAGCGGAAAGACCCGTCTCATTATGTGGTAGAATGTTCAGTGGGATGGGGGCCGGTGCCTCTAAGTCGACCGGACGACCTGCGTTGGGGCCTCTTGTGGAGCGTAGCGCAAAGCTTGCCATCAGGAATCCGCCGGACACAGCTGCACCGTCGGGCCGGTGCTCCTCAGGAGCTCCAAATACTACAGCAGAAATGCCTGCGCAAGGCGGAGTAACACAATCGTGATTGTTCGCTACATCTTGGTCACCAAGAGATGACAGGATGGTAGGGGCTCGAATCGCATCCTCTAGGTCGGGCTTTTCCCGAGTTCCGTCCTGAGAGAAGGTCGAGTTACATGGGCAGGTGGCACAGGGAATCGGACAGAAAGCAGCTATGAGCTTGAAGCTCCACTACGCCCATGACTGCTGCTTCCAACCTTCATACCGGTGCCACGCCGCTGCACCTTCCCGAAGACGGTCTATGGCCACATACCATTTCTAATTCTCTGTCCAGGCCGCGCGCATTGCTAGCGCGTTGACGGTTGCCACCCAGCTGTCGGCGCCGTTCCGGACCCCATCGAATTCCGGCAGTTCGTAGGTGGACGGCGATGGTGGGGCGGCACGTGAAAATGCGGATATCACTGAGGCAACGCCGTCGAGCTGGTCTGAGAGCTGCAGGAGGGTGCCCCAAAGCTGCCTGCGTTGCTCCAATGGGCTCGCCTCAAGGTCGTGCGATGCAGCTACATCCAACACGGCGTTAGTGGCACGTAATTTTGGCAACATTGTAGGAGCTCGTTCGGAGATTGACGCTGTCAGTTCGTTGGTCTTGACGTGGAGTAGTGCGATGGTACGCCGCAGGTTCGCGGCGCTGTCGTGTGTGAAGTCCGAAGAGTCGGTGATCGCGGTCTTCGAATGAGTAGCGGTCGCAGCACTTACGTCGGTGAGGTTGACGAGCAGAGAAGCCTGGACGGCGTTCCGTGGCAGCTCGTATGTTGAAAGATTGCGGCAACGGGAATGTAGGCCATGGGAAACGTGAGTGGCATTCCCAAAGGACAGGAACCGGTGCGGATCTCTGCCGCGAAACGGTGGCAGGGTGTCAATAAGGTCAAGCCCTACAACCCCAAGGGAGGCCGGGACGCCATCCACTGGTGGTTTGAAGGGTAGCTGAAGCGGCGGGTGGGACCCCATTGCCAAGGAAGCGTGAACGGCGTTCCTCGATGCAGAAGCCCGTGATGCTGACGAACCACGAAGATACGTACCGGTGGCTTCCCAGAGATGATTCACTTGTCGAACTACTGCGCCATTGTAATAAGCGAGACAGACACAACACCCGTTCGTCAGGCAAGCTTGTCTTGTCTTGTCTCCTAGGAGATCTTGGCTCATACCCACATGGGAGATTGGCCACACTGTACCTCTTAATAGTTCATTTTTACAACGCTTGCTAAAAAAATAAAGAGAAATTAGATAGAAACAATAATAATGTTCCTTTGAAAAAACGTGCAAAAATTGCAGAAGAATGCGATAAACCAGAATATATAAAACAAATTAACAAGAATGAGGAAGGGGGAGAAATAATTGGATATATCTGGCAGTACCACTAGCAGCGTATCCTTCCGGTTGCCTGAATGAATTTATGTAGCGCTGACAGAATAGCACTGCGGCCCACACCCAACTGACTGGCTCCAAACGATAATAGGGTGGTTGTATTGACTGGCAATCCGAGCATACCAATCGGTCTTTCAAGAATTATTCGGCGCAGTGAGGCGAAGTCGCGGCATGTGAGAAGAAAGTGATCTATTGTTTCCGGTTCATTGCAAACTACACATAGGTTAGTTAATGAAAATCCTGATTTGTTGAGATAAAAATTTAACAGAGGAACTCTACAGCGAAAGCTTGTGAGGGTCACCTCACATTGACGGGAAAGGCATTTTGCAGTGTTCCATGTGAATTGCAAGTGCCGAAATTCTTCAGATTGTAGAAGCGACATTTCGTTGATTTTTAAGAATAACAGGCGTTTGAATCGTTCGGCAGTAATAAAAGGAAACTGTGGAGCTACTAGCACCACCGGGAAATTTAAAGATGCCGAAGCGAGCAAATCAGCAATTTCATTTAGTTCAATTCCAGCATGCCCAGGGACCCAAATAAACCGAACTTCTGATAGGCTATGTGGTACGAGAGACCAAAATATCCTGAGAAGAGGAGACTTCTTTGCGGAAGTTAGATGTCTACATACAGACAAAGCATCAGAAATAATAATAGCTTTTGATTGCTGATAATTTAGTTTTCGAAGAGCCAATGTAATAGCCAGGAATTCTGCGAGATAAATCGGTGTGAAGTCAGGCAATCGGAGTGCAAAAGACCAATTAAGCTGATGAGAAAAAATACACACTCCAGCCTTCTGAAGATTTTGCGTTGCGTCCGTCGAAATTACTACGTATTTAGAAAAATGACTGAGATTATCTTGAAGGAGGTCCTCCAGAACATGCTTTGGAAGCAATTTGGCATTTTTCGGAAAAATGTCATCAAAAATGAAGTCAACTGGCACCGAGCATTGGGTTTGGGGAGTTAAATGCCGGAGGGAAACGTGAAGATTTGATAACAGAGACGATGAAAATGACTTGGGGTCTTGGATAACGAAACCACGGGCGCTGAAAGAAAGAAACTGGATATCTGATGAAAACTGTCTGAGAACAGAAGAGGGGTGCATCGTAAAGTTTTAAAAATGTTTGCACAGTAAGCTGTCGAAATCTAGCATCAAGTGGAATGATCCTAGCTTCCAAATAAAGCACGCTATTCGCGACACACCTAGGTAGCCCGAGACACAGCCGCAGAGCTTGCCTTTCTAGCAATATAAGAGGTCTTAATTTGTACTCACCACTTCCAGCAAGCTGTTCTATTCTGTCTTCTTCTTCCTCGCTTGTCTAACATGCGCGTCTGTGCCAGAGTGCCAGTTTCGGTCTTCGTTGTCACAATATATATATATATATATATATATATATATATATATATATATATATATATATATATATATATATATATATATAAAGAACACAAACGAGTACACGTACGAAAGAGCAATACTTTTATGCCAACGTTTCAGCCGTGGCACGGCCTTCGTCAGGGAATAAAGAGTAGCAAGGCCGTGCCACGGCTGAAACGTTGGCATAAAAGTATTGCTCTTTCGTACGTGTACTCGTTTGTGTTCTTTATACGTACCAGACCCCTTGAACTTCCTGCTGAATATATATATATATATATATATATATATATATATATATATATATATATATATATATATATATATATATGACGTATGAAGCGATGGTTGGTAGAGGCCGAGAAGGAAGAAGTGCTCTAGAATAAACATAGCGTATGAGCCACGCCACATCGCCCATTCATCATAGCATCACACGAGTCGGCGGCATGAAGGCCTGGTGGCCACTTCATCAACCGGCCACCATCTTCGAACGTCTCAGCAAGACGCAGTGACCGAACGTGGACCACGAAAGTACATCCCAACTCTACACCAAGACCAGCATCATGACAGCACCATCAGACGACCTTGACATCCCCAAGTACACCGGATCAGCGGACGACGAACCCGTACAGGACTGGTTCAACCTGTTCGAGCTCAACGCTACCGCTGCATCATGGTCGGAACGGGAGATGGTTACGAACTTCAGTGACTACGTCACCGGTGAGGCATTTAAATTTTACCTAATTCACATATTCGAGAACGACGAGTCAAGGCAAAAAATCAAAGAGAAGATGATTACCCGTTTTAACGACTATGACCAAACCTACTCATTGCCAACCATCTAGAGACAACCGCACACTATCGTCAATTTCCTGAGCAGTCCTCAACCATTCGAAAGCCCAGCGCGCATCGACAACTGCCTCAAGACGAAGTGGCACATGAGTTTACTTTCAGAAGACCATGCGTGTTTTGGGAAAAACCTAACCATCAAGCGTGCCTCCATTCTACACGAAAGTCGGCATTTCGAAAGTCCTAGCTCCAGCATATGACGCGTGGCGTTGCTCACCGACCTGATGCTCTTAATTCTTCTCCTCGCATACGCGGTACACCACGTGGGTTTCCATCACCCGGCTCTTCAAGCGCTCCTATCACCTACCATTTGCCTCAAAAGGACGCTGCGACCACGGTAGACAACATGACGCTTCACAAAAATACCTTGTCAAGCCATGCTCCTTTCGGACGAGTTCATTCATCACCATGTAGTGCATACACACTAGACAGTCGAAACAAAGCAGAAGGCTCAGACAAGTTGAACATCGTATGCTGCCAAGTGCAAAAGCTCTTCGTATTGAACAGTGTAGAAGAAGCCTCCAAAGACCTTTCTGTCGATTCTAGTGCACCACTTTCATTTTCTTTTGAGAATCACGACAACCCAACGGCTACCCACTCTTTATTGGTCACACCAATTATCAAAGAAAAGCAGGCTCGTGTTACTAAAGGAGCACCACCTCGACAGATTCCGCAACATCAGCAGTGCCAACAAGAACTCAAAGAACTCCGCAAAGTACGGCAGTTACGTCAAGCACTACGACGATATAAAATAAGATCACAAGCAAATCTGCGGCTTAAGTATGGTCGTCAGGAACGACACCAACTAAAGGAAAAACCAAGTCAACATCTGGGCCATATACGTAGAAGAAAACGTCAACGAAGTCTGATATCAAGGCATCAAGGCACCAGATATCAAGGCATCATGTAGAATCCTACCGACGGAGATACCACCACAGAAAACCATGGAACAGACTGAACACTACCATTTGCAAAATGCAGGAACGCAGGCATTGTATCATCAACTTCGGTTCTCGCAAACGCCAGCTGGAAGCAATGCTTCTGTCTCAGCCACGACACAAAATACAGCACCCACGACAGAAAACTCAGCGCATACGGCGTCTGACCTTCAAAGGCTACAAGGACGTCCAACCTCGTTCGTTCTTCGCAGCTGCTGAAGCCGTGTCTTGGTCAGTGCAGTTGTGCAAGACGTGGTTATCTTTTCCAGAACGCCACAGTCAGCCTCGCCCACCCGAACTCCTGTGTTAACCGGACTGCTGCACTCTCTCCTGAAGTCTCTGAAAGTGTACGGAACTCCTCTGGAACATAGAATCAATTGTGAATTTTGACTTTTGTGACTTTTCAACTTCTCCTTGTTTACTTTTTCTTGTTCGTAATTCATGCATTCTTTCAGGAGGAGGGCTCTAGGAGGAGGAAGAAGTGTTCTAGAATAAACATGGCGTATGAGCCACGCCACGTCGCCCATTCATCGTAGCATCATATATATATATATATATATATATATATATATATATATATATATATATATATATATATATATATATATATATATAAGAGAAAGAAGTGTATACCTAAGGGCTCGTTTTTCCGTGTTTTAACACAATATTAATGAGATATAACAGACAGTAATGCCAAGGAATGTACAGGGGAAGATATTAAAACCAATGGAATGTAAATAAGAAGAAAGAAAAGTGGGTGAAAAAATTACCAACTGTGAGTTGGTAATTTTTTCATCCACTTTTCTTTCTTCTTATTTACATTCCATTGGTTTTAATAACTTCCCCTGTACATTCCTTGGCATTACTGTCTGTTATATCTCATTAATATATATATATATATATATATATATATATATATATATATATATATATATATTGTTAAGGCGTTTATTAGCCGGCACACAGTGTAGACCCACTAGAAGGCACCTCCGAGTTCAACCAATTTCAGTGTTCGGAAGCTTCTCTACAATTACCCCGGGGTCGAAGAAGGAGCCGCCTGGCGACCTAACAGCCTGTCACTATGAGCGGGTCATAGTAAGCCATCAAGCGCTCCACGTTGACTATGTCGCGCCCGCGACGGCACATGTCCAAAGATTGTTCAATTGGTTCGATCAAATAGCTGACCGGAGATGTGCGCTCGATGACACGGTAGGGGTTTTCGTATTTCGGGAGTAGTTTGGAAGAAAGGCCAGCTAGAGAGGTCGGGATTGAGAGCCATACAAGAGAACCAGGAAGGAACGTGGGCTCAGAAGTGGTGGAGCCATCACGAATACTCTTCTGCCGCTCTTGCTGATGCGTCGTAAAAGTCTTGGAAAGCTCTCGACACTCTTCAGCAAGCCTGGCTGTCTCAGAAATAGGTGCACACTCAGATGGATCCGGTATGTACGGGAGTATTGTGTCGATGGTGCGTGACGGGTGCCTTCCATACAGCAAGAAGAAAGGTGAAAACCTGGTTGTGCTCTGAGGGGCGGTGTTGTAGGCGTATGTGACGAAGGGCAGTATAGTATCCCAATTCTTGTGGTTAGCGGCGACGTACATTGAGAGCATGTCGCCGAGTGTGTGGTTAAAGCGTTCGGTGAGACCATTCGTCTGCGGGTGGTAAGCAGTAATTTTGCGGTGGACAGAATGGCACTCCGTGAGAATGGTTTCGACTACTTCTGACAAGAAGAGACGGCCTTGATCACTGAGAAGCTCCTGAGGTGGACCGTGGCGCAGTATGAATCGATGCAGTAGGAATGACTCAACATCACGCACAGTAGCCACAGGGATAGCGGTGGTTTTGGCGTATCGCGTTAAATGATCTACGGCGACGATGGCCCAGCGGTTACCAGGCGACGTCCGAGGAAGTGGTTCATACAAATCAATACCTATGCTCCCAAACGGACACTCAGGGCAAGGCAACGGTGGCAGACTGGCTGGCGACATGTGTGCTGACGGTTTGCGGCGTTGGCAAGCGAGACAGGAGCGAACGAACTGCTGCAGGTAGTGGTACATCCCGCGCCAAAAGTAGCGTTGTCGAATGCAATGGTAGGTTTTGAATACCCCAGAGTGCGCGCATTGCGGATCAGAATGGAACGATTCACATATCTCTGACCGCAGACTGCGGGGTATCACGAGTAACCACTGCCGGCCATCGGCGTCGTAATTGCGTCGGTGTAGAAGCCCGTCACGGATGGCAAAATGGCGAGCTCGACGATGCAAGGCATGCGTTGATGGCGTTGCGGATGAATCAGAGAGCAAGTCGATCAGCGGGGCGATCCAATTATCCTTTCGCTGTTCGGTAGTGATGATGTCAATATCAATGGCAGAAACAGCAACCGAGGATGCTGAGCAGAGCACATCACCTTGAGGCAGAGGGTAGTGCAAGGGGGCGTCGGCGTCAGCATGCTGGCGTCCGTTGTGGTACAGCACGTGGGTGTCGTAGTCTTGTAAGCGAAGAGCCCAACGGGCGAGACGGCCTGAGGGATTCTTCAATGATGAAAGCCAGCATAGTGCATGATGGTTGGTGACGACATCGAATAGACGAGCATACAATAAGGTCGAAACTTTATAAGGACCCAGACGATCGCAAGGCACTCTTTCTCCGTGACGGCGCAGTTTGTCTCGGCTCTCGTGAGCGTACGGCTTGCATATGCTACGACATACTCAGGGCATCCGGGTTTGCGCTATGCCTGGACAGCGCTGAGGCCTATACCACTGGCGTCCGTGTGCACCTCCGTTGGGGCCGTAGGGTCGTAGTGGCGTAGAAGGGGAGGAGACGTCAACAAATGGCGGAGCTTTGCGAACGCGTCGTCGCACTCGAACGATCCCGAATCGAGAGGTTCGTTACTCCCAAGGAGCTTCGTCAGCGGTGGTATGATCGTGGCAAAGTTTCGTAGGAAGCGTCGGAAGTATGAGCACCGGTCCACGAAACTACGCAGTTCTTTGACGGACGCAGGTGTGGGGAATTAGGCCACGGCCCGAAGCTTGGCTGGGTCAGGAAGAATGCCATCCTTGGACACGACGTACCCTAGGATGGTGAGTTACCGTGTTGCAAAGCGGCACTTCTTCAGATTTAGTTGCAAGCCGGCATTGCTCAGACGTGCGAAAACTTCTTTCAGACCTCGTAGATGCGTGGAGAAGTCCGGAGCAAAGACGACCTCGTCGAGGTAACACAAGCACGTGTACTATTTCAAGTTGCGCAGAACAATGTCCATCATGTGCTCAAAGGTAGCAGATGCATTACATAGACCAAACGGCATGACGTTGAACTCATACAAGCTGTCGGGTGTGACAAAGGTGGTCTTCGGTCGAGCGTTGTCAGCCATGGGTACTTGCCAGTACCCCGAGCGCAGATCGAGAGAAGAAAAAAATTCGGCTCCGTGAAGGCTGTCGATTGCGTCATCTATGCGCTGCAGTGGGTAAACATCCTTCCGAGTGATCCTATTGAGCCGTCTGTAGTCCACACAGAACCACACAGAATCATCTTTCTTCGCAACAAGAAGAGGAGACGCCCATGGACTGTCCGAGGGCCGAATAACGTTGCGTCTGAGCGTATCATCAATCTGCTCGCTAATTTCCCGACGTTCAGCAGGCGACACGCGGTGTGGACGTTGCCGTAATGGTGGATGGGCACCAGTGTCGATACGATGCGTAACAGTGGACACGCGACCATGAGAACTTCGCCCGACATCTAAAGAAGAACGATATTCTCGCAACAGGTCCAGAAGCTGGGAACGCTGTACCAACGTAAGGTTGTCATCAATGTAGGGGCCAAATACATTAGGAGATGATGAATCAGAAGTTGAAACAGCACTGATGGCACCCGAATTAGGACAACGCAAGTCATCAGCTACGTCTAGGACTTGTGCGTCATCCACTGGTTCCACTCTGCCGAGACATTCCCCTCGAACCAAGGTAACAGTGTACGGGGATGGGTTGGTCACAAAAATAGCGGCGTTGCCCTGGGTGATTTGCACGATCACGAAAGGCACTAGCAACCCTATCCTTCGGCAAGCATGGTCGGATGGCGAAACGAGTGCAATTGTGTCGGAGAGTCCAGCGCAGAAGACAGATACACCCATCGACGAGCTTGGAGGCACTATGATATCGACCAATCAGTATCGATTTAGCACTATCTGACAAGAAATGGTTGCCACGTCATACTCGCTGGGCGTAACCTCCTTGATTTCAGAAAGGTTTAGCGAGGGTTGGGTCACAGTGCTATGAATACGGTGAACTAGTATATAGCCATGAAGTCGAGGTGGTGAAAGGTGGGAAGTAAACACGAAGCGCAGGCCGCAAATAAGTGTGCGTGTGCCAACTCTCGTTTAGTCTTTGGAATGTCCGCTGGATGGTGGTACTTCTATATGTGGAATATATGATTGTGGTACTTGGAGTGTTCACTAGATGGACTCACGGACCGCTAGACAGATGAGCGGACGGACGCATGGTTGGATGGATGGACGCACGAATGGACGCAGGAATGGACACACGGATGCACGCACAGACGGATGCACGGACCTACGTACGGACGCACGAACAGACGCACGCACGGACGGTCACACAGACAGACGCACGGACGGACGGAAGCAAGAACGAACAGACGAACGGACGCTTCGCCTTAATCTCCATCATACACCCCGTGGATATGATGCCATTTTTTATTCTGTTGGGACATAAACAGAATTTGCAGACTTGCTACATGAACTCAATAGCCACATTCATATGCACTTTATATAGAGTCAAAGCATAAATGTCGGGCGTTTTTCCACTTTATGAGGACATTATACTTTGCAGTATTTTTTGAAGTGCAAAAACAATGTAGTGTGGTTTGCACTGCGTACATGGGAGATCCATCTATGACTCCAATTTTATTTGACATTGTTCTAAAATTACTTTTCAGAAGTGTTGCAGGTGTAATTAACCGGAAATATACACAGTACGGTAAAGTTGTGGCTCTGAAAGAAATTCTCAAAACAATCTTTAGTAGTTACCTTGTGTGCTGCAAGTATCTATGCAATCACCGAAGATCGGACAGTGCTTCGTTTATGCTGAAGACATATTTGGCAAAAAGGGCCGGATCGGGCTGGGTTGGGCCGGGTCGGGCTGGGTCGGGCCGGGCTTGGCCCAAACTTTTGGGCCTTGGCCGGGTACGGGCCGTATTTAAAAATTCTGGGCCGGGCTCAGGTGGGCCAGGGCATGAATTTTTCGAGCCGAGCCCGGCCAAGGCCGGAAAAATTAGCCCATGCAGTGCTCTAGTTCTGCCCTTACTGCTGACTCAAGTTGTGCCGCGGGTGCCAGAGGAGAAGCACACCATCCCGACATAACACCTCGGCCCTCAATCACCCCGTCTTCTCTCAGTGAACGAGATTGCGAAGGGCGCGGTGCAGCTGCATCCTTTACCAGCGCGCCCACTCCCAGGCATGGAGTTCACGTTGGATGCCCGCTTGATGGCTCATCGCTGCCTTCGAGCCCGACGACGGACAACAGAGCCACCCTCGAGCCTCAGCACTCAGCAAAGTCGCCTCCAAGCTCTACACCACACGGGCATATAGAGTCATCGGCTTCTGTACTGCCATAAGAGCCGGGGTCATTCCTTTCTGTGCTCGCTTCTGAAAATTCAGTGGGTCATATCCTCGGCTCTGAAAAATCCCGCAGCAGCCACACCAATAAAGACTCTTCATACGAACACAACCCCTCGACATCTGTGCTCTCTGCCACAGATGGGACAACCTATGTTAGCAGTTCTTGCACCAGAGAAGACCACCTACAAGCCACAGCAGTTGGAAAGGCCGCCTCCAAGCTCGACAGTGCTTGACTCTATGGAAGGGCCGAATGTGTTCATAACTGACATGCCCATGCATTCTACTGCCAATTTGGAGGCAAGGCTGCAACTGTTCGACCTCTTACACGTGGCTCTACTGCTAACCCGTGAAACAATGGACCCCCCTGTTTCAGCAGTGCCACACATTACGGCTTGCTCACGTGGTGGTGGAGCAGTGACACGAATCGGATGCACTTCTTGGAAGCTGCTAAGACGCGTCCGGCTATTGTCGCGCCCTGCTAAGCCGCCACCAGCAGTTACACATGTCAGATGCCAGCGTAGTCGAGACCAGCAGCCACTACGCCATGGTCAATGTCGGCCGCCAGAGTGGGAATCAAATATGTCAGTGAAGCCGAAACGGGACCGAGACCTGTGGCTGCAAAGTTGTTGCCAATGCCGGCTACCTGAAACATCGACACCTCAACACAACCTCTCGTGGTGGGCCGAAGAAAGACCCCTCAGGCACAGCTAATATCACCCGCCAAAGTCGTCATCGACAGCTGCATTTTTCGGATACCAGTGTGGCCGAGGCCAACCAGCGCGGGGCCGAATACCAGACCCGCCTGCAGATCTACCAGACAACTCGCAGCGTGGCCGGGACCAACCACCATGATTCAGCTAACCCAGTCCACCAGAGAAACTGTCAACAGCTCCGCGCGCACAGTCATGGCCGGGTGTCGTGACCAAGAAAGACGCTGGGGCTTCGGCGTGCGGGTAGCTAGAGCAAGGTAGAATAGAAGGAAGATTATACTAGAAGCAAGGGTGCTGCCTCTGTCTCATTTAATTCTTACACCATCTGCAAACTCTACAAGTAACTCCCCTTTGGCATTTCTTTAGCCGATGCCATATTCCCCCACTGCCTTATGTTCGACCTGTTTCTTGCCTATTAGAACATTAAAGTCGCGCATCAGAATGGTATGCTGTATCTTTACTAAATAATGGCTGACCCTACGTCTTCATAGAAGTGTTCATACAAATTATCATCATGGCTTGATGTAGGCACGTAGGCCTTTGCCACCTTCATCTCGTACCTTTTGTTCAACTTAATTATTATGCTTGCCAGCCTCTCACTGATGCTATAGACGAGTTGCGAAAAAAATGTTGCTGCGCCATCTGTACATATATACAAAAAAACAACCATTGTCCGCCATTGCGCATGTGCAGTTTCTTGCACATGGCTGGCATTCCTAGCACGTGGATCACAAAAAATGCTCACATGGAAATGAAACGCCTATTTTGCGTTCATAATTCTTTTTCACTCTAACGAGTGGCGTGTTCTTACGCGTTGTTTTTCAATTTGTTTTTATGTACAGTGGCGGCTCTGCCCAGCGCAGCTTGAATAATTCAGGGCTTTTTCCAGCGTTGCTGGCGTTTATGCAACTCGTTAATAGTATTCCTCTATATTGCGAGAGAGAGTCTTGTGTACAGGAAACCCCACCACTAGTTTTTCTATCAACTAATCCACAGTCGCCTAGGACGTGTCCGTTTTTCAGCACTGTGTAAGCCTCACGTGTTCTCATAACTTCACTGAGCCATATTCATCATCATCATCATCAGCCTTTCTACGTCCACTGCAGGACAAAGGCCTCTCCCATGTTCCGCCAGTTAACCCGGTCCTGTGCTTGTTGTTGCCAATTTATACCCGCAAACTTCTTAATCTCATCTGCCAACCTAACCTTCTGTCTCCCCCTACCTCGCTTCCCTCTTCTGGGAATCCAGTTGGTGACCCTTAATGACCAGCGGTTGTCCTGTCTACGTGCTATATGCCCGGCCCATGTCCATTTCCTCTTCTTTATTGCAGCTATGATATCCTTACCTCCCGTTTGTCCACTAATACACTCTGCTCTCTTTTTGTCTCTTAAGGTTACACCTACCAATTTTCTTTCCATTGCTCGCTGCATCGTCCTCAATTTAAGTTGAACCCTCTTTGTGAGTCTCCAGGTTTCTGCTCCGTAGCTAAGTACCGGCAAGATACAGCTGTTATATACCTTCCTCTTGAGGGACAGTGGCAATCTACTTGTCATAATTTGAAAGTGCCTGCCGAATGTGCTCCACCCCATTCTTATTCTTCTAGTTACTTCAATCTCGTGGTTAGGCTCTGCGGTTATTCCCTGCCCTAAGTTGACATAGTCTTTTACAACTTCAAGTGCACTATTACCTATCGCAAAGCGCTGCTCCTTTCCGAGGTTGTTGTAGATTACTTTCGTTTTCTGCAGATTAATTTTAAGACCCACCTTTCTGCTTACCTTGTCTAACTCCGTAATCAAGAGTTGCAATTCGTCCCCTGAGTTACTCAGCAATGCAATGTCATCGGCGAAGCGCAGGTTACTGAGGTACTCTCCATTAACTATTATCCCTAACTGTTCCCATTCTAGGCTTCTGAAAACGTCCTGTAAGCACGCAGTGAATAGCATTGGGGAGATTGTGTCCCCCTGCCTTACACCCTTCTTTATTGGTATTCTGTTGCTTTCTTTATGAAGCACTATGGTAGCAGTTGATCCCCTGTAGATTTCTTTCAGAATGTTTATATATATTTCATCTACGCCCTGATTCCGCAGTGTCTGCATGACGGCTGATATTTCTACTGAATCAAACGCCTTCTCGTAATCTATGAAGGCTATGTATAGTGGTTGGTTATACTCTGAGCATTTCTCTATTACCTGATTGATAGTATGAATGTGGTCAATTGTTGAGTAGCCTGTTCTAAATCCTGCTTGCTCCTTTGGTTGATTGAATTCTAATGTTTTCTTTACTCTGCTAGCAATTACCTTTGTAAATAGCTTGTATACTACAGAGAGCAAGCTGATCGGCCTGTAATTCTTCAAGTCCTTGTCATCTCCTTTATTATGTATTAAGATGATGTTAGCGTTCTTCCAAGACTCTGGTACTTTTCCCGTCAGGAGACACCTCGTAAATAGAGTGGCTAGTTTTTCTAACACAATCTGTCCTCCATCTTTCAGCAGATCTGATGTTACCCGATCCTCACCAGCAGCTTTGCCTCTGTGCATGCTCTCCAAAGCTTTTCTGACTTCTTCTATCATTACCGGTGGGGTGTCGTCTGGGTTACTGCTAGTTCTTAAAGTATTAAGGTCGTGGTTGTCTCGGCTACTGTACAGATCTCTGTAAAACTCCTCCGCAATTTTAACTATCCTATCCATATTGGTAGTTATTTTGCCTTCTTTGTCCCTTAGTGCATACATCCGCCTTTTGCCTATCCCAAGTTTCCTCTTCACTGCTTTGACACTTCCTCCGTTTTTCAGAGCATGCTCAATTCTCTCCATGTTATACCTTCTTACATCGCATACTTTACGTCTATCAATCAACTTCGAAAGCTCTGCCAGTTCTATTTTGTCTGTTGTACTTGACACTTTCATGATTTGACGCTTCTTAATTAGGTTCTTCGTTTCCTGGGAAAGCTTGCCGGTGTCCTGTCTAGCTACCCTGCCTCCAACTTCCACTGCACACTCCGTGATTATACTCGTCAGATTATCATTCATTGTATCTACGCTAAGGTTGGTTTCCTCACTAAGAGCAGAGTACCTGTTCTGCAGTGACACTCTGAATTCCTGTACTTTCCCTCTCAGTGCTAGCTCATTGATTGGCTTCTTGCGTATCAGTTTCTGTCGTTCCTTCTTCAAGTCTAGGCGGATTCGAACCCGTACCACTCTATGGTCACTGCATCTTACCTTGCCAACCACTTCCACATCCTGCACGACTCCTGGGTGTGCAGTCATTATAAAGTCTATTTCGTTCTTATTTACGCCATTAGGGCTCCTCCATGTCCACTTGCGGTTTTCTCGTTTTCGGTAGAAGGTATTCAAAATACGCAGATTATTGCGTTCTGCGAATTCTACTAGTAGCTCTCCTCTGGCGTTTCTAGTGCCGATGCCATAATCTCCTACTGCCTGGTCTCCAGCCTGCTTCTTCCCTACCTTTGCATTAAAGTCGCCCATTACTATAGTATACTGTGTTTTCACCTTACTCATTGCCGATTCCACGTCTTCATAGAACCTTTCAACTGAAGCGTCATCATGGCTGGATGTAGGCGCGTAAGCCTGTACTACCTTCATTTTGTATCTTTTATTCAGTTTAATTACAATGCCTACCACCCTTTCATTAATGCTATAGTAATCCTCTATGTTGCCAGCCATGTTTCTGTGTCTAGTGGCTAAGGTACTCGGCTGCTGACCCGCAGGGCGCGGGTTCGAATCCCGGCTGCGGCGGCTGCATTTCCGATGGAGGCGGAAATGTTGTAGGCCCGTGTGCTCAGATTTGGGTGCACGTTAAAGAACCCCAGGTGGTCTAAATTTCCGGAGCCCTCCACTACGGCGTCTCTCATAATCATATAGTGGTTTTGGGACGTTAAACCCCACATATCTATCAATCAATCAGCTATGTTTCTGTGAATTAGGAACCCTACTCCCAGTTCTTTTCTGTCTGCCAAGCCCCGATAGCAAATGACGTGCCGACTCTGTAGCACAGTATAGGCCTCATCTGTCCTCCTAACCTCACTCAGCCCTATTATATCCCATTTAATGCCTTCTAGCTCCTCGAATAATACAGCTAGACTTCCCTCACTAGATAACGTTCTAACGTTAAACGTTGCTAAGTTCAAGTTCCAATGGTGACCTGTCCGTATCCAGAGATTCCTAGCACCCTCTGCTGCTTTGCAGATCTGACCGCCGCCGTGGTCAGTTGCTCAGCAGCTGGTGGGGACTGAGGGCCGTGAGTTAATTGACGAATGCCTACGAGAGGGGGTGGCCAGATACTGCACCAGGGTGGCCAATCCTTCTCTGGTGAGATCATCGGTGCGTACCGGCTTTAAGCCGGTACGATCAGACAGTAGTGGGAATGCTCCATGCATGTCTTCCTTATTGTTGTTCAGCAGCGTTGGCGGCCACCCACCACGGAGCCCAACGAGGGGACGCTACAAGTTTACAAATGCTGAAACCTGCAGACGCCAGCCGTACAACGCCACTATAACCCAATACGCCTATACCAAGGTAGGCTATTTGCACAGGGTTAACCCTAGCCGCCAGGAAGTTTGGAAGTAAACGGAAGTGAGTAGAAGACAGGACAGATAAATAGTAAGAGATAAAGACGAAGATGTAGGGAGAGAGAGATAGGAAAAGGCGACTGCCAATTCCCCTGGGTGGGTCAGCTCAGGGGTGCCGTCTACGTGAAGCCGGGGCCAAAGGGGTGTGTTGCCTCTGCCGGGGGGCCTTAACGGTCCAATCACCCAGCGTCGGCTCAACCCCCAGGATCCCCTTTTCCTCGGACACGGCAAAGCCACGCACGGCTAGGCGTGGGAGGGAGTCGAAACTCCCCCGTTAGCTCGGGTTCGTGGTGTCGCTACACACCAAACGCCTACTTGCGCAGGCACCCCTGCGGTATCACATATGCTGCGATAAACAACACATATGCTGCGATAACACATACAACACACAACATACAACACACAACACGATAACACAACAGCACATATGCTGCGCAGGCACCCCTGCGGTATCACATATGCTACGATAAACAAAACATATGCTGCGATAAACAAGCCTACACTTGCAAGCAATCATTTACGTATGAAATACACGACATTGCAGCCACACCTAGCTTCTCCTATAGTTTTATGCCCCAACATTTTCCGTTTTTTCTTTTTTCGTTCGAATCTTCATGGCGAGAATCCGCATGATTGCGATAGTTGAAACACTCGGAGCACTCAACAAAGTGCCCTTCGGAAAAAAAAACATTTGCAGCAATTATACATAAAGATGCTTAAGACAACAAAACATTTACCTGCAGTAAACAAGCCTACACTGGCGAGCAAATCATTTACGTATGAAATGCACAACATTGCAGCCGCACATAGCATGACTTATAGTTTAATGCCTCTACATTTTCCGTTTTTTTTTCTTTTTTCCCGCCTTTTTTCTAGCCACAGATTACAATCAACAACGTCAAAAAATACGGCGGGACGAAGCCAAACTAAAATGAAGACCACGAGTGCGATGTCAAGCCTATATGGAGAGACAATCCAATGACTTCCACTCATCATATAACCGGCTGCATCATAGGCATCAATAAATGAATGAACAGTTAGTAAAGAAGTAACGCGATTAAATACTACTGACTTATTACAGCAGGGGAAGTAATTAGCGTAAAAGACAAGAGAAGTGAGGGAGACGGAAGAAGAAAAAAAGACGTTGGTTAATAAAAACCGCACCCTCGAATTCTGCAATCAGACAAGCCACTGCACGTGTGCATACATCGGGCGAAACAAACAGATGCAGCAAATTTAAATGGGCCTCAACTTTGTACTCATGCAGGTCGTGAAACAGCAATACAGGACGTCCTGACGTGCTGCTAAGCGTTGCGCAAGGGGAAGCGGTAGCAAAAAGATAGAGAGAGATCATGATTATGAAGGTCAAGTTCTAACAAACGCTTCAGTGGTCAAACACTCTTCACCCTTGCTTGTCCAGATACCTCTCGCGCAAGCATTTGCACAGAGCCCTGGCAAAAAATTGGCCCCATATCTGCATGTTAATCTGCAAATGTCGTCGAAAGGCGATAGTCTTGCGTGTGGAGAGAGTGAACAAAACAGTTATATGATGTTCTGCACAAGAAAATCGGTGAATGGTATTCTAGAGGCGCTGCGTTAGAGTGCCTCGAGCGTGCAGCGGAGGCGAACAAGCGAATTAAGTCACGTGGATGGATGGATGGATGGATGGATGGATATGGCTGTACCCTTTAGATCGGGCGGTGGCTAGCGCCACCAAGCCGTAATACCTAATGAACCAAAAACTATATTTTTTTTCCTTAAAAAGTGAGTTTGTGGATTCGTACTTTGCAGTGAAGAATTTAATTTTCACTCGTGCCTTGACTTTAGGCACCAATCAGATAACCTCCTTCTAGTTAAGTCTACCCGCTTAAAGTCTATTTTGCTCTCCCGGTCCCTAAACCCCAGTGCTTTGAAAAACGCAGCGCCATCATCCTGAACTATAGGGTGAAGCCCTTTACAGAACATTATCAAGTGTTCGGCAGTTTCTTCTTCCTCTCCACACGCACTGCATACTGTGTCTACCCCTTCGTATTTGGTACGATATGTCTTAAAAATACGGTACAGCAAAACAAGCAACTACACCGAGAACTTGCGAAGAAGCGTGAATTTGTTACTCGGTTGAAGATCGGTAGAATCTCATGTCGGCGGACAACTTCACTTTTAGGCTGTTCATTTCTGACGCTGTTCCTGGCCCTCGATCGTATGTCTGTTTCTCCATCGACGCGTTCCTTCGCGCCACCCACTGCAACGCTCATTTTCTCACTATTTTGTTTCCTTCAAAGGACTACGTTTCGCTATGCAAGCGTATGGCTTTCTTAGCCCCCGTAGCTTAGGTAATGATGAATTGAACCGTGGGGGGGGGGGGGTGCGCTTTTTACTTTGACTCAGTCGACGGGATTGCCTGCAAAAAAGCCCCCCCCCCCCCCTCTCCTACAACCATGCAGATTTGTAGATAGCGTCGTCGCCGTGATGGACCAACACAAATTTCAATATGTTCGGATTGTTGTTCCAAGCAAAAGTGTTATTGTCAAGAACGTAAAAGACAAGTCTTGTGGTGCCTGCAATTGCACAGAATATCTATTTTTAACACAACAAGCTTAAGAAAAGTTTCGGTTTTCATAGCAAGAGAGCGGCTTCTCATTGACGTGTTATCGCAGTGTAACGTCACCAGTATGAAAACTTAAGCAACTTGCGACGTACCAGTGGAAGATACGACATGTGCTCTTGGTGCATGTAAACGAGTGAATGATTACTAGTGACACCAACAGTTACTTCTGCAATTTAGGCTGCATGCAAAACACAGTTTGTAAACTCAGGGGAACTCTATGGACTAGTTGGGATAATGACCATTGCAGTGAGCAATCGCTAATGATTAGAGACAAAAACTTCAAAATCAAAGCAGTATGTTTTATACATGTCCGACTCAACATCCACCATGAATCTTTATACACAGTTTGCTAATGACTCGAGAACCAAGAATATGAATGGTTACATCGCCAACACCAATGACAGGCAGCTATTTGATTGAGCTAATTTGTTCGAGTCGCAACAAAATCAAAAGCGCATCAAACGTGCCATAAAACACTTTTTCAAGTAACCATGGAATTAATGGAAAGTAACCACTGGAAAAGCTCATTGCCTCACGAATCCATCGCCGCAAAAATTTCAAGATTCTGTCCAGTGCAAGTGGAATTACAAAGATTTCTCTCTTCTCTCGTCCCGACGAAAGCGCTGGAAGCTAAGCAGAGCGGGATGACAGGGGCAAAGAAATTACGTCACTTGCGCCTTGTGACCTTGAGCACTTTTTTTTTCTTCTAATGCGCGACGTTTTCAAACCAGCCAATGGCTGATAGATGGGCTTTCTACAAGTGATTTTTTAGCGTTTTTCGTCACTTGTCGAGAGAAAACAATTTTTAACTGACTGATAATTTATTGTGAATTCCAGGCCACGTGCTGCACTATAATATTAGGCTCGCGTGTTTTGGGACCCTCTACTATCGGTCGGCAGCGTTTTCTGACCATGCTCAGAAAATTAACCAGCACCTTAACACACACCAATAAATTTAACCAGGCATCTTGTAGGAATATTTCCCTACCTTTCATTTCTTTGTTTTCTTTAGGTTATTCACCTGGGCTGCTTCGGTCCCTTGAACATAGCACGGGGCTCTTCAATATATTTCTCCCACGCTACAAGTCACCTTAATGTGCGCCACACAAAGCGACCAATAAATCTTGTCAAACGGCCTGCTCTTTGTAGTCCACCACTCACCGTTCGACATTGACATTTGATAGCCCGTCATTCACACAACAAGCTTCAAGTCCTACCACACTCTTTCTGATGACCTATCTGATGCACCTGCCAGCGCTTTTTCCATTCGGACTCATATGATGGCAAGAGCATGTTGACCTGCTTCGAATAAGTCTGAAATAACAATAGCAAAAAAAAAAAGAAACAGCACCTGTACTACACAACCAAGCCCAGGCTATTCAGGGAGAAATAGGGCAGAGCAACCTCTAGATGGTTAGCGCGGCCAGCAGCTACAATGGCTTACCGTCACAGGGTCTTGTTAGCAACTCCTCTGGATGCATTATTTCGTTGAGCGTCTGTCTTGTGTAGCGATTGATATACTTCCAAATCCTGCAGTAAATACAGCTCCACCACTGTGCAACTTGAAGAAGTGCCTAGCACGGGTACCCAGCAATTCCCGTATGTAGAGTACCCATTGCTCCATTTACCGAGAGATCGATGATGTCAACGATTCATGTAAGCATGTAGAGTTTGCCCAGCACGAGTAGATTTTTTTTTGGGGGGGGGGGGTGGGGGAAATTCGCAAACTCTGTGTGCAAAATGCATGCTACTTTCTATAGTGCTTAATCGCTTGTTACGCTAGCCAAGATGAATGCTGTCTGCAGGAGTTCCATCAGGTTCTTTTCTTCTTCGCGTGTAGCACCAGAGAAGCAGCAGTGGAAGGAGCAATCATGCACAAGGCGAAGTGGTGGCACCCTTTCTTGCGCGTGACAAGTGTCAGCCGCATGTTTCCAAGGTGTTTTTTGAGATATTAAATCAATTTTTGCAATCATTTGGTTATTTCTTTTAATAAATTATTTTCGACCTCATTCATTTATGTTAACCTGGTTTTAAGCATAGTTAGCCTTGTTTTAGGCCTGTATCACTTGATTTTGAGCATGCCCAAGCCACACAGGATCAATGGCGAAACAACAGGCCATACCCCTAAAGTGCTGCGCACTTAAAAAACAAAAAAGGTTTCATTGAGATCTCTTCCACCTTGATCAATGCTCCGAGTCTGCAGGCACAGTTTACAAATGATTATATCAATGCCGCCTATCAACAGTTGTATCAACAGTTGTCTACAGCATTTACCTTATCAACGTCCCAACGACGTCTGTTTCGTTTGAGCAACAGTGCCGCTTAGTGCTCGTACTCCCTATTCACTCTCAGAACTCTGCTCCACAAAGCATCCCTTAACTTCATATTACTAACTGTACTGTGCACTGGAAAACTGTCTTTTAGACAGAATACTAACTGCTAGAACTGTACTAGAATGGCAAGCATAGTGCTCTACCACACTTGCAAACTTAGAGTAGCAATTACTCGTGCGAGAGGCAGCATGTGCCACTTAGCTGCAATACTTTGTCTCTGATTGATTGATATGTGTGGTTTAACGTCCCAAAACCACCATAGGATTATGAGAGATGCCGTAGTGGAGGGCTCCGGAAATTTTGACCACCTGGGGTTCTTTAACGTGCACCCAAATCTGAGCACACGGGCCTACATTTCCACCTCCGTCGGGATTCGAACCCGCGACCTGCGGGTCAGCAGCCGAGTGCCTTAGCCACTAGACCACCGCGGCGGGGCCTTTGTCTTTGTAGCTTAACGATTCTGGTCAAATATTTGGGCTCTTGGAGTTCTGCTTCTAAATGTGATCATTACCATCAATTCCATGCTGTAAGTGGCAGTCAACGAGCCTGCTGTGACATTATTGACTGCATGAGATTATCCACGGCAAAAACTAGGCCGAATAGACGCATCATTAATGTCGCGGTTGTCCAAACCACTCCAGCAAACCAAATAATCTTCGAGCTCATAAGACTTAGTGTGTCAGATGATTGCATTTTCTCAATAGCTGGATAAGTTTCCTGCACATGCGTAGCCTCAAAACGCATATCAAATCAAACTAGCCGCATTATTTTCTCATGTAGACAGCCCCGACAACTTTGACAACGCATTTTAGTCAGACGATACTAATTTTGTGCAAAAATACTTGTCTCAATATCCTTAATTGCGAAAGGCATGCGCGAGCAAGTATACACAGTGACCCCTAGCACCATGAAATGAAATTTTACGCAGATGTAAATACCCAGCGCAAGCAACTGGCAGAGCATAAAATCGTAAAAACACTTTTATGGGGTGGAAAAAGCAATTGAACAGAGATATGCAGAGTTGTGCCCACATATGCATATGAGGCGTGACTGTCGGACTCTGCACATGCAATTTAAGTGGAAGAAAAGTAGAAGCATCTAAAAAGAAGCATAGAACTTTCTATACATTAGGTCACCATCACACTTCTCTTTTTTTACTTTCATATGAACATACACTAGCTGTACAAATGAGATACAGTAGTCACTGAGTAACTGACCAAGGAACACGTTAGCAATAAAAATGACTAAAAATGTACAGTATACCTATCAGCAGACCTAATAAGGTCACGAGCGATAATTTTGTGGGTTAAACTGTGCTTCTGATGCATCTATCTGTCCAAGATACATCGATAGCATAACTTAAATTAAAACGAGTGCACAGTGCATAAGCCTATGCAAACTATAATTATAAAGAAAAGATAAAACTTTGTATAACCATGAGCAACCAATGAAAATAAAACTCGCAGCAAGCTGAACATTACAAGGCGTTTTTATACGACTGGAGCTTGTGGTGTTACGGTGGCCAAAATCGCAATGACAATATAGCTTCATGGTTTTGCAGCCACACTTCACTCAATGAGGACAAAGCTAATTCAATATATTTCATAAATACAATATATCCAAATATATAAGAAAAAGTTGTGCTTATACTTTCTTATGCTTTTTGGGCCACACAATGATGTGCAGAAACACACAAGAAAGAAAACAAAAACAAATGCAGCGATTGGGTGCACTTTAACATTAGGTCTTGGCCACATAACCATATAAAACAAGAAGAATACAATGACAAAAGTGGTGAACCCAATGCAAGGAACACAAGTGAGTGGAAATTTGGAGTTGGTTTGACTGGTGCAACTAATGTCTCCTCACAAAGCATCAATGAAGTATTAAAATTATGCTAAGTGCATGCAATAAAGAATGGCAATCAGTGCCCCAGCACATCACTGCAAGAGGTCATGAGCATACTATAGCAAAATTGGTCTCGGGCATTACAAGACAGCCTGTATGCATAAACTTGCCATTTCCAGGAATATGGTACGTGTGCTGGCGTTGGCAACTATGCAATGGGAAACAGTTGTACAGTTAGGAATAGAAAAATGCACAATAAATATTGTCATTGCTGCTATTTTTTTTTCAGCTCTACTTTTCAGAAGAGAAAGCGTGCATTTTTAAACCTGCTACAGTATTTCCAAACAATACCTTTAATATATCAAAAGTTACAACAATAGAACTGTTATTTACTGTACGAACAAGACCCTGAACGAAGTCCACTTGATGAATTAACACTCGTACAACTGACCAAGCAACAGATGACTACAGTAACTTACTGAATTACACCTTTCGATGTTCGTATAAGCAAAAGGACCAACATTAAGATTTGATTTGACCGTTACATCAGACATGAAAGCCCACCTGCCCGTACTTTTGAATGTCAACCCCATAAATGAACAAGGAATATTATACATGAAAAATTTTCAGTTTAGAAAACCACTAGTGTCACTGCACAGCAGTGGTAACCTCACTGGCCTCCTTGCAGCCTGTGCTGGTGACAAATTCGAAGCTCAGCATGGGGTCTGTGACAAGGACACAGTAGGAGTCTCAATCGATGACCTCCGTGATCACAACTGACGACGACGGTGGCTGTCGCGTGCCGGAAGATGACGACGAGCCGGCAACTTCCGCGTCGTCCTCTACTTCGGAGATGACCACGCTCTGTGGTGCAGGGCGGTTACGCATTTGCTGCTGCATTTGCTGCTGCATGAGCAGCTGTTGGAAGGCTACTCGCTGCTGGTTCAAGGCATATCTACTCGCTGCAGCATGGGTGACCCCTTGTGGGTGACGCCTATCACAGGCACAGCAGATATATACCAATGCGTACAATTACTGCATCAGACAAGCGGTCACCCATGCTGAGCCATATTACATTCCATTTAAAATCCTGTAATTTTTTAATAGTACAGCTAAACTCC
The DNA here is from genome assembly GCA_013436015.1 of Rhipicephalus annulatus. Classification (NCBI taxonomy): domain Eukaryota; kingdom Metazoa; phylum Arthropoda; class Arachnida; order Ixodida; family Ixodidae; genus Rhipicephalus; species Rhipicephalus annulatus. The sequence goes on along the minus strand of WOVY01011200.1, from coordinate 362,698 downwards.
CCTCCCTAGATATCGTTCTAGCGTTGAAGGTAACCAAGTTCAGATTCTGATAGCGGCCTGTTCGGATTCAGAGATTCTTAGCACCCTCCTCTGCGTCGAAGGTCTGACCACCATCTTGCACAGTTGCTTCGCAGCCGCTGGGGACTAAGGGCCAAAGGTTAATTGCTGTATTCATGGAAGGTTGTAGCCAGGTACTGCAACAGGGTAGCCAATCCTGCTCTGGTGCGGGAATGCATTACCGCCAGCTGGTCGCTGGTGAGGCCACACTACAGACCTCTTGTCTTTTTCTTTTAAAGACGACAGTCTTTCTTGGAGACCTTCAACGCAAAAATTTTGGTCTGTCTGTGTATCTGTACATTTGTCTGTTTGTCCACCCTTAACGATTTTGCGTACTCTAAACAATACCAGCCAATAACCCAAATGGCCGACCCCATCCGCAGCACCCACCAATGTTGCTCAAGATTCAGCGTTCATACTTGTGCGATTGTCAATTAAAAAAATTATTGCGCATATCTGGGGCACCATCACAACACGTATGTATTCTGTATGTGCGTCTTAAACTAGAAAAGGCATACATAACTAATTATAAGGACCGTAGCGTTTATCACGTTGCGCTGACCATGCAACGCTTGCACGAAAAGACAAGTGTTTCAAACGCTTTGTTAAGACAACACGCTGGTGGCACCTACCCGTCACCTTGCGTTCTACACCTCATCACCTCTGACACGGGCGCGCACGCCCGTATCAGAGCCTCGAGTTTCGTTAGCACTGCAGACTAGGCTGTCTCCGCTAACCTCCAGTTTATAAAGACCTCCCTCGACGTTATGCCGTCCTGTGGCGCAAGCTTCAGACATGTGTCTTGCCCAACCCCTGGCTTTATAGCAAGGTATACCCACACCTCGTGACACTACACTGTAAACACTGCTCACAATCGTTCACCCTCATACACATGGAATGGACGTGCCCACAGTATGCTGACGCTTCTCACACAGAAGATACATGGGAGTCCCTTCTGCATATCACTAACTCAGCACAGCAACGCCGGGTAATCTGACGCGCATTGGAGACCGCGGTGTCCCAAGGAATCCTCGCTGACCTCCTCTAAGCAGCGTAACCGACCACTAGGCTGGTCCACCCTTTTGGGAGTAATTAAGTTTTGATCATCATCGTTTTTGAAGAAAACTGTCAGATAACGCTCATGTCTCACGTGTGACGTGACTTGATGCGCTCGTTCGCCTCCGCTGCACGCTCAAGGCACTCTAACGCAGTGCCTCCAAAATACCGTTCACCGATTTTCTTGCACAGAACAACAAATAATTGCTTTGTTCATTCTCATCACATGCAAGACTATCGTCTTTAGAAGACATTTGTATATTAACATGCAGATACGGGGCCTATTTTTTAACGATTCCTTCATCATACGTTTTAAGGAAATGCAGCCAATAGGCTAATCATATTTACGACACCTTTGACATACTCCGCCTTGCAGGCCCTGAAAAAAACTTTCTACATCAATGAGAATAGCTATGAGGTAGATTAGATATTTCATCGGGAAGAAGGGATTGATATCGTGAACAGGCGCGTTCATCTTTCTTCTGATGCTTTTAGGTGGGGCTGTAGGCTGCAAATTGCGTACGCGTTAGCCCTTAGCCCTCTACAGGACGCAGGCAGCCCCCCCCCCCTTACACACGTTAGACGCGAATAAAACTTGTCCTCAAAACAAGCGCCCCCGAAAAAGGTCCTTATGCAGCAAAATAATCAAAAGTGTAGATTTACGCACAATGCAAGCATATGGTAACCAATAATGCTAATAAAGTGAGCCACACAGCAAAGGCCATTTCAGTCTGTTATATCTCGTGAACAAAGCAAATGAGGTTATTTAAAATAAAAAAAAACCATCTTTTGACTGGCATAAGCGCTGTTCTATTAAAAAATATACATAATTGAGACCGAGTTTTTAAAACTATTTTTTGCAAGTGAGCTTTCTTCAAGAAGCTTGGCTTTTAACCATATTTTGCGCTTTTTATAGGCAAGAAAATTTTGAAAATATCGCAAATGCATTTTGATGTATTTGACAGTGTTTCGAAGTTTTTGTGTGAAACAGAAAACGCGAATAGGAGGGGAGAAGGGCACATCAAAGCTAGCTAAAATGTTTGACTTGGCTTAGTTTGTGATTATTTCACTTTCTTTTTCTTTTGAGGACGCCATTCAGAAAACCTTGAGGTAGCTCACAGTAACACGTACTAAACACAGAAGGAAAGATTTGCGACACGACATTTATGTATCAAGTTAAATCTGGCCCTCATATTCGAAAATTTTGTGGTGTGCAAAAACAGGAAGCCCGCGCCGCCATCTTCAAATATTTTGGACATAGAGAGAATATTTTTGGAAATAATATTCTCCCTTTCGTAGACATTAAATGCACCCACTTAACACAAACATAACCCACACAAAACAAAAATGTTCAACCTCGAGAAATCACCCGCCATTGAGACGTCACGCAGCCTTTTCGTGTTGTATGCACTATTCGACTAGCCCCGGTAGCTCAACGAAACATCTTTCGGAGTACTGCTGCTTGTACTGTTCTGTTTAGCCAGCCTCGTGCTTGATCATCTGTGCCGTCAAGCCGCTTGAGCTTTTTGTTTAAATCAGCAGTATTGTATGAGTCATCTTATGAAACTTGCAAGTTTTCCTTTTTTTTCAGTTTCACCTGTAGAAGTGCCGAAAATATTGCGATGGCGTATATCAAAGTATCCAAGGTCAGCCGCGAGTGGTAAGGGGTTACATTACTGGACACGTATACAGGCAGTTGAACATATAAAGGAGCAAAAGTAATTTTGAGTGTGCAGTTTATGAAGAGTGCTTGGGTAATGCAGGAACAGCTTGCCATAACTACAGACCACCCAGTATGAAGTTTTATGAAGAGTGCTTGAGTAATGCAGGAGCAGTTTTCCATTGTAACTACAAACCACTGAATGTAATGAATGGCTGCGTTTCAAAGCTTCAGTCAAGTACCTTGGTTGACGTTGAGGTTGAGGATGTTGTAGGTAGCCGGCGGATCTAGCCTTCCATGATTTGCAGGCAATTTGTCCCGCCCGGTTTTCTCTTTGCTAATTGTAGCTAATGTCCTTTGTTTTTAACTAAGCACGAGCAGGCTTTTAAAATAAAAATGGTGCATAGCGCGACGTAAGCCTACATAAGACGGCGGCCTTTGTGCTATTCCACTTGCAGTATTGTGCCGGTACTCAATCTCGCTGCACTATACCCTAAACATAATTGTAACTTATCACCAGTCACATGCGAGGTCTGTAGCAATCAAAACTTTCAAGAGAAATCATGACACCTGTTTCCTGCAGATCGAGGAACCACGCGGAAACACAATATTAGCCACGCTGTCACATGGCGAGCCTAATTGTTGCATTTCCTCCAATAAACTTTGTCGTTCCTTCTTAAGCTCACGACATTTAAGCAAATAGTGTTCTATATCACCGTTTTCCTTGCACTTCGAGCACAAGGGCGTCGCGGACAGTCTGATCTTGTGAAGCCATGCTTGTTACGCGCTGATCCCGTTCGGGTGCGATGAAGCTAGAAGGCCTCTTCCCTTGATAGCCCTTGTGTTACACATGTCTGGTGAGGCGTCAGCCATAACGAGTAAAAATGCTTACTGACAGCCTCTAGTAAGATACGCTGATTGTCTTTGGGAGCCTTCTTCGTTGGTGTAAGCTCCAGAGCACTCCGGGCAAGTCTGTAAGCCGCCTCATTACCTGCTATACCCACATGTGATGGAAACCATTGAAACTTAATGTTTATACCAATGTCATGCAGGTTTTTAAGGATTCGCAGTGATCTTTGAGTGCATCAATCCAAAAGCAATCTATGTTTTAGCCGCTGCAAAGTGGGCTTACTTTTCGAAAACAGCACGACTTGTTGCTGCCTACAAAGCTTCAGTTTTTCAGGGCTGCCTAAATTGCCACGCTTTCACATGCAGTCGATGAAACAGCGCACTCGAGTCACGCTGCCCAGGACGCCTTCAGAGACGGGATCACAAACGCTGCAGCGCTTGCTCCACGCACTATGTTCACTGATCCATCGGTGAAAACTTTCAAATGATGGGCGTACTTTTCTTCAATATATTCAAGTACCAAAGAACGTACTTCTGCTGTGGGTGTGGACCACTTGCTGTGCAACCATGGAATCATCACCTGACAGTTGACATCCTCATGTGACCAAGGTGGCCGGTCTTGTCGAAGTTGTCTTTGTTTGGGGAAATCAATGATAAGATGGCGAAGGGTGTTGAGAGCCACGAAAGCTCGCGATTCCGTGCGTCGCCGAAGGGGACTGAGTAGTGCTCGTCCTGGGCTCGATTCGACAAGTCGGAAAAGCTGTGTCAGCAGTCGTTGAGAGGCGAGAAGACGTAACGGCGGAAGACGAGCTTCATGAAGCACCTTTATGCTCGCTGCAAACTTTGGCACTCCCAAAGCAACTCTGAGGCCTTTACGATGAAGTTTTTCCAGCCGTTCGTACTGTGACTCACTCGGAGAGATCATAGCCAATTGGAAAAGCACACGATTGACAATTACTGCCTCGTGTAACTTTATCATTGATGTTGAGTGGCTCCCCCAGCTTGTTCCTGCCATCCTTCGATGAATGTTTACACGAGGAGACGGCGCTGACCTGTTCTCCGAGATATCCGCTCCAAAGTTTATCTTTCGGCTGATTATACGCATGCAAGAGGGTGAGGGTCAGCGCAAAGCTCCTCCCTAAAGTGACGCATCTGTTGTGTGCGCTGTTTAGTGTGTGAAGAGGCGGAAGCGTAGGCAAATGTGATAACAGTTAGCCTTGCTCTCTTGGCCGTCAAAATAAAAAAATTTAAGAACCCTTGCAACCAGTGCAGCAACACGCAACTGCAGAGCCTCTAACGATAGTGGCAGATACAATGCCGAGATAATGGTGCGAACAGAGAATCTGGATGTCAGTGCGCGTGCGTAGTAATGACAAGAGAAGCGTGCGTGGACATTGCCTGGGCTGCGCGAATTGCGTGACTGCTGATGTCTAACTTTTATTGAAATAATGAGCAACAACTTCACCAATAGTAACCGAAACTGTTTAATCCTTGCTAACGCATAATTCCTGCTGCTACCCAAGCTTCTTTCGCGCATGCACAAATTTTATTGAAACTCTTCACCTCCAAAGACGTTAATGCCCCAAAAATGTTTCAAACGCCTGCCTTAGACAACAACGCAAAGCGTGAACCACTCTCGCATCGACTCGATCACTCGGCGCACTATATAAACTCGATCTCGATCTTGACTCTGGCAAACAAGCGTTGACGAACCTTGGCACCAATAAAAAATATTTTTCATTACATTCATCAATGACAACACCTTATATTTCTTAGAGAATAGAAAGAGGCAAAGCTTCTGGTGAAGATCAGATAACATAAGTACTGCTGAAAGGCGGAGGACAGATTGTGTTAGAAAAACTAGCCGTCCTGGTTAAAAGTGTCTTCTGACGGGAAGAGTACCCGAATCCTGGAAGAATGCTAACATCACCTTAATACACAAGAAACGAGATGACAAGGACTTGAAGAACTACAGGCCGATCAGCTTGCTCTTCGTGGTATACAAGCCATTTACAAAGGTAATTGCTAACGGAACTTCCGATTATTACGCCCATGAAACGGTTGCTTTCTTGTACCTTATCCGTATATCACAAAACTACAAAGTGCCTGCGTGTGCTATCCAGGAGTTGATACAATCCAGACATATGTGGTGCCCACAAAACAGGCGAGGTGATGCTTTGGAAGTTGCTCTGGATAAAGAGAACGCATCGGAACACTACAGCTTCGGCTCTAACGTTTCAAAACTGCCATATGGTTATGAGAGACGCCGGAGAGCAGGAGTCCAGTAATTCCGAGAACCTGAGTTTTTTCTAACGTGCACCTAATTGTAAGTACATGGGTTTCAAGCATTTCAGTCTCCATCAATAATGGTTCGTGAAACTACTCTTGGGGCGACTTAGTTCTTTGCGAAGAGAGAGTGTAACACCGCGAACACACACCCACCAGTTTCTTCTGCATCGCTCTACGAGACGGCGGACGCGACCGAGGTTTGATCCCGTGACCTGGCGCGGGTCAGCAGTCTAGCTCCATGACCACTGGACCACCGCGGCGTGGGATGCACTAACGCTTAAAACGACCTCCACCGTACGCAAGTTGCCTGACTTCCTTCACCCTGGATGCATTAAGTTAGGCTGAATTCGGGCCCAGAGCTGAACATTTAGGCATTGTCACTTTAATCCTTAATGCACCACACAGCCACCTGCCTCTAAGTGCGAGTAGTAGGTCGCAGTTTTTGTCATAGCTACCCTACGCCAAACGAGAGCGCGTGCGAGCACGCAAAAAAACAGCTCATCGATGAGAGCAAGGAGGGTAGTCTTGATATTAAAACCGGTGCAGCTGAAACCATGCAAGCTTCGCTCATGAAGATTGTCTTTTCGTGCGTTCATTCTAGATTCGCGCTCGGTCACGGCTACCGCGGGGCTTCGCCGCCCGAGCAAGGTCACGTTCGTCCGGCCCCGCTCCACGCCGAGAAGACCGCGCCGAGCGTGCGTGGAGCAACCGCGATGAGGAGCTGCTGTCACGACGCCGTTGTTTTAATTTGTTGAGGTCGAAAGCGTCTGGGCATTCGCCGAGCTGCGCACTGCAAAGCAAAACAGCGCGAACACGCAAAACCTTTTTCACGTCTTTCAATCAAGAGGCGTTGTCTCGAAGACACATGGCATCGGCTGTTTCTTCTTAGTGTCTTATGGCCGAATGCGTGGCGTTAGCTTTTAAAACAGAACCAGCCAAAACAAGATTACTTGTGTCGATATATAAAACTCATGTCGCTCTCCGATGACTGTAGTCGTTGTTTTTTGAGTGCGTCTACGACTGTTAGGTCACCGGCGTTCGCCATACGTGTCACGATATAGCACCAGCGGCCGCTAAGCCTCGCCGTGTATGTTTGAGCCTGCTTAAGGTAGTAGTCAAGCGAGTAATCGGTAAATGGCTTATGTATGAAATATGTTTGTATGATGATTAACCGAACTAGTATTTGCTCCCCCCTTTATTTTACCGACTCATAATTGCTGGCGCCAATGATTTCGAGGCTACTCTATTATGGACGTGAAAGAGATTGATCAACACTTTTTCAACTTATTCCACAAAGAAACTGCCTCTGAAAAAGGGGTTGTGTGTCTGCGAGCGAAACTTGTTCTCGGAAGAGGTCTCGCTCAAAAGAGGTGCCCGCGTAGCAGGGGCGTATAATCGACGAGCAGAAATGGGTTCCCAGCCAGAATTGTTGAATTTGATGCGCCGTTAGAGAGTGTACATTTCAAAGGGACATCAATGCATTACTAGAACAAGTTGTTCGGCTAGTTGGTAACTCGTCATATTAAAGACGCTTACCACAACTTGGAAAGCCCTCGAAAAGCAAACTCACATTCACACACTTATCCACACAAGAACGCCTGCGCTCTGTTCATTGTGAATAACCGATCACCATATATACCCCCAACGATAATTCACACAAGCAATTGTTATGTAAGCACTTTGATTTTACAAGAAAATCTTTTTTTCTCGAGGCAAGAACTCAAAAGGCTCCTAACTGATTGTTCCTTGCTGCGTTGTTAGGTGGTGGCTGAATAAAGCACCTCTTGGTGGTTCATTGCACTTGTTGGTGCGCCCTCATTATTTGTCCTTCAGGTACTGGTACTCACCTACTGTATTCCTCTTATCGGCGTGTGTGTGCGCGCATTGTTTTTCTTTTACCGTTGCAAACATAGAGTCGATGTTCCCAGAGGGGGTACTAATGCCTCTTGCATGGTGTGCATGTCTAAGAACCACGAGTGGAAGAGGGCAAAGAAGATTGGTCTAATCTGATGAAGATATTTTAACAACGTAAGGTTATCGTTACGCGGACAAAACGATTTTCGTGTATTACTGAAGTACAATTTCACAATCCCGAAAGCACCACTCTTACCGCGACATGACGCTTGGTAACTTTTTTTATTTATTTTATTTGTACATACTGCAGGCCCTAACTGGGCCCATGCAGGAGTGGATCCATAGAGGTAACATGAAACACAATAACGCTCGACAAAAAGAAAAGAAAGTATTGATACACATATGATACTTCATGATTCCCATGTATACGTTTTTAGAAAAATCGATCTCTTCTAGACAGTTGACAAAAGATTCTAGCGTAGAACAATTCACAGCATTGAGTGGCAACCTATTCCAAAAACTAATGGCCATTTGAAATAACGAATACTTTATGTATTGACACAACTAGCAGGTTGAAAAATGACCTTGTTATGGTTTGTCCTGAGTGAGTGTTTAAATGGGCCCTGTAAGTACAGATTACGTGGTATCTTAAAAAAACCTTGATAGAGTAAGTATAGGAATTTTAACCTAAAAATTATTATTCGTTTCGAAAGTGGCTGAAGATTCGCTCTATTATTTAGGGGTGTGACGCTTGAATGCCGGGAATAATTAGAGTAGATGAACCGTGCAGCTAATTTCTGAATGCGTTCCATTTTGTCTATTAGGTGTTGTTGGTGGGGACTCCATATTATGTCAGCATATTCTAAGGCAGGGCGAATAAGAGTTTTGTATGCATTTAATTTGACTTGGGCTGGAGCATTTCGCAACTTTCTTCTAAGAAAGGATAGCTTTCCTACAGCTTTTTTTGCAGATGGTGTCGATATGAGGTTCCCAACTTAAGATTGCTGAAAGCGTTACACCAAGATATTTCACCTGATTACTTTTAGGGAGTTCAATATTTTCGAAAGTGTAGGACAAATTAGGCGGATTCTTCTTGTTAGTGAATGTGAGGCATTTGGGTTTAGATGCGTTAAGTCTCATGCCCCATTTCCGGCACCAAGCGCAAATATTTCTTAAAGAGTTGTTCAAGCCGATTTGGTCCTCGGAATGTCTTACAACTGTATACATGACACAATCATCTGCGAGAAACCGCATCTGGATGGGTGACTGGATGCAAAATCGGATATCATTGATATAAAAAAGAAATAGTAGAGGCGCAAGGACTGAACCCTGAGGTACTGCCGAGTACACATGGAGGCTATCGGACATATTCGTGTTTGCTGCTACACGTTGTGTTCTGTTCATTAAGAGGCTGGAAATCCACGAGATTAAAGTGTCATCAATACCAAAAACCTGTAGTTTTTTATTAAATCTCCATGTGGGACCACTTCGAACGCCTTTGAAAAGTCTAAGAACATGGCATCAACCTGACTGTTGGTATTAACAGCGTTGGCGAAGTCATTATTTATTTCGGCCAGCTGTGTTAGTGTTGACAGCCCAGATCTGAATCCATGTTTTTGGTTATGAATAGGGTTATTCCTTTCTAGATGAGTAATATTATATTTAAAAATTATGTGTTCCATCACTTTACAACACGTGCTTCCTAATGATACAGGTCTGTAGTTGCTTGGTTCAAATTTAGAGCCAGATTTTAGTACTGAAATTATTTTTGCCCTGCGCCAGTCATCAGGAATACTCGAGGTATCCAAAGACACTTTAAATATTAGAGATAACTATTTTGAAATCCAGGCAGCATATCGCTTCAAGAATGCATTAGAGATAGAGTCGGGACCAGTGGACTTCCTTGGGTCAACGTTATTCAATAAATGTAATATTCCTTCTTCACTTATAATTTTCCCATAGGCTACTCAACAGTATAGGCCGCCGGTGGCTCTTGGGAAGCAGTGTGTGTGAAAACTGACTGGAAATAGTTGTTAAGCTGATTCGCAATGTCTTCAGGTACAGTCAATGTTCTATTCCCAGTTCCCGAGAAAACGTGTCAAAAAAAATGCGGGTGGAGACGCCACCTTGACCTTCGGCACTAAACAGCGTGACGTCACAAATTTTGAAGGCGTCCACAGCGTCATAAGTAACTTCTAATATATAACAATAAAGTACATTGGCATATGAGTGTGCCAGAGGCCAAATGTACGAAGTTTCAGAAAATTTCAGCGAATAAATGTTTGAAAAATAGGAAACGACACATTTTGAAATTTCCTACGTGGTGCGAAATTTAAAAAGGAAACTTTTACCTTCCTTGGCTTTCGCAGCTAATAATGAACTTATAATAGCGAAACATACATCATTAGAATTCTCAGAGCGCAGTTTGTGTATCTGAAGCAAATCATCATTTCTCTATAGTCTTCAACAGTATGAATATATATATATATATATATATATATATATATATATATATATATATATATATATATATATATATATATATATATATATATATATATATATATATATATATATATATATATATATATATAGGAAAGAAGTTTGGATGACCAGGTGGTCTAAATTTCCGGAGCCCTCCACTACGGCGTCTCTCATAATCATATAGTGGTTTTGGGACGTTAAACCCCAGATATCAATCAAATCAAGAAGTTTGGATGAAAAGTGGATGAAAAAATAACCAGCCGTGAGCAGGAAACGAATCTACGACCTTCGAATAACGCGTTCGATGCTCTAACCACTGAGCTACCACAGCGGCCTTCCCTCCATCCACGTTTTTGGGTTTATATGTGAATTTAGAAGTATGAGTGACAGTCAGCGCCATCTATAAGCCAAGCGACGAGTGTGAAAACACTCTTTTATGCGCATGTTTGGCGTCACGTAGCACATGAACTTATTATGAGCGGGCAGCTGATTAATAGTCCCTCGTATACAACCTAATGACACCAAGTCTGCCGGTACGAGACCCTCGTTTAATGAAATAAGGGAAATAAGTGCATACCAAAGGGCTCGTTTTTCCGTGATTGAACACAATATTAATGAGATCTAACAGACAGTAATGCCAAGGAATGTACAGGGGAAGTTATTAGAACCAATGGAATGTAAATAAGAAGAAAGATAAGTGGATGAAAAAATAACCAGCCGTGAGCAGGTATAATAACCTGCTCACGGCTGGTTATTTTTTCATCCACTTTTCATCTATATATATATATATATATAAATATAGATATTTGGTATTTCCTGAAAGTCTTCCTGGATTCCGGTCGAGTTATAAGTCACCAGAAGAAGCGAACGAACAAACGAAAAACGATGCTTTCTTGCCAACGTTACGGCCGGGGACCGGCCTTCGTCAGGGCATACGTGCATATTACACTAACACGCACTAACACGCACTTCTTAAGAAGTGCGTGTTAGTGTAATATGCACGTATGCCCTGACGAAGGCCGGTCCCCGGCCGTAACGTTGGCAAGAAAGCATCGTTTTTCGTTTGCTCGTGCGCTTCTTTCTTCTGGTGACTTATATATATATATATATATATATATATATATATATATATATATATATATATATACCTCCTCCATCTCCTCCTACATTGTATAATTTGCATTCGGTATCTATTTGTTTATTTATTTATTATACCTCAAGTGCCCCAGTACGGGGTGTTACATGATGGGTGGGCTGTGGTACAAATTTATTTCGATGTGGGCTTTGAACAGAATCGGGCTTGTGTGGTGCACGATGTCGGGTGGAAGATCATTGCAATCCTTTGCCGTTTGAACAAAGAACGAGCGAAGGTGGGCAGTTATGCGGGTATGTGCAGGATAAACAGTGTTGCGGTGGCTAATACGAGAAGAGATTCGATCTGCGGGCAAGATACTGGATGCGTCAGACTATGAATGAAAGGATTCGTGAAAAAGGGTTAGTCTAGTGGCCTCGCGTCGCAATTCCAGATTCTGAAGTTGGGCTTGGTCTTTCAGATTAGTGACACTTGAGTGACATGAATATTCAGAGTAAATGAACCTTGCTGTCCTATTCTGAATAGATTCCAACATTTTAGATAGATGAGATTGGTGCAGGTCCCAGACGGCGCAAGCGTATTCGAGTTTCGGGCATATTAATGTTAGGTAGGCTACATGTTTTAAAGGACGAGGGACAAGGCGTAAGTTTAGTTTGATCTAAAGCCATAGCTGTCGCAATAAAATGAAATCTCGCGTGCATATTTCTGCATAAACAATTTTATATTTTTATTTTACAATATATGAATCTTTTGGGGCGGTTCATACCACTGTTGTTCATTTGTTTGTTTCGAATTGCGTTCACTATATACCTCCAGTACAAGTTTCAAATTTCATACGTTAAATGTTTGAAGTTTCTTTCTTTAAAAAAAATCAAAATAATATATGCTTCACGTATTTTACTATTTCAATGCCATAACCCCGCTTTTTAATCAGCATTAGGCAATTAAGATGCGCAAATGCGGTGTGCGTCTGCGTGGCTATAACCATTTGACTTGATTGGACGTGCCAACCGCTACTCGACCGACGACCGCCTCTTCAACGGTTGTGTTTCAGTCGATTTATCTCGTGTGTGGAGTGTGCTTGCGTTCTGTGTTCGTGTTTTGTGTTCTGCAAGTGCTGCTGATTACGAAGATGCGCTACACTCAAGTGAAGACGTGTGACTTTGTATCGTGGAGCACTCGCCAGGTATGTACCACATTGCTTCTGTCAGTGCTCTGTTACCAACGCGTTCACCACGTTTTCCATACCATGTGCATGATAAGTGAACTTTTGTGTACGTGGCGAGCTTGTTTGTCTGTAGCATTTTATCACGGTGAAGGCAAAGTGTTGGGAAAGTAAGCATGGACGAGGTTTTCTTTTGTATAGAGTGTGAAGCATGCCCGCGCAGCGGGAATTCGACGGAATATTTGAGTTGAGTTTGGGCAGCGCCCGCCTCTGTCGGCAGTGGTGTTGGAAGAGGGCCCTGCTCGCGAGTGACCACTATTTTTGGTTAATACTTCTGGGGCGCTTGTTAGCTGTAGGCGTTGGTCATGGCTAGGGTGCGTAACCCCATCATATTTATTGTGCGCTGTTGAAGCGAACATGTCTACGACAGCTTGATTCGCTGTACATTCCATTTTAAACAGCTACAGTGTTGTTATCCGTTATGACTACTATCGGAGACGTTTTTTCCCTGCGAGTGGCCGAATGTATGCTGGTGTATGCACCCGCCCCGGCACGCGTCTCTATAAAACTACCGCGATACCCGATGCGTGTGCCTGTGCAGCGTGTTGCATCGTCTTAGGTAGGACTCGCAGAGGTTGCCTAACGCTTAGGTGTTCATGCAGCGCGTTCAGTAAAATTCGAGCTTGCGGTATACTCCTGCATGCAACATTGATTACCTGATGCGGCCACAACCCGTGCATTCTAAGCCATTCATTAAACGTGAACTTCATTTTCGAACGAATATTTCATGGCTAAATGCGACCGAATCGCTTTACCATACTGTGCGAGCACCAATTCGGTCATTATTCTAAGCGTTCGAGCACCATAGATATTACTCTGCTTGTTTTCACTATGTTTGGCTTCTGTTAGTTTTTTGGTTTATTAAATATTGTATGCGCCTCGCCCAACCTTGGTGTTGAAACCTTGCTAGACGTATTTCCACTCTTTTATTAGACAGCCTGCGATGCTTATGTGAGAGTTATTGCCTTTTTAGCCAATCAAAACAATTGAAAATGATGACAATAGTTTAGCAGCTCGCAATAGTAATTTAGTGACATTAATTTTTGATATTATAGATATAATCATTCTAATGTGAGCAGCCTGAATATAGCTATGTTAGTTGTACTTGAAATCAAATTTATATTTCAATTTTATATGTTACCTGTAATGGATACTTGATGAAAGTGCATACGATCATGTGTGTGTTGTGGTATCATTAAAGTTGCATGTCAACGCACTATGCACGAGGGCAACAAAAGCATGGTTTTGACACATATGTGATGTGAAATTTGCATATAATTTTATAAGGTTGCAACTGTGCTCGCCAAAATCATCAAGAAAGTTTTTCTTGTAACATCTTAAGTTTGTGTACATCCTGCTAGTTTGACACAGTGTTGCGAATCATTTTAAATAGACTGAAAAATTCATTTTTGTCAGGAGACTCATGTCACAAAATTGTTTTTTTTTTTCCTCTGTGTTTCCATCGCAGCCTATGCATGCTGCTTGTGCAAACTGAGTGTGAAAGAATTCCAGACAAGCCTGTCATCAATGGTAGCTTGTGGAAACGTTCGCTGCAGATGTACAGCAGCTACGCATGGCTTCTGTTTCCTATGAAAAAGGAACTTCACAGAGCCACCTGGTTGCTGTATTCAAAGAGCTCGCATGTTCAGGATGCTCAAAATTAAGCCCTTTGTTTTTCTTTTAAAAGTCAGTGCTGTATGTTATGTATGCAAGAGCCACCTTTGCAGATAGCTATGTGTTTAGGGGGACACATTGTGTGAGAATAATTATCAGTGTCAGCCGTGCCATTAAATAAGATTAAATATTGAACCTAATAAAGACTGCCGCAGGCCCCCATTCTTGTAATAAAAATTTATGCCAGTGACATTTCTACTTAGGTACAAATAATTCTTGCATGCCTGTGCTTAGATTTTCTGCAAGAAAGTTTAGTTGTGGTTTGCATCATTATGCATGCAGGACAGTGAGCACTAGCACACAGCTACTGCTCCTTGATGGGCCGCATATATTTTGACCATGGGTCGAAGCCATTGGCAAACATTATATTGATTACCCTTTTACTACCGGCTGGATTGCTAGCAGTGACTGCTCGTCCCACCAGGGAGTAATGTTTTAGTAATCCTCACTGCCTTGCATGTGTAATCATGGAAAGCACAATTAGAATTCGGAGCGGGATATCTCGGAGCGTGGCCATGCTTTCATTTTTCCATGTGCAATTGTGTAGAAATACGACTGCCGCAAACTTTTCTAGGCAAGAATACCTACTTATTGTAGCCGCCAAAATTTCGTTATTCATATTTTATTAGGTAGCTGACAGCATTATTGCCTTACTTCGTGTCCTCCCTGGACACATAACTTGTCTACAAAGGCGGTGTTCTATTGTTAGGGATGAATTTTATTGTAAGCACAAAGCACATATCTGAAAGTGTCAGCGCTGCTTCCTAAGTTTTTTACAGCATATATTTTTTGAAAATCTACTTAGTAAGATGCCCTGAAGACTTGTGTCATGTTTTAGTTTTTGTGTCATTTGCAATTAGTCACTTTTGAAATTGAACTTTTTGTATTGTGATAAGGCTATAGTAGACAAATGATTTTGTTTTCGTTTTAATATCGACTAAACATTTCATTTTAATAAGTTTTTGTAACCTTAGTTCACTGTCTACTGAAATTTATTGCCATAGTGCAATCAAGTGATTTCCTACAGTCATATTTATTCATACCTAACATTGCCAATGCCTAACCTTGTGTAATATGTTACAGTGATACTTAACCATGTTTGACATTGTTAATGATAACTGACAGAAGACATTCTGGAATATTGTTACTCAAGTCCGTGGATTAAAGAGGAAATGTTAACATTTTAAAACTACATAGTGATATTTGCTTGCTTCATTTTGCGTGATATGTAATGAGAATAATATTTACTGGATTTCACGTGTTCGAAACCACAATACATAATTATCAGGGAGGCCGTAGGGAAGGACGTCAGAAATTTTGACCGTCTGGGAAGTGCGCCCATGTCTAAGTAGATGGGTCTCAAGCCTTCGTTTTTCCATGAAAATTGCGGGCACCACACCCGGGGTTAGATTCTGCTGTTTTCAGTGAAGCAGTCAAGGGTTACATTAAGTGTACGGCTGGTTGTGAGCTGTAGTGTTGCTTTCAATGATAGATGCTGAGTACCAGAGTTTGGTGCCAACCAGGTATTACTGCTGGTGCACTGATGGCGTTTGTCCCATTCGCAATTCACTATCATATCACATTTCTAGTTTGTTGCAATATGCAATGATTGCCACGCGAGTTGGTTCTGACGTTATGATTGTTTCGTCTTTTTATCTCTGTAAGGCTGCATACATTTGGTATTAGCCCATAAAGGCCAACAAGTCACTGTGATATAGCTTATGTATTATACAACAGATAGTTAATTTTTGGTTTGCAAAGCTAAGTATACTTTCAATAATGTTTCGAATGCCCTGAAAAAAGACTTCTGGTCAGAAATTACTGTCGTATTAGTTTTTTACCTAAAGCATTTGTTTTTGTGTTTTTGAGAAATGGATGTAATCTCAATTACCTAGAAAAATGCTGAAATTGTAAAACCTTTTATAATGATAATGATAAGTTGAAGCTTCATTGGGTTGAGGCTCATCTGTTAATCTTATTTTTCTTCAACCAATAGCTGATGTATATTACCTGTTCAAATATTGTCTGTAAAAAGCTCTATACTGTACAGTGTAAATGAAAACAAATAAATAATTTTGCAGTTTCACATGCTTGTTGATATATCTTCCACTTATAACAGCCTTCATTACGTAGCATCATGCAGGCTAATAATGGGTCCGATTTCTGGTCTCCATAAAGGTAGGCTACTTATAGGACACATACAATACACACACTTCAGTAGACGTAAACATCGTAGCAAAATTATGGCAGTTGGAAGACATACCGGACGAATACATATAGAATACATACAGGACGGTCACAGATGGGACACACACATGATGGACGCTATGAGGAGACAAGGTAAGTGGCCAAATCGTTGGAACTTGGACACATAAAGCTAGGATGCATCCTCATGCTGCCTCGGGGAACCATACAGTATACTTGCAAGACATCTTCAGTTTCATAATGGCGGACTTCTGATCCTCAGTTCTTATGAATGAAGCATGTGTTTGAGGACTATTATTTGTACACGCAAAAGCTCGACTTTTAAACAAAAAAGAAAATGTGATGACATAAGTCACGGTACTTTTCAATTATTGGCATTTCCAACATAGCATTATGCAATGCATAGAAACATGTTCTTTTGTATGAATGAATAAATGTGATAAAGTGCGGAATAATGCAAATCTTACTGTACTTAGTAAGTTCTCATGGGAAGTTGTGTGCCAACTCCACCAGATATCCATTGGGTAAATCACCGACTATTAATACACACATAGTTGGACGTTCATTTTTATTTACAATGCTTGATTGGTGTAGCTGGTCATATAGATAGAAGAGGTGCGGTACAAACACAAACACGAGAAGAAATAAAACACAAATGGTGTTTGTCTTGTCTCGTTGCCGCATAGAAGTGAACGAGACAAGACAAACACTATTTGTGTTTTGTTTGTTCTTGTGTTTGCACCGAACCTCCTCGATCATAATGACCAGCTGCACCAATCAAGCAATTAAAATAAAAGTGAATGGTCGACTAGGCGTCCACTAATGGTCTGTGATCTACCCAGTGCTTATTTAGTGGAGATTCGATAATGAAAACAATAATACAATAAAACGGCCTATTTGTCCGTTGAACATCAGCATATCCGCCCTGGAAACCCGCAGGGCTCCCGCTTGATTGCCAAATAGTATGCGCCTTGCGCATACTATTTGGCAATCTTGTCCTGCGCATGTCCGCTGGGCGCCGATTGGCGATTTGCGGACGACCGGCGGACGACCGAGACATCCGAAAGTGGTTGTGCAGTGGACGTCCATCGGTGTTTAAAAGCCCATTGGGTCTCCACGAGTCAAAGTACGCGTGGGGGATAAGGACGTGCTTCGCTGCGCGCTCATTGCTCCATCTTGCTAATAATGCTGAAAACAAGATAGTTCCCCCACGAGATTCCCCACCACCAGTGGTAAGTGGTAGATATAAATAGCTTCCCGTTTGCACGTTGAAGGACGGGCTCCTCAGGGGCTGAGTGGTTAACGCCTCACACTCTAGACGCAGAGGTTGGACCTAAGAGGGCCTTCAATTCCATATGTGATCTTGAATTGTAGTGGTTATTCTGCTTTTATTAACGTGGCCTGAAATAAATCCCAGTAACCTGCTAAAGGGAGAAAGGTTGCTTAAGTGCGTTTTCGCAGGTTGGACTGGTGGCGTGACATCGAGCCAGCCTCAAAGTCTTTCTGCTGTGGTGCGACCCGCTCCTTTTCTCCCTAGTCGCTACTGTGGCAGCGAAAGGGTTTGAGAGAGGTTGCATGAGCCCAGAGGGCTTGTCTGCACGTGACTTGAAGCTCTGTAACACGTGGAATAAAGAACGGCATGCCTCATGCCTAGCCAGGTAGCAGAGCAGCACAACTTTTAGAAAGTCTCACAGCCACTCGCATCTTCGACCAACCGTGAGTCATAGAAATAGCCTGGGATGGCTTTCCTGACACTTCGGTATACCCCCACCTTCGAAGACTCCTAGGGATTTTCTGCAGGTGAGATGAAGCGCAAGAAAACGTCGCTGCTGACAAACAGATGCAAATGCAACGTGCCCACAGCAACACCAGGCTGCATAACCGGCACACGGCGCCGACAACAATATCAGACTCTCAATGCGCACCCGCTCCTTGAGAGCACACTAAGCGGGTCACACTGTTGTACCTCAGGTAGTTAGTGCCTGCTTAAAGAGATACCGGCAGAAGTGAAATGCTCCCCCGAGGCGATAGACTCGAAAGTCACTTCACCATCGAGGTTCGCGCCTTTCAACCCTTTGGAGCTAGAGACCATGCAGTGCCTACTCGGTGCGATTGCTCTCGGGAGCAGCGAACAGAAGTGTCAAATGCCAAAACGTGGACAAAGGCGAGAGCGACAACGCTTTATCTCCCTTTACGGTAGCGTACTGCTGCAAAACCAGCGTTGCACTGCTGCAAAACCAACGCCCAGTGCGCGAGACGGCTTTGAGCTCGCACAGGCAATTATGCCAGACGAGCGCCTTGGGGTCCGTTTTATGTACGAATGGCACTCCGTTGACAGCAGTCCAGCTACTGGTGAGTCAAATATCGAGTGTTATCCTGTGCTTAAAAGCAGCAGTAGCCACTACGAGGGTTGCCAGACGTTGCAGGGCACCGGACCCTGTACGCACCGCTTGGGAAGTCGTGCCCGTGCGCGCGAGGAAGTCGCGACCGAGTGTTACGGGCACGGAAAGATAATGGAGATGCACGCTGATGGCGTGTGCACGCCAGACCTAAAGGGGCCAATAAACGGCACAGGGAAGAGAAGGGTTTGCGTACCGACGGATGCATCAGGCCTCACGCGACAACCGAATGGAACGACGGCGGAGCATGGTGGTTCACAGTCGCCAAAAGAGTCGCCAGAAAGCGCGCGTGAAGAACACGATCGTCGGAAAACGTGGCGTCACCTATGCGAGCCAGCTCGCGGAAGAGAAGGTAAACTCTGTACGCTCATGACAAACAACACCAGTGGGCGTGTAAATGCCAGCGCCATGTGGCCTACGAATGGACGCTCCTGTGCGATGGTTTGGTCATTCAGCTGCGCTGCTACAGGAAGGCCAGTGAGCGAAGACAACACACTGGAGGGGCCCTAAAGTACGTGCTCCATGTGTGTCTCGCAAATCCAGAAAAACCTAAACTGGCGAGGCTAGGACTAGCCCACATTTGAGCAATTATCACCAAAGGAGGCCCACACGACGGGGTCTCCCCCGGTGGCTGAAAACAGAGGGCTGCTAAGGCAGGTGAACAAGGGGGTAGTGCACTTATGGTTGTCGCGCCATCGCGGGAGCCGCACTCTCAACACGAAAAAACGGTACCAAAAGTTAATTTTGAATGGCCTTGTTCTCTTCAGGCGCTTTTGAACTAGAGAGACTTGACACCAGTTTTGGTCTGCCAATTGTCTTTGGGAGTGCCTTTTGTCTTGTCATTGTCATATCTGCACTACAACGACACAAACGCCCGCCGATGGTCTCTGGAAGACTCCATCTATGCCTTGTCGTGCTCACAGACTTTCGTTGGCAGATTCTGTAGTGACACTGGAGGCACTCGCAGCGACAATGGCTAAACTTGCACACCTACGCCTCATTTTCAGCGATGCTACCTGCTCTCCCATTGACCTTTTCTCGCTGCAGCCCCTGGCATAATCCATGGTTTTGATAGACGGGGGTCGGGATCCACAAAAGCGAAGCAAAGAAAAGACTCCTGTGGGGCGTGCATGATGATTATTCAACGGCCTGGAAGCTTCGGAGGGGGCATTGTTATCTCCCCAAGATTTCTCCCTTCGTGGTCGTTTGAAGCAAGGCCGTTTGAAGCAAAGACATGGGCAAAATTTCGCTCAGCCGCAGATCTCCCTAGGATACGCCGACAACAGGTCTGCCGATGCATTTGGTAGTGTTTTCGGTCTGTCATTATGTTACACTACGACGACATGCTGTCTTTTGAGGCGTTGTCGTCGTCGTCGGCCCAGTTTACCCATGGGGTACAGCGACTCGTCAGCCGATGGTCTGCGTCTGCCTCGGGTCTTCGTTGGGGTTGTGTCAGGGTCGTGTCTCACTGGTGTAAATGCGCCTTTACATCACCATTTTGCACAGTTGCATGAGATCGGATGCTAGTCTTGCTTCGTAAACCATTCGAATATGTTGCTACGCATTCATTGCTTCGCCCTTTTGGTGAAACTCCGACTTTTTTCCTATACTCCCAACGTTTCTTTCCCATTCTTTTCACTCCCATTCCTCCATCCCCCGCGTGGTGTTGTGGAGGCTTTCTCTATAGAGAGAAAGAGAAAGACAGTAACGACACTATGCTCGTTTCTTCCCTTTCCAGTAAGAACCTCTACCAGGCTCTTTTTGGGGTGAGTAGACCAGTCATGCAAGTCGAGGGGTATGCCATCATTTTCAATATTTTGTATTTGTGACTCAGTGCATTGTGTGCACTTAAGCTGTGTTAGATAAATGGATAGATAAATATGTGGGGCTTAATGCCCAAAAACCACCATGTGATTATGAGAGACGCCGCAGTGCAAGGGTCCGGAAGTTTCGACCACCTGGTGTTCTTTATTATGCACCCGAATCTGAGCACACAGGCCTACAGCATTTTCACCTTCATCGAAAATGCAGCTGCCGAAGCCGGGATTCCAACCCACGATCTGTGTTAGATAAATAAACCTCCAATCATTGTTCCCCGAAATCATCGTGTTAACTTTTCATCGCTTGCCTGTGCGGAATGGCTCCCACATTTCTTCGTCTTCTTGGTCTTCAGATGCATCTAGCTTAAACAACCCCGATGTTTCGCTACAATGCACTGCACATGCGCACACAATAGGGACATACGAGACGAGAGTACAGTAGACAGCTTGAAAGTGCAGGAAGTCAGGGCAGCAACGTTGGAAAAATATGCAGTGAGCATTCATTTCATTGAAATCTGTATAAGCAACATTTCTGCAATAGTTATTCATAAAGTACGGATCGTTTCCTAAGTGGTCGATATGCTTAGGACAATCTGTTAATTTTCCGCGAAAGTACTCAAGTCATTGTTCTGGCTGAGTAGTCATCTGCTATTCAGGGAGCTCAGACGACAACGTCGGCGAATACAACTGTTGCTCCCGCCGGTTGTGGACTGCACATTGTAGTTATATTTCTGCATGCATAACGACCGGTCTTTCTGAAGGATTGTAGCCAAAACGCCCTTCCAGTGTCAGTTTTTACAGCAAAAGCTGTTATGAGATCACAACTCGGGTCACGCGCAATGGTCCGCTGCCAGCGCCGGTGTCCGTAAAACATCGCGCGAAATTAAAAAAAAAAATTGCCCGCAGCTTCCCTCGGGGGAACACTGAGGAGGATGCGGAAGCGGTTCCGCCAACAGTTTGGCCGGCGCTGGTCGAAGGGACGTCGATCATTCTGTTTGTGGATTCGTTGGCATTCATTTCACGGCGACTTCGGACGTCGACGCGCCGTACAAACCAATGGACGAGCGGCAACTGAGCGAGCGAGCGCCGACCTTGAGTATATATACAGCGCGACGGCGCATGCGCTGTCAGCTGTCGAATGTTCTCGAAGGAGAAGCGCGCGCGCGGCACAGATGGTGACGGCGCGACGGCGCATGCGCTGTCAGCTGTCGAATGTTCTCGAAGGAAAAGCGCGCGCGGCACAGATGGTGGGCGACGGCGCGACGGCGCATGCGCGCGCGTCAGCTGTCGAATGTTCGAGAAGCGGTGCGGACGGCGCGGACGGCGCACTACAAGGCGCGAGTATAAGATGCTTCCACATCTAAAAAAAAACTTGCACTAATTTACACAGTGGGGCTCGAACGCAGGTCCTGTGGGTGCCAGCCCAGTATTGCCCCGCTGAGTCACACCGGTGCTTGAGACTTGTTGGCAAACTTGCCTTAGGCAGGCTTGATGTCGGGAAAGCATTCGCGTTAATACGACTTAAGAAGCATTTTAAAACAGCGAACGAACAACTAGATGCGCAATGCGAATACCGTAACGAGTGTGTCGTCCAATGCTCCATCCCACTACAAAAGCTTGTTCTTGTTCCACACCATTCTAAGAAAAAAAACCAGCTAAGATTCCACAAATTATGTCCACCAGAAGACCAAGTGTGGTGAAGTGTGTGTCGTGTGCAAATTCGGAGGACTAACGAGAAGACTAACGGCTCACATAGTCCACCAGGTATATGTTGAAGCGACTAACAGATCCTTTTTTTGCAGATTTCGTTGAATGCACGAGTCAGCAGCCTTTCAAAGGTCTGGCTCTCGGGTCAGGTGCGCCCTAGCGTTGTGGAACTCACCTTTTGACTTTGTCGGGGTGGTGGAATGGTGGTTGCGGGAGGCGGGGGACTGAGGGGTGATGAATGTGGCAAATACTGGTTCAGTGTTTCCGCGAAATGATGACAGGGCTTGTCAGCCCGCTTACGGTTACTATGAAGAAAATAACGCCAGAAAAGATTAATTTGTCGGACGTTAATATTGTGCCATACATTGTAAGGATTTGAAATTTAGTGAAATAAACTTAATTTTTACCATAGAAGACAATCATGCAAGCCTGACGGACATTAAGCGCGGACATAGTGTATCCATCCTCGCCAGACTTCTTCGGAATCGCTCGTGTCACTGCGGTCAGGAGTACGGCTTGTGTTCGTCACTCGTCGTGATCTTTCTTGCTTTTATTTTGTGAAAGGTGAGAGCTGCTTCACAGTCTATCAACGTATCTGTGAAGAACCTACTTCGTTACATATTCTGCAATTGTGGACGCACATGCATGTGTGTTTCTGTGGAACGGCTGTTCAATGGACCGAACACCACAACACCCCTGCGAAGAAAC
This sequence comes from Rhipicephalus annulatus, assembly GCA_013436015.1. Lineage (NCBI taxonomy): Eukaryota > Metazoa > Arthropoda > Arachnida > Ixodida > Ixodidae > Rhipicephalus > Rhipicephalus annulatus. The sequence continues at coordinate 339,618 of WOVY01011200.1, read as the reverse complement.
GGACACCCCAGCTTGCATGCAAGATTCCTTCGCGGATTCTTTTGTGCAAAGCTTTAAGAATGGACGCTGTCACTTAGAAGTGTGATCACCAATTTTCGGATTAGCTGGCTCGAGAAACCACGTGCCTTGTCAGTTTTAAGGTAAGCCTTTTTTTTCATTTTTCTCACCTTGGCACATTACAATATAAATAATATGAAAGCTGAAAAAGCACGGTGCGCAGAATGTTTTAACATCTTTTATGAGCACGTGCCTGCTTAAATATTGGGGCTTCGGCGGTCAAGTTGTGGTGTTCAATAGCAATTTTATTTTATAGCTACATTTTCTCGCATTTCTTGCAGGTAATAGGTGGACAGCAGCCGACGGCCAACACATCTGGTCCGCAGGACACACTGTTTGGAGAGAATAAATGTTTCTAGCTTTGAATTGGTGTCTGCAATTTTCGGTTTCTATACACATAGTTATGGATGTAGTACTGAGTAAAGCGCAGCTTACCTGAGCTATCATGTCAGTTGGGTGAAGACGGCTAGATGAATGAATAGTGAATTAATCATTGGTCCCTTTAAAAAGTGTTCAAATGGATTAACAGTTTATCCCGAAGGAGTAACACTCACTGTCCTAGGAATGATTTTTCGGGATCAACAGCTAGTCTTTACGAGATTCACATTTGCTCTGTTAGGTACCATTTCGAAAAATCAGTTTTTAGTCCTTACAGGAGTATCCATTAGTCTTCACAAGAGCAACCTTTAGTCCTGTTGCAGTTAGTCTCCAAAAGGACGAATAGTTGTAAGAAATCCGTTGATCCAGAAAAGGACTAACCTGCCTACTCCTTTTAGTCCTTTTTTTTCCTTAGGAGTGTATGAACTGTGGTGCATATCCACTTCAGCGATAATTCGTCATCGTTGCGAGCTACTGCATAAAGAATTGGCTCAAAACTCTTTGTAAGTGTTTAGCGGATACCACGCTTCTTAGAAGAACGACCAAAAATAACGTAGCAAATGCCGGCCTACTACCCAAAAAATTATTATAAGGCTCTAGTGGGTATCAAGCAAATGAGCTTGCAGTAGTTACCCAATGAGTGTTTTGAAAGGCTCTGAAAAGCCGCTCTTTTGGCTTTCGCTGCGACTGTGCTGCGCCTTTCGCGCAGACCTGGCGTTTTTGTTTTCTCCCGAGTGCGTGTGCGTTTTCATTTTTTTCTCTCCATTTCTACACCCTCTTTCTGGCCCCCATTTCTTCACTCCCAGTGCTGGATAGCAAACCAGATGCCAATATATGGCTGATCTCTCAGCTTTCCTTTTCTCTCTCTCTCTCTCTCTCTCTCTCTTGCATGCAGAAGAATAAATGGCTTCTCCAACTTTAGGGGGCGTCCTGCCTAGTTTATGAACCAATTTGGAGGAGTAAAACAAATATCAGAACATGGTGTTGAAACTCCCAAAATGGCTGCACAATTGTGTACACCAAAAAGCGGAGCGGTATGCCAAGCATCCAGACCAATAAAACTGTTCAAGTGGACTGGAAATCACAGTTATACTGATAACTAACCGTTGGTGGCCTGTCCAATTAGGTTCCCATTGTTCGCCTCATTAAAATTAGCCCAAATGGAGGTGCCACGCTTAGATATCACAAAGTTTGTTTTCTAAAATGCCTACCCGCAATTACCGAATGATGGCAAGCGGAAAATTTTTGGACTGCTACCGATAAGACAGAGATGATTTGTCTTCGCACAGTGTTGTACAGGTGACGATGTGTGATAGCGTGTTCATGGAACTATATTCTGACTAGTAAAATCAAAGACTGTACACTAGGAAACGATCCCAGGAGACGAAACTTTATAAGGAGCCGACAAGCATTGAAGAGCTGAAATGCAACCGACGTAATAGAGCTATTAGAGCTTTCGAAGTCAATAAATAGGCGTAAGGTAGCCGATATAAGAAGGTAAAGCATGGAGAAAACCGAACATACCGTAAACAGCCGAAAATGCATGAAAGCTGCAAAGGCAAGCTTGTGCATGGGCAAATATCGGATGCACGCATTAAGGACAAAGAAGGCAAAGTCACAACCAGTACAGATTGGATAGTCTAGGTGACAGAGGAGTTCTACAGAAAGGTGTACAGACGCAAAAACAACCAGGATGATATCGTAAGAAGCAATATTAGCCCAGAGAAATTTGACATCCTGCCAGTAACCACAGGAGAAGTAAGGAAAGAGACAAAGCCGCTGGTGAGGATGAGATAACAACGGACCTGCTGAGAAATGTCGGAGAAATTGTGTTAGAATAACTGATGACCTTATTTACGAAGTTCCTCTTGGCCGGAAGGGTAGCAGAATCTTGGAGGAACGCCAACCTAATTGTAATCTAAATGGATGGAGACGCCAAGGAATTGAAAAAAATTACAGGCCGATATGCTTACTGGCCAATCTCTACAAACTATTTACAAAACTACTAGCTAGTAGATTAAAGCGACGTTAATGGACCATAATAATACTATCTATTCAGTAGCAGAGAAATGCGTGAAATACAACCAACCCCTACGCATAACTTTCGTAGATTACGAGACGGAGGTGTTTGAATCAGTCGAGACATCAGCAGTAATACAGGCACTGCGGAATTAGGGCATCGACAAAACCTATATAAGCCTACTGGAAGAAATCTACAGTGGATCCACAGCCACTATAGTTTTCCATAAAGAGAGTGACAAAATCCCACTGAAGAAAGGTGTTAGGCAGGGAGACACAATCTCTTTAATGCTATTTGCCACGTGTTTGCAGGAGGTTTTCAGGACTCATTCAGAACAGTTAGGAATAAAAATTAATGTAGAATTTTTTAGTAACCTGTGATTCACTGATGACATTGCATCGATAACTCATGGGACGAATTACAGCTCATGATTGCATACCTGGACACGAAAAGCAGAAGAGTCGGTCTGAAAATCATTATACACAAAATTAAAATATTGTGCAACAGTCTAGGCAGACAACGGCACTTTGCAATAGGTGTAGAGACGCTGGAAGTTGTAACGAAATATGTCTAATTAGGACAGGGATCAACTACGGAGCCGAACTATGACAGTGAAATAACTTGGGGTAGGTAACAGTCAGCAAGCATTCTGAAATAATTAATGGTAATGTGTCGCTATTCTTCAAGAGGAAGGTATATAACAGCTGCATGTTGCCGGTACTTAATTAAGGAGCAAAAGCCCGGAATCTTACATAGAGGGTTCAGCTTAAATTGAAGACGACGAAGTGAACGATGGAAAGGAAAATGATAGCTGCAACCTCACACAAGTAGAGAGCAGAGTGGGTTAGGAAACAAACCGAGGTTAATGTTATCATAGTTGAAATCGAGAAAAAAATGAAGATGGGCTGGACATGTAGCACAGAGGTATGATAACCCCTGGTCATTCAGGGTAACTGACTGGATTCCCAACGAATGCAAACGCACGAAAGGTGACAGAAAGTTAGGTAGGCCTATGAGAATAAAAGGTCTGTAGGTATAACGTGGCAGCAGAAAGCACAAGACCGCGTTGATTAGCGGTACATGGCAGAGGCCTTTGCCCTGGAGTGGATGTAGTCAGGCTTATGATGATTTTGATGACTGGACACGATGAACAGTTCCTTCGGCGGCGTGTGACTGTAAGTACTTTGGATGCGAACCTTCTCATGGTCGAGCTCAATCTAGTGTGAGGCGTGACCACCCTTACTATGCATGCGCGCCCCTCCCCCTTTCTTTCCTCTTGCATCCATACGAGCGGCGCTAACACCCCCATTGGGCATTCCCGTCCCCTCCTTGTCTCTCGCCTCTCCCTGCGCACCTTTCTTCTTGCCTTGCAATGCCAACACTGGCAGCGTCTGCTAGCCTGCACTCGCTCCCACTTTTCTCACCATTAGGCATTCCTCACTGCCGCGTTTACATCCCCATTGCACATGCACGTACCCTCCCACTCTCTCTCCTCTTCTGCACTTCCCCTCTCGCCTGACAGCGCCAATGCAGTCAGTGTCTGCTAGCAAGTTTCTCGATTAAAAAAACTGCTTGCACTGCACAGCGGTTTACTGGCCACTTCGTATATAGAGGCACTACATCTAGATCTCCAAGGTACTGCCTATGGGGGACTTCTACTGCACGTTGTTGAAGAATGAAAATTCGCACGTGTGTGTAAACTAAAAGTGGACTGCAGGTCTCTGTGTTCAGTCGGAGTCTTCTGTCTCGCATTGCCCATTAGCAACAATTGGCATGTTACATCATGAAACACCTCTCCATCACTGCGTGCCTTGCACCTTCCCAGGTTTCTCCCCTACGCAACGCCGCGATGAGAGCCAGCGTCAACGCCTCCGCCAGTGTAAGCGTTCACGCCCGCTGCTTCGCATCATGGTTACTTTTCGCGAGAGACGATGTAATACTTTGTTCTATATTTACGACTGGAATGATCAGAACCATTTGGTAGCAGATATTCTGCAGGAAAAAAGATTTGCACCCTGCATTCAGCTTCAACAGGCAGCACAATATGTTTACAGGATACTGAGAATAAAACACTGTCTTCAAATTGTTTTATTGCGCTTTGTAACTCGTTTAAAGCACGTTCTAGAACAAAAAATAATGGTGCGCTCTCCTGGATATCTAGCACATGTGTTTAGCATAGTAGCACGTTGACACATAAGAGAAAAAGAGGGAAAGGGCCAAATTTGTCACCTTTGTGTTAAAACACTAACTAAAATAAAAGTGATCATTAACCGCGTGCACCTCACGTAATTTTTGGTATACGCATGAACGGCTGAAAGGTTGAAACAAAAGAAAACTATATTAAAAGCAAGTTAATTCAGGCTTCATTGGACCGGGAAAATGGGCAAATTTACCAAATGACGATGTATCGAAAGTAGCAAGACACATACGAAAAAGTCTTTTTCATGACTGCCTTTTCAATTTATTTATGATTACGTATATGTAGTACTTATTTTGCATAAGAGCAGAGACTGGACTGGAGCAGAAACCGCAATTTTCATCATCGGGGCTTCGTTCATAATTCGACCGCCACTCAAGGCCACCGCTAATAAAAGAACGAGTACTGCCACCACCTACAACACTGTGTGAGCGTGACAATAATTTCTTTTTTTTTGCTGGAAAAACAACCGTTGCCTTATGGTTCATCCAACACAATGCAGCAAGCTAGTGTTTTACCAGCATACAGGCTGCGGCTGAAGCTGATCACATTGTTACGGGGAAAAAAGTATATGCGCACATACCTTTGCGAGCAAATGCGTACAACGCCGCTGCAGTCCACGCACGTTCTGCTCAGCACTTCGTCAACGTTATTCTCAGGTATCTACTCAGCCCATGACATTATCCGCCGGTGGCAGAAGCACTGTCCCGGTGCGATCAATCCTCGGAGAGTGAGTAGGATTGTTTACGAGGTACTAAAGCTGTTTCTGACGTGAAGTGAAGGGAAGCAATGTTATAGGTCACACTGGTGACCTTGCGTATGACGCGGTAAGGGCAAACGTAACAAGACATAAGTTTTTTTTGCAGAAACTGACGCATCGTGATGGTAACCACATCGAAGACCAGTGATTCCAGTGAGTACTGCACGTAGCAATGCCGGCGATCGTAAACACTCTTTTGGTTAACTTGCGAGGCCCATAAGCGATCCCGGGCGGTTTGGCAGACGATGTCAGCATTACCCAGGGAATCACAAGCATAAGTAGTCGAGTAGCTCGATGACGTCAGAATGGAGCATAGTGCCCATAGATAAAGGTGATTTATAACCAAACAGTAGGAGAAAAGATGAAAATCCAGCTATGTTATGACGTAAAGAGTTGTAGGCGAAGAAAACGAAACGTAGGTGAATGTCCCAACCTTTGTGATCCATAGAGATGTAGAGACGTACATCACCAGCATGTTTGTCAGGGTACTTATGAGGTGTTCTGTGAGGCCATTGGTTTGTGGGTGGTACGCTGTCGGGAACTCGTGGTGGGTGCAGCAGGATCACAGGAGGTCGTCGACTACTATAGATAGGAAACAGCAACTGCGGTCGGTGATCAACTGACGAGGAGCACCATGACGCAGAATAATCTCATGAAGAATGAAATTGACTACATCAGTAGCGCGGCTGATGGAGAGGGCTCGCGTAATGACATACCGCGTTGCGTAGTCGTTAGCGATGGCATTCCACCTATTACAGGTGGCCGACGCGGGAAAAGGTTCTTGAAGATCGATTGAGACTGACTCGGAAAAATGGTATTTCAATGAGCTCGAGGGTACCAGCAGGCTCAGGGCAGGTGTCTTGTGGCGCTGGCCGAGGTCGCACGCCGCAACGCCTTGTCGCAAAGAATGGTAGAGGCCAGGCCAAGCGAATCGTCGGCAAATGCAGTCATACGTGCGTGAGATCTCTAGGTGGCCTGTGGTGGGTTCATCATGAAGCTGGGCCCAAAAATCCGAGCGGAGATGTGCAGGAACAGCGAAAAAAAGCTCAGCACCATCAGGGTGGGCGTTGCAGCGGTGCACAATGTTGTTGTGAAGGACTAACATCTGTAAGGAGTGCTCAGGATGGAGAGATTGCAGACTATTGATAATAGGGCGCAAAAGAGCAATCACAGCATTGTTCATCAGCTATGTTGGTGAAGGCTGTAATTGAGAGAACGAAGGCTTCATTTCAGGGGGATCGACTGGGTGACGAGACAAGCGGTTGGCATCCTTGAGAAGTTGTCCAGGTTTATCGCATACGAAAAAGTGTACTCTAGTAAGCGCAGCGCCCAGCGACCAAGGCGCCCCGTAAGGTCCTTGAGCGAGAACAGCCAGCAATAGCAATGATGGTCCGTAATAACGGAAAAGTGTCTGCCATACAAATACTGTCGGAATTTCACGATGGCCCCGACGACAGCTAAGCACTTGCGTTCTGTGATCGAAAGATTTTGTTCCAAGCGTGACAAGAGTCGGCTTGCGTACGCGACGACATGGTGTATTCCTTTTTTTATTGATGTGATATACAGGGAGAGGTTAGAGCAGAAGTACTGTGCCGGCTACTCCTTAGCCCTTGAGTGACAGTTGAACACATAGTTTTAGTGAAAACATAAAGAGCAATGCATGAAAAATATAACACCCGAGCGCACATATGGAAAAATACAATCCAACGCGCATATTAAACAACATCCACAGAATGATAAAGAAGTGTTCGAAAGTCAACGAATAAATTTTCTGATAATTCCACTCGTTAACATTAGATCCAACCAGCACAAAATAGCAAAACACACGTTTGGTCCTTATGTAGATGTATTCACTCACGTGTACACCATAGTCGACACGCCATGTACTTCAGCCCACACATATGATGGATATCATGTGTGTGATAAGTACGCACAATAAGTACGCCGTGTTACACAAATGAAAATTAGTTGCTTTTTTAGTACTTGTCGGCAATTAGGCTGCCTTGTAAAAAACGTTTTTACGCTTTTAAAGCGTACAACTGTAAAGTCCTAGTTGGCCACTGGCCCAGCAGTTTCTTGATAATAAACGGTCTGCGGTCTAATGCTAAGAGATCCGATTTGAGGCAGTGTCTCGTCGTGTCATGATGTGAACAGTCTAGAAAAAGGTGACATACGTCTTCATCTATGAATTCAAGTTTGCATTCGAGAGTCACAGCTCTGCCAGTTTGTGCAAAAAATGTTTTGCGCATGTTGCGCCTAGCCTCAGCCGCTGAATAATTGTTTCTATAACACTATCTAATGCTAGCGTAATTTCGAATTAAATGAATGGATCGGAGTTATATGAACCCCAGCTCGTTCTATTTTGGTCAAACCAAGCATTTTCGCTCATTCTGAAAGTTGTAGCTTTCATAATACTACGCAATTCAATTTTCGAGATTGTTAAAGAAGCACTAACATCTACGATGTACTTGTCATGCTGCTTCATTCGCAGTTGTGTTTCCATGGATGTTGTAATGGCCAGGTATTCTTTGGAATTTGATCTCATGTTGCGCCTGACTTGCTTTGGTGAGCTCTGTAAGTGTTTCGTATGTCATACTACCAATAATCATTGTCGTGTTTGTACTGAAGAGTGATATTACTGCAGCCTGTGAATCGCTGAAAAGTATTTTTTTTCGCGTCTGGTGCCAAGTTTATAACATTTATAGCATACAGAATAGCGAAGAACTCGGCTGTTGTAAATGACGTCGCGCGACATAATTAAAATCATTCCTCAAAATTGAGCTGTGGTATAATAAATACTAATGCTGAAGACGTTGTAATACTTGAGCCATCTGTGTGAACGTGTATGTATCATGGAAAGCGCATGTGTATCTGATAAAGCGCTAGTTTTTGAGCAGCCTGGATGAACACGTCTCTCTTTCAGATTATGCCATCTAACGACAATTCAATGCTTGGTATTGAAAGCATCCATGGAGGATAGTCAACTTGAAAGCTCCAAAATTCATTCTTTGGTAATATATGCAGTATATTCTGTATTTAATTATTTATTTATTTGAAATACCTTACATGGTCACATGGGCATTGAGTGAGAAGGCTTTACAAAAAAATTTTATACATTAAAGGTATGAACCCAAATTCACATGAAGAAGCGAAATATGATATGCAAAAACAGAACAATGTAAAACAAATACGATCGAAATTCGACAAAGGGTAAATGATACAAGAACCAGCAGAAAGTGCAACAATAAAAAGTGAAATACAAGTTGTAGCCCCGCCGCGGTGGTCTAGTGGCTAAGGTACTCGGCTGCTGACCCGCAGGTCGTGGGATCGAATCCCGGCTGCGGCGGCGGCATTTCCGATGTAGGGGGAAATGTTGTGTGCCCATGTGCTCAGATTTGGGTGCACGTTAAAGAACCCCAGGTGGTCAAAATTTCCGCAGCCTTCCACCACGGCGTTTCTCATAGTCATATGGTGGTTTTGGGACGTTAAACCCCACATATCAATCAATCAAGTTGTGTAGTATATTATAAGGTACAATAAAATACCAAGAGTAATACAAGTGATTCAATGAATAGTTTGCGCGAAAAAAAAGGGGGGGGGAGGGAGAGGAAGACTACAACTTGTAACCCATTGCACATGACACTGCGCAAACACCCGAACAAAAGCACTGATTATTACGTGCGACATGTTAGGAAGAACTTGGTCTGCGAGAGATATGCGCGTTGAGAGATTGCCTGAATTTTGCCGAGTTAGCTTCGACCACTATATTATCAGGTAAGCTGTTCCATAGGCGTATGGCTTGCGGAAGGGCGGAATAGTTGAAGGCGTCAGTACAACCGTAGGGTCGAGTCAAACTTAGATTATTATGTATTCTACGAGATTTGTGTGTTGATGTACGCAGATCCAATACATGATGGTCAAGCTGGTACACGTATTTATGGAATAATGGCAACAAAGCCATATCACGATGATCACTTAACAGCTCGACGGAAAGAGAGAGTTTTATTTGTGTCACACTTGAACGATAGTCATAGTTTTGAACAATGAAACGAGCGGCTCTGTTTTGTGTCGATTCTAAAGAAGTTGTCAAATATTTTTGGTGAGGAGACCAGATAGGAGAAGAAAACTCAAGTTGTGGGTGGATGAATGTTTGAAAAGCGAGCTTGCGAACAAAGAAGGGTGAGTTTCGAAGGTTGTGGCGTAAGTACTCTAATGATTTGGCAGCATTGGCACATACGTTATTAATATGGGTAGTCCAAGAAAGGTTTGGAGTAAAAGTGATGCCTAGATATTTAAAAGAAGAGGTCTCGGAAAATGGACTGGTTTTTAAACTGTATGAAATGTTGGATTTGAAATGCTTCCTGCTAAACATTACTTTGCACTTCGATGAGTTCAAGTGCATTAGCCATGTGTCACACCAATCGGTAATTAAGTTGAGGTCATCTTAAAGAGAAATGTGGTCGGTGGAGCTGTTAATTGGGCGATATATAATGCAATCATCAGTGAATATGCGTTGATGATTGAATTATAAAAAATTTCTTCATTAACATTGCTTTTATCCCTTCGTAAATTCTCCAGTGCCAATGGGTGGTCTTTGTGTTTGGTCCGTAAGCCAAAATGGTGGCATGTTTTGATTGTTGTCATGGCTGCCGGGTGTTTGTCGAGGCTCTGCTGTGGCAAGACTGCTGCAAGTTGCTCGTGGAACACCTCGGCAGACGCGCAGTCCCCTAGTTAATAGTCTTTGAAATCGCTCCTCTGAAGTGCGGGAAAGGCCGTGTAACACTACTGCAGAATATGCAATTTTTCGTCGTATGAAAGAAATATAAACAGCAAGCATGGATGCTACATATTCACCCCATGATTCCCCAGCAATTCTGCGAAGTATATAACTAGCATATTCACCTCGTTTTCGAGTTTTTTTATGTTGGGTGCCCTTGATGGCTGCCGATAAAGTATTAGTACGAGAAATAGATGCTGTGTCACAGTAATTAGTGGTTCCCTTTCCGAATTGAGATTGAAAATTTTTATATTCCTTCTAATGAAGTGCAATACAGCTGTCTTAGCGTGCAGCAATACTATCCATCCTTTTTGAAGAAATGTTTTATAATAATTATGCCGTCTTAAAATGCAATCTGAATTAACTGAACGTCACTTCTAGATGCCATAATGCACACGCCATCTGCACATAAATATTATTTGAACCAAGAAGGCAGCCTTTTTTCCAAGTAAGCCATAGCACAGTTGAAAAGAAAAGCGCTGAGTACGCTTCTTTGTGGCACTCCCTGTGTGACGTCGTGTTCAGCTCTCTTTCCTTCGCTCATCTGAATGAATATTTTGCAACCTGATGAAATTTAGAGATCCACCGCAAAGACATGCCGGGCAGTCCGAGTTCCAACATACTTAGCAGAACATGAGTGTGACTGACTGTGTGAAATGCCCTTTTGATGTATAAGAACACTGCGATCGTCAAACTACCACAGGCGCGTTCATGCTTTACATACGCTACTAAGTGCAGTATTACATTCATAGTGCATCTGTGTTTCCCAAAACCTCTTAAGTAGTTGAACAATACCCCGGTTCGATTACACCACCACTCAAGTCGTACATCAATAATTTTTTTAGTTACTTTACATAAGCAACATGTCCGACTAATTGGGCAGATGAATTCAAGGCTCAAGCGCGCCTTAGCTGGTTTAAAGATCGCAATGATATGAGCGAGCTTCCAAGACTCGGGTACAATTTCTTGTGTCCCTAGATTCTTGTATATTATCTAAGAGAATGATTGGTGCCTGTTGGCTCGAAGTTCCTTTACATATTGTAATTCCGTCCGGTACAGAGGCCAAGTTTTGAAATGGTACTACTTAACGTAAATGCAGGGTCTAGTTGAGGATGCTGAGTCTAATTGCAAGCATTAACTTTATGACTGGCTAACGCAGCAAAATTATCAAATAAGGCACATTATGATAAGCCAGGCCTATACTGATAAGCTGACAAAATTGATCTGCAACCACAACTTTCCGTTTGTCCAATGCTACGTCAAGAGCACGAAATGCGAAGCTCTGTAATACCGGACCTCTAATTCAACAATTTACAAGCCAAATTCCTGAAACAGGTGTGTGGGAAAAGAGCGTGCCACAAAAATCAAACCAGCGTCGTTTACCTAAATTTTCTAGTCTGCGCATTAAGCTGGGAATTTTCTGTGCATTTTTTTTTATTTTTCTAACCCTCCACTGCATCGATATGCCCTTCCGGAATGGCGTCTGACGGCTCTCAGATGTTCAACTGCAGCATAGTGTTTTGGAATCAGGACTTTTTTGTACATTTCTTGCCATTATCCTGCAAAATTCAGTAAAGCTTCCAACTGTCGTAAGCCCCGCCGCGGTGGTCTAGTGGCTAAGGCACTCGGCTGCTGACCCGCAGGTCGCGGGTTCGATTCCCGGCTACGGCGGCTGCATTTTCAATGAAGGCGGAAATGTTGTAGGCCCGTGTACTCAGATTTGGGTGCACGTTAAAGAACCCCAGGTGGTCAAAATTTCCGGAGTCCTCCACTACGGCGTCTCTCATAATCAAATGGTGGTTTTGGGACGTTAAACCCCACAAATCCAACTGTCGTAAGTTCACTAATTTGGTTTGTTAGGTGCCCCGCCACGGTGGTCTAGTGGCTAAGGTACTCTGCTGCTGACCCGCAGGTCGCGGGTTTGAATCCCGGCGGCGGCGGCTGCATTTACGATGGAGGCGGAAATATTGTAGGCCCGTGTGCTCAGATTTGGGTGCACGTTAAAGAACTCGAGGTGGTCGAAATTTCCGGAGCTCTTCACTACGGCGTCTCTCATAATCATAGGGTGGTTTTTGGACGTTCAACCCCACGTATGAATCAATTGGTTTGTTAGGTGGCACCGAAATGATTTTCATTTCATCAGTTTGCTGTAGCGCCTGATGTTGTCATTTTGCAAGCACCGGTGATTTATAAGGACGGAGAAATGGTCACTCCAATGTGTTTCCACATCATTTCTCCATCGTACACCCTTAACTAGATCTTGGGAGCACATGGCAACATCTATGCAGCTCGAGTAATTATACCTACGGAGAAAATTTGGGGTGCCGTCATTTAAAATTGTCACATCGCATCTGTCTGCAGCACACTCAACAACGTCCCCACGTGCATGACATCGATCTCTACCCCAGATTATGTTGTGCACATTAAAGTCTCCACATACTAATGTATATGAATAAAAAATATTGAAGATATTTGTTAGCTCTTCCACCGAAATATGGCTGGAAGTTTGTAGGCAACGATTATTCACAGCTATGCAGTGCTCTCCAAAGGATACTTTATAAGCGACGAATTCCGGAAAGTCTGAATCACTTCAATGAACTTGATAAAAAGGTAGGCCCTTTCTGACACACAGATGCACTCTAATAGGACCACTTCGTTAAGGTTTCTTATATATCACGTAGTTACAGAGGCGTAAATCGTCATTCATTCCTGCCTCTTGGATGCTAAATATTGGAGAGTTATATTGTAAAAGAAGTTTATTGTAGTCAGCACACTTTCTCCGAAGACTGTTAGCATTCCACTGGAATATGAAGACACTTTTAAATAGCTTATTTATATGTTACTCGTTGCAGGTTGGACCTGAATTGTTGAAACAATAGTGCTTCAGGGCTTTTACTTCTGGTAGGTTGTTTCCTTGTGGAAGAGCAGAAAGGATTGCTTTAAAGTGATGCGAAAAACATTGGTAGAAACAGTTGCATAACAGATGCAGAGGCACGGTCACCATTCAATATTTCTGTGTCTGAGGTCCTACTAAGAAGGACGATGTTTCGATGTTGTAGCTTGGGTGAACACTGGCGCTGTCGGTTCTGCTACTTTCCGGCTGAGGTCGCGTGGGCGTTCGCAACTTTGATGCGTAGGATGAAGTACTTGAATGTACTTATCGTGAGTGGTCTCTTGGGTGCAACCTTGGTGGTTTTTTTTGGTGTGTTTCTCGGGTGTTGCTGCTGTGGTGTGCGTTGAGGTAGATCTCGTACAGGATGAACAATCTCAAGGTTTGGAGAGGGTTCATTGAGGCATGGATCTCTTCCCTGGATAAGCCCATGCCGGCGCATTTTCGCAGCAGCTTTATTTTGCGGGAAGCCTGAATATAAGGCTGCGTGATTACCTGCACAGTTCACACGTTTAGGCTGAACAACTGACTTCCACTTTTTATGGTGGTGTTCTTTTAAGCACATCTTGCACCGGCGTGTGTTACGGCCACCTTTTGCCATAATTCTATATCACAGGCAGTTATAGCACCGAAGTGCTGGACCAAGATATTCACCCACTGGGTGACTGGTGCATGCTAAGCAGATTCTTCCTGGAATCAGGCGGGCATCTCGGAAAGTCGGAATCACTGCGTGAAGTGGGCGCGACGTTAGTGCTCCATCTTCCTCAGGGTAATATTTCATTTGCCGCCACGCCGATATAGCCGCTGCATTTCTCAAGTACTCTAGAAGTTGTTCGTCTGAATACTGCAGAGGCACATGCTTTACTTTCCCAACGTTTCAAATGTATGACTCAGGTATCAGAGGCTTAACTTCCAGGCTGCCTACATTCGAAAGCATCAGAAGACGCTTTGCTAAAGCTAAGGAAGCAACGCTGACACTGAAGCTTCCATCTCTGGTCGTTCTGAATCACTGCACTTTTTCTTCAGCAGCGGAAGCTACTTCGGCTGACAGTCAATTGGGGTTCGCTTTCTAGAAACTGGCACCTTCAACTGAAGTGAACGAAAGGCGACTGGGGTGCCCTCTGCTCGCTTTTTCTAATACGTAACTAAAGTAAAGGTTCATTTTCGCCTGTGTCTTCTTCATCTTAGCTTACGATTTAAGTTGACGATTCACCGTCGAAAGATTCTTTTGTAAGCGAAGCTCCTCGATATCAGCTTTATTGCCATCCACTGCTGCTGAGCTCGTTGGAGCCGTTTCCCGGTAGTGAATGAGCAAACGTGCCGGCTTTATGATGTTTCGTCGCACGTGTAAGCCCCCAGTCTTTTCACTGTGTCCTGCAGCATCGTGCATGAGGCTTGATACACTTCGACGATTGATTGATTGAAGAATTTGTGGATTTTAACGTCCCAAAACTTCGATATGAATATGAGAGACGCCATAGTGGAGGGCTCCAAAAATTTCGTCCACCTGGGGCTCTTTAACGTGCAAGCAAATAACACACTCAATTGGACGAGCATAAGACTAATGACGATGGCTACCAACCACCATAGTGGTCACGTACTAGCCAAGTTTTTTTTTTATAAATTTACCTCCTACCTGTAGGGCGCCGAGCCCTTGTAGTCTTCACCCGACGTCTTGTTGGCACAACAAAGAAGAAATGGATGTCAGGGTAATAGTCCGAGAAAGGAAACAAAATCGAACACTGCAAAAAACAGCATTTGAACAGAACCACTTCTTCTTTTTCTCTTTCATTGTTTCTGTATTGTGCATTCCTTGTTTCTGCTGGGCCAGCACTGCACCGATGTCATGGCCACTGGCATCGGTACGAAGCTCCATGGTGGCAGATGGGTTGAAGTGTGTCAGGACTGGTGGATTGGTGAGGATGGCAACGAGCGACGAGAAGGCGCTTCCTTGCTGTTGGCCCCAGGTGAATGTGACATCCTTTTTCAGTAGGCAGGTTAGAGGACGGGCTACTTCAGCGAAATTCTCGACAATACGACGGAAGTAGGAGCACAGTGCCAAAAAACTTCAGACGTCCTTGACTGTGGGGGGTGTTGGGAAGTCGTGATCTGCTGGGACCTTCGCACGCTTGGGTTGTACGCCCACTACGTCAACAAGATGACCATGTACGCAGATTTGGCGTTGCCCAAAGTGACATTTGGACGAATTAGGTTGCAGGTTGGCACGTCAGAAAACATCAAGCACTGTGAACAGATGCGTAGGATAGTTTCTAATGAAGTCGAAAAAACAATAACATCGCCAAGATAGCAGAGACGGATGGATCACTTAACTTCTCAAATGAGAGAGTCCATCTGGCACTCAAAAGTCGCTGGAGCATCACATAATCCTTAAGGCGTCACTTTGAACTAATAAAGTTCATCAGGGGTGACAAAGGCCGTCCTTCGGTCTTCTACAGCGATCGTACAGTCGCCTGAGCGGAGGTCTGTTTAGGAGAAATATTTGGTGCTGTGCAAGCAATCGAGTACATCACCTATGCGCGGCAGAAAATACAGATATTTTTGGCAATATGGTTGAGATGGCGGTAGTCAACACAGAATCTCCAGCTATTTTTCTTTTTTGTAACAAGTACAACGGGTGAGGACCAGGGACTGAATGAGGGTTTGGTTATGCCCTTATGAAGCATTTTACCCACTTCCCTTTGCATAATAGCTCGCTCCAGGGCTGACACATGGCAGGGCCATCTGCGAATGGGTCGAGCATCACGGGTATCGATGCTATGGGTTTGCACGGGTATCTGGTCCAAATTACGGTCGCCGAAGTCAAAGATACCCTGATAAGAAGCGAGGACGTGGCGGAAAGCAGGGACTTGTTCAGAAGTCAGCTTGTCAGAAATCATTAGCATGAAAAGACCGGAACAGGAACGTGACGAGAGCGGCGTTAATAAAAAAAAAATGTGTGGTGAGTCAGCGGTCAGGGCGGCAACTGCGTGATCGGCCAGTGGTGTCAGTTGCCTAAGTGACATGCCGCAAAGAATAACTTGTGCCGATAAGCCAAACTTGAGGACGGGAAATGAAGTTAGCTTGTCCTTAACGGTGACCACCGTGTTGGGAAGTGCGACATTGCGCGTCATGGCGACGTCAGAAATCGGAGCAGGAACATAATCACCATGGGGTACTGAAACGATTGGCGAGAGCTGGACTTGGATGGCTGTTTGAGGTGGAAGTCGGAAGAAATCGACAGAGCATATACGGGGTGGACAGACAGAAACGGTATCTGAGGAGAGGAGTTCGAGCCGAAGAGGATCTTCAGAGCAGTCAATAAGCGCAGCGTGCGTGGTCAGAAAGTCGATTCCAAGGATGAGGTCCTGAGGGCAATTTTATAGTACAGCCAACAACAGAACTGAAGTTTGATGCTCAGAAATTTCTATTCACGCAGTGCACATTCTAAGCACAGTACGAGTACTTCTTTCTGCTAGGTGGACTGTAGGTGCAATCGCAGGCGTCAGAAATTTCAGGAGGTGGCGGTGGAGGTCTGAGCTCATTACAGATATTTGTGCGCCGCTATAGCCAGTTGAGCCTTAGAAGAAGAGCCCCACTCGCGATGAACCACTTTTTTTATTTAAGTGTTTTTCTCTCTCTCTTTCCCGGTGCATCAGTATCAATAAGAGCAGTTACAGGTAAACCTTCGATGAGAGTCGATGGGAATCGATGAGAATTACAGCAAACCATCGATGAGGTAGGGTGGCAACGCTGGTTGAGAGTTATCAGGCGATTTGCAGTCTGAGCGTATATGCAGCGTCACCTCCGGCGGTTCAACCAGCTAGCTTTCCGAGTTACATCGTAAGGAGACTCAGAGCGGCAAAGTAGGTGCGAGCGGATCTGACGACTAAGGGACCATGGCGAGCAGCTGGTCCGGTGTTCTGGAAAATGCTCTGCACTTGTCTTGGCATGGTAGAACGGGCAGAGAGCGCACGTTCGGAGCGGAATGCCCGATTTTAGAAGCTTGGTGAAGGTGATGAAGTCCAACGGCTGCGGGAATGGCGGGCGATGTGTCTTATCCGGTGACACGTGAAACATATGGGCCGATCATAAACAGTACACCCTTCGGCTGGGATTCGTCATGGCCCGTAGGTGCAGTTTGGAGTGGCAGCCGCGACGACTGGAGCAGCCGAGTCGAAAGTAGCAGGGACATTTTGATGAGGTGGCGAAATTCCCCTATTCGGGACCTCTTAGCGAGCCACGGCCTGCATCTTTGAAATAGCAGCGATACTGTGTCCTGGAGCACTGTCCCTAGATATAGCGGGCTCCATAGCGTCGAGTTCTCGACGGACTATTCTAGTGACATCTTCCAGCAGTGGTGGTTGATGTAGTGTGGGCAAATCATGCACATCTTCGCAGGAGGACGTAGCCTCCTGCGAAGAATTTGATGAACGATGTGCCTACTTTTCTTCCGTTCCAAGAGACGACATTCGTCTGTGACAGACTCCACCATAAAGTAGCCCTTACACAGCAGGCAATTGAAGGGGTCATCGGCTATTCCTTTCAGGATGTGTCTTACTTTGTCCTCAAGGGTGTCCTTGTCGACCTTGCGGCAAAAAATCAACACGTCCTCGATGTATGCAATGTACGGCTCTGTGTATGTCTAGGCACGAGTCACGAGCTCTTTCTTTGCGGCCACTTGTGATCCGATGTGTTTGCCAAACAAATAACGTAATTTCCGCTTGCAGAAGTCCTAGCTGGGTAACTATTCTTGGTGCGTCTCGTACCAGATTTTTCCCATCGAACGCAAGTAGAGGATGACGTTCGCGAACATCAGCGTCAGATCCCAATGGTTGCTGTTGCTGACACGCTTATACAGTGTCAGCCAGTCGTCGATGTCTATGCCATTTGTGTCGTAAAATGGGCCTGGGTCACGAGGTTGCACCGCAACAATCGGCTGCGGGGCTGACGGAACTTGTTGACAATGAGTAGCTTGGTCAGTCACCGTGGTAGCTGTTACGCGCTGTCCTCTGCAAATATCCAGCTCGTGATGCTGTAGCGAGACGTTACCCGCACCGTCCACCAAAGTTGTAACGGGGAAGAAAGTATACGCACAGCATATATTTGTGAGCAAATGCGTACAACGCTGCTGCAGTTGACGCGCGTTCCACTCAGCACTTCGTCATTTAAATCCTCAGGTATTTACTCAGCCCGTGGCAAATTAAACATCTTCCGGCATGTGTGAGTTTTGTGCGCGCATTGGCTGGAGTCAAAACAAAGCTACAGAGTGCTTAATTCATTATCTATCGTTACTAATGGCTCGAGTCCACGCAGTTCCGAAGAGCCGATCACAGCCTACGTCTTGATTCGAGACAAACCCAGCCAGCAATATCACGCATGGTGACTATTCGAAGGATGCGATGAAAATGACAGCACAGCTTCGACCCGATTCGTTCCTTGAAAGCTCGCCGCGTAGTTCGCGTGCGCCGTGTAATATCGAAAACGAAATTTTGCTACAGAGGAAGCCTTTGTTGCCCAAAACGCAATTGTGAGAATATTGTAGATGGTGACCACGTCTTTCTGAAGGGCCACAGCTCGCTTTTGCTCCTTCGCGTCACAAATCAGTGGCTCTTCGTCCTTGAAGGGTACCGAGAATCATCTAAATTAACCAAGTCGTGGTAAAATATGACCACATTAGCGAGAGTGTGATGCCATGAAACAACACATATGCTTGCCAATACAAAGGAACACATCCAAATTATCCGATTTCTTGAAAAAAAAAACGGCCGGATTAAACTAACGAGTTTTTTCTCTATTTGTTGACATTATTTCTGTATACTACACCACCACTCGTAGATACAGGACAAAAGAACGTGTCTACTTATTTTTGTTGCAGTCCTTGTTGATCTATGTGATTACTCACTCCTCTCTGAAATCTCTTCAGTTGTTAGGGCAAGAAAAAAAAGGTGAAATCTGTCTGTCTGCCTGCCTGCCTGCCTGCCTGCCTGCCTGCCTGCCTGCCTGCCTGCCTGCCTGCCTGTCTGTCTGTCTGTCTGTCTGTCTGTCTGTCTGTCTGTCTGTCTGTCTGTCTGTCTGTCTGTCTGCCTGTCTGTCTGTCTGTCTGTCTGTCTGTCTGTCTGTCTGTCTGTGTCTATCTATCTATCTATCTATCTATCTATCTATCTATCTATCTATCTATCTATCTATCTATCTATCTATCTATCTATCTATCTATCTATCTATCTATCTATCTATCTATCTATCTATCTATCTATCTATCTATCTATATAACCACCTACGACTTTTAGCTCTCCTGGCTGTTTCGCCAACGTTATCAATGCCAAAATTAGTATGGCATAACATGCCTGTATGACGAGCATAAGCGAATAGTCATAACATAAAAGTGGAGACAGGTATGCCATGAATGTCATGATTTACATTTCATGGTCTTCCTGCTCTTGCGGTTGTTTCGCACGCATGATATATTGCGAAACCGGTGTGGTATGATATGACTGCATGGCGAACATAAGTGACAGACCCTAACATAGAAATTAGGACATGCATTTTATGTAAGAACACGACAACGTCCTACGCTCATGATGCGCTTGCGGCCATCTCGCTAGCTTCACATATACCAAATTTTGTATTACGTGATGTGAATGGATGTTGTCCAAGCATGATAACCATGACATGCGTGTCATGTAAAACATGACTACAGGGTACGCTCAGAGCGTGCTCATGGCCGTTTCTCTAGCTCCAGAAATACCAAATTTGCTATTACTTGACGTGAATGGACGACGAAGGTAAAGGACATGTCCAAGCATGATAATAATGACATGCGTGTCATGTAAAACATGACTGCATGGTATGCACGCTCATAGCGTGCTCGCGACTGTTTCGCTAGCTCCACATATACCAAATTGGGTATCACGTACGTGACGTGAATAGAAGTTAAATGGCACTCCCAATAATAATAATCATGACATGCGTGTCATGTACAACATTATTACATGATACGGTCATAGCGTGCTCACGGCCGTTTCGCTCGCTCCACATTAACCAAATTAGATTTATATGTGGGTTTTAACGTCTCAAAAGCACCATAAGAATATGAGAGGCGCCGTAGTGAAGGGCTCCGGAAATTTAGACCACCTGGGGTTTTTTAACGTGCACCCAAATCTGAGCACACGGGCCTACAGCATTTCTGCCTGCATCGAAACGCAGCCATCACAGCCATAAAGGAAATTTTGTATCACGTGGCGTGAACAGACTATGAAAGTAAATTACGCGTCCAAACATGATAATCATAACATAGAAGTCATGTACGGGATAATTTACGTTCGCCCCGTAAAGTTGTGCTCAATTTAAGGTGACATATCAACATTTCTTGTTCGTGCTTGCATATCATCTGCCGATTGGATCTGCCGATTTTATTATAACGAAGTACGAATGGCGTCCGTTATGTCCAAGTTGTTTTATGCCTACATATTCTAGGGACCATAGTTATTATATTTTGAGGGCCAAAATGGTCCAAAGGCTCAACGGGTCGTTCAGCGCCATGCGACGTCGACAGTATTTTGACGCCTTCAGCGAGCACCGCCTAAAGCGGTGAGTGACGATTAGCGAGCAACTATGATGTCGACAATTTTAGTGCCGTTGTCGCTGTCCCTACTTGTGGTACCGTCTGGCGGCGACACTTGGCTGCCTGGTAACGGCTCCATTTGTTTTGTTTTGCTTGGTTCGTGCAGCGATTGAGGTAAATTCTGCGTTTTTTTGGGGGGGGGATACTTCGGAGGATTCGTAGTGAAATCGCGAAAGCGCATGTGAATATTTGAAGCTACGATCATTGCGAACAAGTAACACGTACGCAGTGGTCACTTGCGTAATTGTGACTTGCCTTGCCAGCCAGCGTGGCCCAACTGCGCGCGTCTCCAGCTGCCTCCTTGTTGCTGCTCGGTGCGGCGTCGACTTCACCAACACTGCTCTGAAAAGGATTGAGGGAAAATGATTCGCCACTTTTCGACGTCATCCCATGTGGATGCTGTTGACGGCAGCTACGACGATGGGAGTACCGAAGACATGCCTAGATTTGCGCGCCGTGCTTATGACATGTCAGCAAAAACTCGCGTCACCATTTCGTGTGACCTCGTGATCCAACGAGGCGCGACCACAGAAGGTGACCGCTAGCGCTGGAAATTGGTGGGCCCTATAACCGTTTTGAATGGGACTCGATAATGGTCATGCTAATCAATAATATGTATAATGGTTCTTCCTCATGTTGCATTACCATCACCGAATAGTTACTAGGGGATCGATAACTACAGGTTGACGCAGGAAAAACGCTGGATGCGTAAAGTTGACGTCACTGCTCCTTAAATTATAATGTGGGCACACAAAGCAGGCTGTACATGTCGAACTTGCGTGCCACGTCTTCTGGGAACCATGATGGAGCCACGAAAAAAAGAACGCGTTTTTTAAGTAAATCTATGTAACGGACTCCATGCAGACTTTTTCTTTCAGTGAAATGTGCAATCTTCAGGAAAATTGTCCGGCTTTGAAGCTCTTGAATCACTATTTCGTTTCATTTTATTTATTTATCTTCAAAACCCCAGAGGGATATTACATAAGGAGTGGTTATATAAACAAAAATCACAAAGTTTGTCCACAAATGAATCAAGTCATTTCTTAGATAAAGGCATGCAGGTGAGGTGGTAATGGAAGTGATGTGGTGTGGAATGCCGTTCTGGTTTTTAGCTGCGCGATGAAAAAAATGATGACGAGCAAGTAACAGTAGGTGCACTTGGACGGGCGACGTTTTAAGCATGTGCGCATTGAATTGCGCATATGAGGTAGAATATAAGGGACTTGGAGAAGTGAACTGTTATACAATTTACGGTATCATGATAGGCTCGCGATGACATGGGAATGTCCTAGTACATCCAAACCAATATCTACTTTTAATGACAAAACACTGATATCATATGTGAGTGATGAAGGTGTGTACGTTACGGTTCGGTTTTGAACAGATTCTATGGCATCGTTGAGATAGATCTGATCTGGATTCCCAATAGGTAATGCATATTCGAGTTTAGGCCTAATCAATGTTTCATATGCGAGTAGTTTTACGTGTTGAGGAACGTCGCGAAAGTAACGTTTCAGAAAGTGGAAAATTTTGTTTGCAGGTGATGTGATCTTAGTCACACGAGAGGACCAGTTGAGATCATGCGTCATATTAATGCCCAAGTACACAAATGGGGCAACTATGTCAATACGGTGTTGTCAATTGTAAAAGAAAGGGTATGATGACTACGACTGCGAAAATGTTACATGGAGTGACATTTATGAGGACTTAAGGTGATTAACAACTCGTTGCAGCACTTCTTAACGTAAATTAGGTCTTTCTGCAATAGTAGATGGTTTATGTATATTAAAAGAGGATACCTAAAACTGAACTGTTGGGAACGCCTGATTTTACTTGTAGAAATTTATAAGCAGTATTGTTAATAACAATAGATTGTGATCGGTTATGAAGAAACTCTTTTATCCGCATGAGGTTGTTAGGGTGCAAGTTTAAGTCAGAAAGTTTTAATAATAATTTTTTTGCTCTACTTCATCAAGTACCAGTGCAAAGTCAATAAAATGGCGTCGGTTACAATTTTATGATGAAAGTTTCAATGAATATCATGTAGAAATGAGGCTAGTTGCATTGCGTGTAACATGATACATTCTTACAAAACTATGCTGCGACGGGTGGGAAAAAATATTGTTGTCGAGAAAATTCATAACGTGGGAAAATATGACGCAATCCATGTGTTTGGAAGGAATGCTAGTGATAGTTAGATTTACATATAAATTTATAATACAATCTATAAGTACATATAAATTGATTATATGAATTTATCCTGTTAGAGCTATTACTGCAATTGATCGATTGATATGTAGGGTTTAACGTCCCAAAACCACCTTATGATTATGAGAGACGCCGTAGTGGAGGGCTCCGGAAATTTCGACCACCTGGGGTTCTTTAACGTGCACCCAAATCTGAGTACACGGGCCTACAACATTTCCGCCTCCATCGGAAATGCAGCCGCCGCCGCCGGGATTTGAACCCGCGACCTGCGGGTCACCAGCCGAGTACCTTAGCCACTAGACCACCGCGGCGGGGCATTACTGCAATTGCAAAATACCATTCGGAATGGAATGTAATAGCGAATACATTTAATAAACCAAAGTGCAGTGTCATGTTGACCACATACGCGCCTAGTATTTCAGGTAGCGCGACATGCAAGAAGGGTAGTTCAGTACTTGTACCCTCATAAAACTTCTCTAGAAAACTTGCCCCCAAAAAGCGTTTTCTTAAGTTACAGTGTGTGGGACAACCGTACCTGCAATAATCTAAAGAACTCAGTAAAGTCGAAGTTCGGTCCGACCCGAGTCCACCACTTCA
Source organism: Rhipicephalus annulatus (assembly GCA_013436015.1). Classification (NCBI taxonomy): domain Eukaryota; kingdom Metazoa; phylum Arthropoda; class Arachnida; order Ixodida; family Ixodidae; genus Rhipicephalus; species Rhipicephalus annulatus. The sequence continues at coordinate 316,113 of WOVY01011200.1, read as the reverse complement.
CATCCGGGCCTAGCCCCAAAACCGAAGTTTCAGGCCCGGGCCCGTGGCCCGGGTTTTTTCCTGCAAATGAAAACTCAGTTGAGCTTACATTCTTACAGTTGTGTATAAAGAAGGGGTAAGACATTCAATTAGACCCGAGCAAAACACGAAAAAAATTGCTTTGACTCGATAAATGCATTCAGTTTTTTGTCGCAGTGCCCTGGGGAGGGTGTCGGCGAAAAGCACGACAAAGAAGAACAGGGACAGAAGCAGGAAATGTTTTCGGAGGACGAGGGTGCCTTCTTTATCAGAAGCGGGGGCCGGCCTGGCAAATGATCATTTTGCGCTATGTACGCCACAGCAAAAAAAAAAAAAAAAATATGGGGTGGGGGTGGCAGTGGTCAAATTTGCCACCCCCTGGATATGCCACTTTTTGGCATACCGTTCTTCCTGCTATTATAACAAACAACTTTATTGGCTGTAGGTTGCCGGGATTGTCGTTCATTGACGTGACGTGACCATGTTCGAAATGAAGTAGTCAATACACAACGCATCACCACAGGGACAGAGAAAAACGCACAGCGTCAACTCCTGGGACTACTCCTCCCCCAGAAGGGGAAGAAAGCAACCTGACCAAACTCAGTGTGGACATCTCAACCGCTACAGCAATGAAGTCAATGTAGCAAAAACAATGTTCCACTCCGAGTTTGCGAATCTGCCTCTCTGCTCGTGCTAAATGCTTACATCAAACGTTGACGACTTCGTGGCATGAAATCCGGACCGTGGCATTTCGATGGTCGCCAAATGCTGGAGGCCCGTGTACGCAGATTTAGGTGCACGGTAAGACACAAGATGGTAAACATTTCCGGCGCCGTCCACTGCGGCGTATTTCTCAATCACATCGTGGTTTCCGGACACTCAACCCCAAATATTATTACGTGAGATGGAGATCGTTAAAAGCCATCGTGTATGCTTGGTCTACACAAGTTTTTTAGGTACGAAAACGTGACATTGGAGAGTAGTTATTATGAACTTTCATCATTTCTTGCCTTTGGCCGGCAGCATCAGTTGCCTATGGGGGTAAATACGGCGATAATTTAACATGTCTAGTATTACGGTACGCTTTTTGTGTAATACCCGCACATGCCGCGATGAACCAAGTTATACTCTACCTCATTTCTTTGTAGGTGATCGTGCGAGCTACTTTACAATTAGGGCTCCATCTCTTCGGCTTTATAAAAAGTTTGACAATTCTGATTCATCACATCAACTCCAATTTCAAGAGCCAATATGGCCTGTCTTCGTTCCTTATAGAAAGGGCAAGTTTTAAACGCTCATTCACACAACGTCTGGTTTGACAGATTCAAAGTAAGCCGCACGTCGACAGTCTCTCGGACACCACAGTCTTCGCGCGTTTTATAACGGCAAAGTCCAGCACAAAGTGAGAGGCGTCACCAGGCAACGAATGTAAGGACACCAGGAAGTGCGCGATGGCATCGTGATATCGAGCCTCCTGGTGACATTAAATGCTAACTGCGGCGGTTTTTTTTTTTTTTTGAGGTCAATGGATCTCAATAAAGTTCAATGGCTACGTTCATTTGCAGATTTGCGCCATTTCATGCCAAACTGCATGATTTAGATTTTTACAGCTTCTTCCCATTTTTAGCTGGCCTCCAAACAACAACTTCGCTGGCCAGAGTAGCAACATTGTGTGCATGAGGTTGATTTTTGTAATTTTTGCAAGTTATGGGTCTGATATGCCACTGCAGCGTCTGCTTGTTTGCAATGAATTCTTTCACTTCTTTCGCTGAGCGTGCGATTTCCTTTTCAGCGTGGGTGAGCAGAAGATGGGTGGCAAGTGGTGTTGCGTTGGGGGCCGCATACAATTCACCGTATATCCTTCATTAAAGCGCAAGTGATCAGACATCGTGGACGGTGATGTTTCTGCAAATAGCCTAATCTGGATTAGCTTAACCACACTTATCGACAAAAAAACATGACCTAGTCGAGTATAATCTATCTGGTGGCTATAGGAGCTCATTTTTGTAGGGATTGCCATGATCCGACCAAACTAATCAGGCCTAATATCACTTAGTCGGTATCGAGCAATGTAGATTGATATCTACTAGCGTTGATTGGCTGGTTCAAACTTAAATATGCCGGGATAAACTGGCTTCATATATATTAGACATTTTGTACTCTTACCTAGGTTTATATTTGACTTAATATTTGTCGATAAGTGTTGATCAGTATCGAGTTGCAGTGATTCCCGTTGATTGGTTTGACTAACCTTAAGACGCCTGTACTTTGAATAACTTATCTTCACCAGGCTTAATAATAATAATAATAATAATACTTTCAGAAGATTTTTATACAGCAGCTATGCAATACAAAATCGGCCTGCCAAAGCCTCTTTGGGGTTGAAGGGCCGAGCCGACAGACAGCAGTCAACATGAACTGATTTATGTTAAACGTCACGAAAGGAGACGTTATTATTTCTTTGCTCGCATACATGGAAAATATGGACGCTCACATACATCAGTGCATGAAAAAATAAAACTTATGCTAATACAAGTAACGTCATATATATATATATATATATATATATATATATATATATATATATATATAATATATATATATATATATATATATATATATATATATATATATATATATATATATATATATATATACATATATATATATATATATATATAGAAATTGGCTTGAGCGGACAAACGTGCGAAAACTTGTATTGCTCCTACGTTTCGGCCGGGGTCCGGCCTTCGTCAGGGAATACATTGCAAATGTCAACGTGCTGCTTATATACAATGGGGGCCCCCAACACGTGTCTATTTAATATCAAATGTCACATATATGACAGTGGCACACAAATCAACATGTGGAAGAGCACGATGTGATAATGACAAGACTATATCACGAAATGATAACATACGGTGAAGTCTGCGCAGCAAAAAAAGGCGTTTTTCATAGTCACGGAAAGGATCAACATAACAAGGGTGATAATGTACCACGAATGCATTTAACAATATTGTGTTAAAACAACTTGATGAACCAACAAGAAACATAGGTGAACAACCAGCAACAATGCGCTAAAAGAATTAACAAAAAACAGATGTAAAGCAACGAGAACAGCAATATGTGGCGATGGTGATTTGAAAAAAAAAAAAAAAAACCTTTGGTAAAAGTGAGATACATGGCATTCATGAGAACGAAATATAACAGAATTGTATGTAACAGGCTGAAAACTGATGAAAGCTGCAGACATGTGATAGGGAATTTAGCCTTGTCCGTGACATAGTGATCCCGTTGCTGAACGTGCGCCCAGGAACGTGAGCTTTCCTGCGCTTTCGTTAATGCCGAATGACAGTGCTTTAAATTTGTAGATGAGAAATGATTCGCGTGCTTCCCGTTCATGGTGAGACTTAAAACCAGATTCTAATATGGTTGCTGTTAGGTTATCGAGTGAATGTCCTGTCGCATTCAGGTGCTTAGATAGGGGTAGGTTAGGAAAAGTTGTGACATGCGCCTTGTGGTTATTAAACCGCAGTCTGAATGGTGTCGCTGTTTGGCCTAAGTACTGAAGCTTACAGACTGAACACTCAAGTAGGTACACACAGTTACTTGTATCGCAATCGTAATCACCATTAATTTTCATTGTGAAATTTGACGCCGAACTGTGGGCTGAAATAGAGGTGGTCATGTGTACGCAAACCTTGCAACGTGGTTTGCCACAAGGGTGGCAACCTGAATAGGCAGGATGAGTTAGTACAGATGAAGTCAGCATATTGTGCAAGTTTCTCGACCGGCGATAGACTACACGTGGCGATTCCGAAAATATGTTTTTGAGACGGTCGCTCTGCATAAGAATGTTGTGGTGCCTTCGTAGGATGTGGTTAACGTTTGGTGCTGATGCGGAATACGTTAATATGAGGTTTGTAGCTAGTCGCTGTTGAGCAGGCTTGTTGGAGTGGAGGAGCACGCTCCTGTCCACTTCATTAGCACGTTTAATGGCATCGTCAATTATCTGAGGCGGGTACTTTTGTCTTCTTAGTGCATCACTGAGCTTGTCACAATTATCCCTGAAGTCAGATTGTGCGGAGCACAACCTTTTAAAACGGAGCGCCTGGCTGTATGGTATGCTTGTCTTGTTGTGTCTTACGTGGCTACTTTCAAAATGAAGGTAGCGATGTCTATCAGTCGACTTTCTGTAAAGCTTTGTCGTTAGTTTATCACCTGATATGCATACCGTGACGTCCAGAAAGTTTATGTTTGATGCTGAGTAGGCGAGCGAGAAGGAGATTGATGGATGAAAATTGTTAAAGCTTTCCACAAAAGACAAAAGTTCAGTTTCCCCGTGATGCCATATCAAAAAGATATCGTCAATAAAGCGCTTATAGTAGAACGGTTTTAGGGCGCACGTGGCAAGAAACCTGTCCTCCAATGTGCCCATGAATATATTGGCGTAATTCGGTCCTATCTTCGTGCCCATCGAGGTGCCACTCGTCTGTACATAGTGAGTTTGATTAAATTCGAAGTTATTCAGTTGCAGAATTAGTTTTAAAAGAGAGGCTAGAGTTGAGCTGTCAATAGGTTTGTCTAGCGAAGATTCGTCATATGCACGTATTACGGACTGAATGCCGTCGTCATGCGGGATATTCGTGTATAGAGAAGCTACGTCTAGAGTGACTAGTAGCGCTTTGTCGGGGACGTCAAGATCAGCAATGTCACTCAAGAAATGGTTAGTGTCTCGAAGATACGAGGGAAAGGAGGCGGGAATTACTCTGATAAGAGCGTCAATGTAGCCGGAAAGAGGTTCAGTAACCGTACCAATAGCCGAAACTATTGGACGACCGGGGTTATTTGGTTTGTGCACCTTCGGTAATAAATAAAACCTTCCTGCAACAGGACTAAGCGGTATTAGTGATTCCATCGTCTTTTTACTGATGCACCCTTTTTGTAAAAGTTCCCCAAGGGCCTCGGCAATAATACGTTTGAAGTCCTCAGTTGGGTCGTGACTGAGCTGCCTATAGTATGCAGTGTCACCTAACTGTCTCAATGCTTCAGTGATATAGTCGGAGGTATTCATTACCACTACTGCACCGCCTTTGTCAGCGGGCTTGATAACAATGTCTGAACGGTTCTGCAATGTCCTAATGGCTTTCCTTTCATTTGAGGTCAAGTTGTGTTTGAAAGAATTTTTCTGGTTATATGCTTCAAGAATATCGTGTTGGACAGCTGAAATGTACATATCAAGGCACTTGTCACGTTGTACCGGTGGTGTCCAATGTTTACTGGATGACACGCTGTTGGATCGTTCATGAAAAAATTCACGTAGTCTCAAGTTCCGCGCGAAGTCGTCAAGGTCCTTTACGAGCTGAAATTCATTGTACCTGCCAGTTGCCGGACAGAAGTTGAGACACCGAGAAAGAAGAGACATTTCAGGGTTTGTAAGTTTGATGTTCGAAATATTGATAATGTTAGTAAACTGGTTCTCATTATCAATAGCCTGACCGGATATATTTGAAGCACCGGTGGACGAGAGTGCTGGTAGCGGTGAAGGTAGAACGTTATCGCGAACCATCTTTGCAGATTTCCTTGCTTGGATTTCTAATCGCTTCCTTTGTTCGTAATCTTGAAGCAAAATGCGTTCGTCGGAACTAATTGAATGGGCGCTTCGTAACTGTCGTTCTTGGTTGCTTAAGTTCTTTGCCAATGAGCTGTAGTGTTTGATTACAATGCGGGTAAGGTCCAAAGACGCTTTCCCATATATATAAGCAGCACGTTGACATTTGCAATGTATTCCCTGACGAAGGCCGGACCCCGGCCGAAACGTAGGAGCAATAAAAGTTTTCGCACGTTTGTCCGCTCAAGCCAATTTCTATTCATCACTGGATTCACAGAAGACACTCGCTGGATATATATATATATATATATATATATATATATATATATATATATATATATATATATATATATATATATATATATCAGTATCTCAAAATGCTCACTGAGGCGTACAACATGATCGGTGAGCATAACTAGTACATGATGGTCAATTTATGCCTTGAAAGATGTATAGCAGGAGTGCTGCACCACGTAGGCAGCAAGACAATTCAAGTGGTATGAAGCCCGAACAAAAAAAAAATCATTTCATGTGGGGGGCACGGGTGGTACTGCGGGATGCCGGATATAAATTGCTTTTGGTTGGTCATGAGTGGATGAAGAATGATGCAAGGGATCGATATCAGCCTGTTGACGCAGAAGCTGACAGAACTGATAAAAAAGGCACAACCTTGCAGTTTCGTGGCTCTGCTCAAGAGTTTGAAGATGAAAATGTGACTTAAGTTTGGTGACGCTGGTGTGATAAGAATAATCCAGAAGGACAATCCTAGTCATATGATTTTGTATGAATCGCAGCATGGATGAGAGGTTAGTTTGATATGCATCTCGAAATCCTGTTTTGGTCTAACAAGTGTTATGTATGCTAGTAGTTGACCTGGAGGAGGAACAAGGCGCAGGTTACCACGAAGATAGCCAAGCATGGAATTAGTGACCTCGTTATCTCACAGATGAGAACTGACCAAGTAAGTTAACGTCAAGATATTTGTATGACTAAGCAGACATGAGTAAACTGCTCGTACATATAGAGTGGCAACAATACAACAAAAGTGAAGAATCAAATTGTCATTGAGGTAAAAAAAATATAAATAAAATTGACTTAAAGGCCAACTCCGGCGATTTTTTCACCATTTCTGAATGATGGTGCTTTTATGTTCCTTAGACACTCTTCTTACGCTCCCGATGACTGAAACGCTCGAAAAATTTGAAAATAAATTTTAGTTACCAAAAAACCGCAATACTGAAACTGATACCCAACCGAGTGCGCTTCTACGTGTGACGTAAAGGTTGGCCTGACGCTGCCGGAATTGGCCTGATTGCACACAATACCAGCCGTATGGCACTGCCTGTCTACGCCGTCCGTGGTGATCCGCTAAAATGCTTATGCTGTTATGATGAATGTATGGCGAATCGTATGCGGCTCACAACGCAACGCCACTTAGCACCTATCGCACGCCCACCAACAAAGAAAAGAAAATCGCAAGCTAAACCAAGGAAGCGCTGGCCAAACCCACACAATCCATAGCAGACAACAAGACGTTGCAGTGACACATCAGTTCGTCACTTCCGCCAGGCAAACCTCAATGTCGCACACACAATGTTGCCATTAATTCTGGCAAGTGAGGTGAGCGTTTTGCCACAAGCTATAAAAATAATTTCAAAGGAATCTGCGAAACTCTCAAGTACGCGATTTGGCATGAACGGTGCAAACGGGCAAATGAACGTTCCCAGTAAATTTCATTGAATCCACTGACCTCGAAAAATTCCGGGGTTGGCCTTTAAAAGTAGGCTAGTCAAGCTGCCCCGAGTATCTATTCCTTCCGCACAGCCTTACGAAAAGATTAAGCACCCACTTGTAATGGCAGATTCCTACAGCAATTGCAACGTGCACCTACGGTGAGAGAATGAAGTAGTTATTTTATTTAAAAATTTGTTCGACAGCATGTTCACTGCCAGCGAAAAAAATCACAGCATATCCACGGAGTGAATAATGATAAGTGGGGCACAGTGCTGGAGGGTTTCACCGCAAAACTGTGAATAATCCGCGAGTATCGCCCACTGCATCATCAAATACGTGACAAACACTGTATATATTTACACAAGAAATTTTGTTATTTATGTGGTAGCTATACGTCGCTTCCGTTCCCCCTTCATTATAACGGCTGTATGGTCGGTGAAGTGGAGGAGCGGTGATGGGGCGTAGCGGGATGTTTGCGAAGACGAAGTAGTGGGCAGTTTTCAAAGGAGGAACTATAGGCAGTCACGTATGAACAAGAGATGGACACAGTGGGAAAATTTATGGTTCTTTAGCCCTCACCTGGATACAAGTACACGACCATCTTGTGCTTCATATTGATTGATTGATATGTGGGGTTTAACGTCCCATATGATCATGAGAGACTCTGTAGTGAAGGGCTCCGGAAATTTCGACCACCTGGGGTTCTTTAACGTGCACCCAAATCTGAGCACACAGGCCTACAACAATTCCGCCTTTATCCGAAATGCAGCCGCTGCAGCCGGGATTCGATGCCACAACATGCGGGTCAGCAGCCGAGTACCTTAGCCACTAGACCACCACGGCGGGGTGGAATTTCATACTGGCTGCTTCTCAACAGTATTTGCTTTATGGTCGCTGGAAAGGTGAATTGGCGATGGTGTGTAGTGGGATGTTTGCAAGGTGGCTACATACACCAACGGAGAAAGGAGAGACCCACATCCTGAGGAGCTTCAACCCTAAGAAATTAACATATTGAAACGCGCTAGCGAAGATTCGACGAAGAGGAGGAAGAGACTCGACTGGCTCGCGAGCGACGCTGTGGATCCTTGGCTGAGCTACACCTCTGCATTACCCATATTCTAAATAAACGCGTTTCATCGTCACAATTGTGGTGGAAGGTGCTGGGTAAGCTAGCTACTACCAAGTGATACCGGAGAGGCACCGTCCCCTAACGACGGAACCGCTACACGAGCTTCGCCGCAGCCGTCGACTAGCGGGCTTGGCACCATTACCTCAAGAAATGAGCTCGGACGGAGACAACCAGCAACCAGCCGCAAGGACGTCGCCCTACCACTACAGGGAGCCGCGAACCTTCACAGGGAAACCCGGCGATGACGTGGACGAATGGCTAAGCCACTATCAGCGGGTGAGCCGTTCGAACGGTTGGAATGCGGCTAGCAAGCTGTCTCACGTGGGGCTCTTCCTCGATTTCACGGCGCTGGTATGGTTTGAGAACCATGAAGACACATTGACAACCTGGGACCAGTTTGTGGAGGAAATTAAGAAATGCTTTGGAGACCCAGCAACGAAGAAGAAACGTGCCGAGCAGACGTTGTCGCAGAGGGCTCAAGTCACCGGTGAGACATGCAGAACCTACATTGAAGAGATTCTGAAGTTGTGCAAGTCGGTGGATGCCCACATGACGGAAGAAGACAAAGTGGGCCATATACTCAAGGGCATCGCCGATGACGTCTACCACTTCCTCATTGGCAAGGAGAGCCTGGAATGCGTGGCCGACGTGATTAACCACTGCCGAACCTTCGAGGCTCTTAAAACTCGTCGCATCACATCGAAGTTTGGACGTCTGGCCAACGTCACGACTGTTGCCACCGTCGATGTCTGCCAGAATTCTCTACCTGCCGACCTTTCCTCCACCATTCGTCAGATTGTACGGGAGGAACTGCGTCGCCATGTCTCTGTTCCCATGCAAGCTGGAGACCCGCAGTGTGATACACTATCCCCAAGCATCAATGCTGCGAGTTTCGACGAGCGCAGTTACTCCACCCGCAGTCCACGGCTGAGGGCTCCGCCACCACAGGCTACTTACGTCGAGTCGTCTTATGCGCCCCGCAGCAGTTATAGCTACGACAGCCAACCGCCTCCGTTTGTGTCCGAGTGGCAACAGTTCCCTGAGCATCCTCTCCACACCACAGCATTCGATGTGCCTCGGGAACGCCCCGTGTGCTACCAGTGCGGTGTTCGCGGACATATCGCCCGGTTTTGCCCATCGCGACGTCGCCCACGCACGACGTTTTTTGACCGACCAGCGATGCTTGCACGGCGAAGTCAACAGCCCGATTACGCCTACTGGCCTTCGGATTCAACTGCCCAGAAGCACGGGCACCGGCCGAACATCCGCAGTGACTCGCCTGCCTCTGTGAGGAGCTTGACGCCACCTACCACGCGCCAGCGACGGTCCCCATCTCCCCGTCCCCGGCCGCGGCTTTCCTCTCCGCCACCGGGAAACTAGCCGGCGCGGCCGATGGAGGCGAGGTCGCTGGACGTACCGCTTTGCACACAAGTATGCCTCCATTAGCTCACATGCTTCACAACAAGGTTCATGTATTCATTGACGATGTTCCCACGATGGCTCTGGTAGACACCGGTGCAACAGTTTCTGTAATGAGTTTAGTTTTCAAGGAGAGACTTGGCCGCAAGGTTATGTTTTATTGGGATAAATCTTCTACTTTTCGAGCAGTCAGCGGCACGGCTTTGTGTCCAGTAGGTGTGTGCACTGTGTCTGTTCGTGTTGCTGGCAAAGCGTTCAAGGCAGAATTCGCAGTGCTCGCTCATTCCACGCATGACGTTATCCTTGGAATTGACTTCTTGCAAGAGTGCCGTGCGACTGTCGACTGCGGGGCAGGCGAGGTTCTGTTGTCCGCCCTCGCCCAGCAGCCTCAGCGTAGCGGAGACGACAAACTCGTTGTAGTTAAAGACACTATTCTACCGGCATGGTCTACTGCCAGCGTGCCCGTTGCTGCTTCGAATGCCGACTCGAGTTTCAGTTCTCCTGATATTGTGATTGAGCCGTTGCCTTTGCCTTGCATGAAGAAAAACATCTTTCTGCCGCGCTGCGTTGTGTCTCTCACCGAGGGAAAAACTAAATTATGGGTAGTTAACTGCTCATCCGAGTCTGTTGTACTACCAGAGGGAATGCGCCTTGCCATGTTTGAAGGGCAGTGCAGTATCTGCATAGGAGCTCTCAGCAATGCGGCAAATTCGGACTATGCTGATGTATCCGGCACGGAATACGAATTTTATAAGATGGTTAGCAAGTCTATTCCCTCGCATAAGCGCAAAGTGTTGGTTACACTGCTGGCCAGGCACGCTAAAGTATTTGATTTTGCACGGAAGTCGCATAGACCTCAGACGCCCAGCACACGCACTCGTCACAAGATCGACACCGGATCTGCGCACCCCCTCAGACAGAAACCTTATCGAGTTTCCGCGTCAGAGCGCAAGGTAATTTCAGAGCAAGTCAGCGAGATGCTAACCTCTGGCGTAATTCAAGAATCGTCAAGTCCCTGGGCCGCGCCTGTTATCTTGGTCAAGAAAAAAAATGGGTCCTGGAGGTTCTGCGTTGACTACCGACGTCTCAACTCTATAACTAAGAAGGACGTGTACCCGCTTCCTCGCATCGATGATGTCATCGACTGCCTGCATTCAGCGTCCTATTTTTCATCGGTGGACTTGCGATCCGGGTATTGGCAGATCCCCATGGATCCGGCTGACAAAGAAAAGACGGCCTTTGTTACACCCGACGGTCTGTTTGAGTTTAATGTTATGCCATTCGGCTTGTGTAATGCCCCCGCCACATTTGAAAGATATATGGACACCGTTTTACGGGGCCTCAAATGGGAAATTTGCCTGTGTTACCTGGACGATGTCGTGATTTTTGGCCGAACATTTGAAGAACATAATCATCGCCTTGACCTCGTTCTAACCTGTCTCGAGGAAGCTGCGCTTACACTGAACTCAAAAAAATGTCGCTTTGGAGAACGTGAAACCTTGGTTCTGGGACACCTGGTGGATAAAAATGGCGTGAGACCGGACCCGCAGAAAGTCGCCGCTGTCAGCAACTTCAAGCAGCCGCAGTCCCCCAGGGAGTTGCGTAGCTTCCTGGGCCTGTGTTCTTACTTTCGTCGATTTGTTCCGAATTTCGCTGATAAAGCACAACCACTGACCGACTTTCTGCAAAAGGATGTCCCTTTCCACTGGACACCGGATTGCGAAGCAGCCTTTAAGCAGCTTCGGTTCATACTGACTTCAGGACCGGTACTACGCCATTTCGATCCTTCTGCTGAAACGGAAATTCACACAGATGCCAGTGGAATCGGCCTTGGTGCAGTGCTCGTTCAGCGCCATGACAATGCTGAACACGTGGTCGCTTACGCGAGTCGTTCGTTGAGCAAGGCAGAACGAAATTATACAGTCACAGAACAGGAGTGCCTCGCAGTTGTTTTCGCCGTGCACAAGTTTCGCCCATACATCTACGGCCGTCGCTTCTCGGTAATCACCGACCATCATTCTCTATGCTGGTTGGTAGGCCTCCGAGACCCATCTGGACGACTGGCGCGATGGGCTTTGCGCTTACAGGAGTTCGACTTCACAGTACGCTACAAGAGCGGTAACCGGCACGCAGACGCCGACTGCCTATCGCGCCTTCCTCTACCGATGACGGAGTGCGACGCTGACAACTTCGACCAGTATATCGGCGCTATTGGCTCTGAGTTCCCTGATCTCGCGACTTTCCGGACAGCCCAACAAGAGGACCGCTCCTTAGATTCTCTATTCGCCTCCGCAAATGAACACGCAAACCCAAGCTCTTTTGTGGTTCATGACGGCGTCCTTTACAAGAAGAATTATTCCGGACAAGGTGCCCGTCTGCTTCTAGTTGTTCCACGCACTTTACGGGCTCACGTCTTTCGGTCCTTACACGACGACGCAACCTGCGGCCACATGGGCTTCGCCAGAACGCTTCAACGAATCCAGCAAAGGTTCTATTGGCCCAAGATGCGACACGACACGGAAAAATACGTTGCTGGATGCGAACAATGCCAACGACACCAACGTCCCACGGCTACGCCGCCAGGACTTCTCCATCCTGTTCCACCTCCTAACTCTCCCTTCGAGACTGTTGGTGTCGATCTGCTCGGTCCATTTCCACGATCGAGCAGTAACAATCGATGGGTCGTCGTCTGTGTTGACCACCTAACGCGCTACGCAGAAACTGCTGCAATACCTGCTGCAACGGCCATGCACGTGTCGCAGTTTATGCTTCGTTGTGTAATTCTCCGCCATGGTCCTCCACGCGTTGTCATTAGCGACCACGGACGTCAGTTCGTTGCCGACGTCGTTGAAGAGATCCTGCGTCTGTCTGCCTGCAATTTCCGCCATGCCACACCATATCACCCGCAGACCAATGGTCTCGTAGAGCGCACGAACCGGACTCTCACGAACATGTTGTCTATTTATGTCGATTCTAAGCACAAAAACTGGGACGAAGTGCTACCTTACATCACGTACGCGTACAATACCGCGAAGCATGAGACTACAGGTTACTCTCCATTTTACCTGCTGTACGCTCGCTCCCCACGATTTTGTCTCGACACTATACTACCTTTTACACTAGACGTGGAAACCTCGACAGCCGAGACGCTCTGCCGCGCAGAAGAAGCCCGTCGCATCGCACGCCTCCGAACCTTGGCATCCCAGCAGCGTTCTAAGAAACGTTACGACGCCTGCCATCGCTCCGTATCTTATAGTAAGGGCGATCTTGTGTGGTTATGGACACCAGTCCGCAAACGTGGTTTGTGCCAAAAGTTCTTGGCTCACTATTCCGGTCCATTCGTCATTCTTGACCGCCTCAGCGACGTCACGTACGTAATCTCGAGCGTCACAAGCAATGGTCGCCGCTCTAGCAAAACACAACTGACACACGTTGCGCGCCTTAAACCGTGCCATCATCAACCATCTGAGTGACTCGCCCAGAGGGCATCGTCTGCGAACCGGGAAGTGAAACGCGCTAGCGAAGATTCGACGAAGAGGAGGAAGAGACTCGACTGGCTCGCGAGCGACGCTGTGGATCCTTGGCTGAGCTACACCTCTGCATTACCCATATTCTAAATAAACGCGTTTCATCGTCACAATATTCCCAAGGAAACACTGACGGGTTACGAAGCAGCAGCCTTGCGCACGGGTGGCGTCACGGGTTGAACGACACTAACGCGGGCGCTGCGGTGAGTGCTGGAAGATTCAGTTCAAGCGATGGCTAGCGTAGGTTTTGTCGTTTATTAAAAGCGGACGCAGGCGCTTCACCTGAGCTGGCGCGCGTTTCGTTTGCGCTCGGCTTCTTTGGCTCGCGTTTCGTCAGTGTTACCCACGCGCCGTCTCCATTCTCGAACGCGGTTGGCGTGCTTGACGCGCACCTCATCGACGTCGTTGGTCTTCCACTGCCAACACTTGCGTTCGGCTTCTCTGGTTCCTCGTTGGCGTTGCAGGCGCGACGTCGCCATTCACGAACGTGATCGGCTCTGCTAACCCTCGCAACAGTGATGACGGCCGGGTTTGACCAAACCGCTTCCGCGCATGTTTCGGCGTGTGAAGGAGCTTCGCTTTCCGGCGTCCTCTTCGTCGTAGATAAGCTAACCGAAAGGGTGTTCACTCGATGTGCGCTCGATTGTTGCGAGCTGTGGAGAGGGTGAGGCAAGAGAGAAGTGACACGCGGCAAGCGCATGGCAGGTGAGGGAGAGAGTGGCGTCACTACGCACTGTGAGACGAGGCGTGACCTACTATGAACCACTTCAACACCTGCGGAGAAGGAAGCGCGGTGCGGCGCGTTGACGCATTGACACGAACAGATAGCGTAGCACAGGCACGTCACAGAGCTGCTTCGCATCTAAAAGTGCGTTCTTATGAAACGACAAGTCAACAACTAACACCGCATATCTTCGTAGGGTCGGTCGGGTGCCCGCATCGCGTTTCTCTTGTGCCTCCCATTTTATTTTTTGCTCGCTGTTGCAAGAGAAGCGAAACATCCATTGTCCTGCCGCATGTGAACTGATTCACAGTGGTATTCATCAGCCTGTCATATAGTCCACAGAAAACTGCCTGATCTCAGTGACATCAAAACAACGTGTTTCCCGCACTGTTCCTGCGCTAGCCGCTGCTCTTGTCTGATGCTATTGAATGGAAATGGCTTTACGCAATAAAACGGTGGTGTGTAGTGGGTCAAAAGGTGGCTTTACCCTGAAAGCGGAAGCACTCAAGGTGTGGCTCCGTACTCTAGCGAGAGCAAGATCCGGTGCCGACCGCGAGTGTGTGTGTGGCTTTTGTGTAGCACTCTCACGTGCAAGTTGGATATTGTCATGCTACGAGCCACTCCTCGGCGTACTCGGTGGGTTTTCCTGGGAAAGAACGCGGCTCCAACTCACGAGTTCGGGTATCTGCGCCGGAGGAGTTGAAGATGACTGTTGGCCACCGCTGTTCGACATCACGAGCTCCGGTAGTGTTGGAGGCAGTCTGGCGAGGCAGCGGCTTCAGCGTAGACCTAGCGGCAGTGGCTCCTTTGCCCTAGGGTGATTACCCACTCCACCACGTCCATCACAAAACTGTTACGGCTAAGGTTAAAGATGTTTATTAAGACGGCGAGGTTAATAATCGGGTAACAATGGCGTCGGTTGGCTGCAGCAGTTCACGTCTTCATCCTTTTTTTGTTTCTCGACTCATACCCGTAGCAATATATCCAATCGATAATAAAGACTGTTTGTTGAACCACCATGCTCCTGCCTTCAAACTTGCCCCAGCCCGCACTCGGAGTACACATGTGCTCCAATGAACTACGTGAAATGTATGCGCTGTATTACATTTCTTTAGGTACTTTTGTAAAAAAAAGTATCTTGGGCCAATCCAATGTGAACGTCACTACATGGCGTCTGGGATGACGCATGATGGTGTTGGAGGCTCTATTGAATGTGCCGCTTAGTGGTTATGTTCCAATTGCTTCAATTGCTTTTTATCTTGTTTTTTGAGCTTGTGTTGTGTTGCTTATTTATACCCCACTCCTGCCTAATGCCTCCATGGAAGGCCGGCAGTATGTAACAAAATAAAAAGAAAAAGTAAAATTCGCGCAGCGCTGGAGTGACGTGCAAGCACGCTACGCTCAAAGAAAAAAAACAATGAAGTGAGTGAGTAAATGGAAATTGAGGGAAGTGCGTGAAATATCTTTATTATTAACATTCACATAGCGCATTATGTGGATCAATTCAATAAGGTTGTTGCAACGCTTGACGTATGTTCAAATCATGAGTGCTAATGAAATGTGTGGTAATCGTTCATCAAGCAGCACAGCGTTTATGTGGTTATTCCAGCCAGCCAACAAGCGGTATCCGAATGCGAAGGCATTTTCCGCAAACAGCAGGCAGCGAAATGCGCAGGGCATTGATTATGCAAAAAATATCATAACTCAGTTCAGTTTTATGCTTTCAATTGTGAAACCGTGACAAAAATGTGAGGTTCACTGAATAAGGGAACTTTTTAATAATTAAGGCCACTTGCTTTATTTCCGGCGTTCCTTTTCCGTGACAGTATGTGAGAATTCGGCAGCATCCTGTCAAATGATGTTTCTTTCAGTGCACAAAGATTAACCACCTTGTTACTGTCTTGCGTTGAACGCGTTACTTCTTTTACGTGAACTGCTAATTGCTTAGACCATTAGGTTAGGCGCGGTGTTTACCGCTTATGAAATATGACAGATGAAATAACACTTTGTCATTCATATTTCCCGTAAAGAAATTATGACCGCAGTGTTTGCAAGGCCAGAAGATTTAAAAAAAAACGACTCAGCTTGCAAGTGACAACATGTCATATTGCACATGAGCTTTGAGGACCAATTGAAGCCTGAACAGAATTACTCACTGCTTCTAAAATGTTGCCTATACTCAGAAATCGGCTCATGTAAAGGAAACTTGTTAATTTGGCAAGGCCGTTTCAATATAATTGATGCAATTTCCAACATGAATCTTTTTTTCAGCGCCATGCACCTGACGGAGCGGCAACAAGTGTTAAAGATGCCTAGGCAGCACCGTTTTTGTGGGCGTGTGCATATATGTGAATGTTTAGGCAGAACGACGGGGTTTTTGAAAGGCCACGAGCGTGTCTTAGCGCCGCTACCACCGATGTCGGGTCCCCTCCTCACTCGCGAGGGCCCCGGAAACCCTTCGAATGCGTTCTCCTCGCCGCAGTCGTGGCTTAAGAAGCGGTGGCAGCGACCGCGCGGCAGCACCTCGACCGCCATGAACGCCGCCGCTCTTTGGATGCTGCCGCTCGTCGCGATCGCGGCCCAGTTGAGCAAGCCGCGCGTCGAGAACGGCGGCTGGCAGCCAGTGCTCGCTCGCTCCAAGAAAGGCCGCGCCGACATACCGGCCTTTTACGTCTGGCTGCCTACCGAGCTACTCGACCACATTCACCCGAATGGCCCTAACTTCGCCCAAATTCAGCCACCAGCTGGCTTTCAGAAAAATCGGTACGTTGACGAAGGACTGACACCAGTGAGGTCCGCTGCCTTCGGGCCGCTGCAGTCAGAGGAAGAAGCGGACGTCTCTGACGACAGTGGGGGAAGAAGGCCAGTCTATGGGTCACTTGACGAAATCGCCAAGACAGGGAAGGTACAGAAGAGCAAGTTTCAAAGCAAGCGGCCTTCCTTGCACGAGCAGGCAAATGGATGCGGTCCGGTCAGTTCGGCTGCTGTGACGAGCCTTGGCAACCGATCACTGCGACAGGTAGCCGAGAGCATAGGAGCCGGTCGCTTTCTGGATCGTCTCGGAATCACGGAAGTCGAGCTCATCGGTCTCACTGGGCATGACGGTAAGGTTCAGTTTAGTAAAACTTGTTGCTCTAGATGGTGCGTGTTACGCTCTTGATGATCTTTTCCCTGGTGGTTTCGTCATCTAATTTTCTTGTAAGGCTCATATTGTTCCGCCTCCCCGTAGCCAGAAGTTCAATTCATCTACCATTTATGCAAATTCGTGAGTGTATTTTTGTGTGTGTGTTGAACCTATTAGAAAAACCCGCGGCTACTCCAGCGCTTAGCGTGCCACCATTTTGAACAGCGTTTAAGCGAACAAGGACTCTCTGGCCGAGTGCCTTATTCGCTATCGAAAAGTTTTACTTTTTTATGTGGTATGGAAGGCTTCCACAAAGTATTCAATTGCAACACTGATTGGTCTATGTGTGCTTTTTGTAGCTTTCTATCCTATTTCATGCTCATCTAAACTTGTAATTTTCAAGCACATCGATAACTACCATTGCTACGGCGCAGGAGCATGGCGCTCTCTTTAGATATGCTTTTCATCTGAAGGGTCATCTACTTGTGGCCATGAACATCACATACACTGACGGTGGAAAGTAAGTTCATTTCCTTCTGGCTTCCACGATGCTGAAATGAACACGCCCTCGAGGTTCGAGGTAAATTAACTAGCGTTACAAACTTCCCCAATTATCAATACTGCCCACTCGAGGGCTCCGAAAATTGGCGAGCAAGCGTGCCTCCAGCTTGTACGTCAGTTCAACGTGCTTCAGAATGTGGCATACACCGGCGACAAAATAGCACCAACATAGTGCGTGCTTTGGAGACATTGCACTGTGGTTTGCGTGACTTGACATATATAACACAACACATGCCCTTGAATATTTATTTACGCTTAGCTAACTTGAAATCACAGCGGGCAAAGGGGGTGATTCACAAAACAGCGTAGCTTGTTCTTCATTTAAAACCAATCTCGTCCAATATTTCCTAAATCAGATGAGCTCATATGAGCCAAAAAAGCCAAAATTTCTTTATTGGCACTAGCGAGATATCAGCAATTACAGCCGCTTATTACCCATCAGTGTGTCCACCACACCACACGTTAGCGTTTTTCCTTCAGCAATGGGGCACCCACGATTCAAAAGCCAACGTAAGAAGAGAGAGAAAGAGATAGGTTTATTCACAGAAAGGCAGAGAGGTTGGCCTGAGCGATAGCTTGCTCTAGCCTGCTACTCTACACTGGAGGAAGAGAAAGGGGAAAAGAAAGAATAATGGATGACGATGGGGAGGTAGAGAGGTGAGTATGTAGTTTTCTTTCTAGCTGAGACACATTTTATAGCCGCGCATATAGTCCAGTTGTTTCCAAAAAGGTTATAACTGTTCCTGTGACCGCAGTTGCACTGTTGGTGTCTGGCCAAGGGCCCAACATGGTCTCATCAGTTAATGACCAACTGCGATATAGTTCAGTAGAAGAAATCAGTGTTTGTCGTTCACGTGCGTATGCTGGGCAGACACAAAACATGTGCTCAAGTGTTTCTGGCACATCACAGTGTTCACATATAGGATCGGTGTCTTTGCGACCGATGATATGTGCGTAACGTCTGGTGTACGCCACACCAAGACGAATGCAGTGGATCATACTTGTGAGTTGTCGTTTCACTTTAGGGGGCATGCGGAACCTCAATTCCGGGTACCATTTGTGAAGTCGCTGGAGTCGCCGTTCCGGTTTGGTCCAGTGCTGAAGTGTGTAGCTGCGCATCACGCAGAGAAGCAGGGCGTTCGTGTGAGCTCGTGAAAACGCAATGCGTACTTCAGGGGCACTGCTTAAGGCATTTTTAGCTTCAGCGTCTGCCTCTTATTTTCCCTAAATTGCCGCAATGAGCGGGAATCCACTGGAAAGTGATAAGATGACCATTTGTTGAAGCAACCTGAATAAGTTCTGTGATTTCTATTGCCAAGCTGTAATACGGACCTTGCTTCATGATGCAATTATTGATTTGCAAAGCGGGTTTGGCATCAGAGAAAATCGTTTAGGTTTGATGTCGCTCTCCGGAAGTAAATCTTATTGCCTCCCGGATAGCGACAAGCTCTGCGGCAGTTGATGTGGTTTTATGGTCCACTTTGAATCGTCGAGCAATATCTATGTCTCGGATGACAAAGACTACGGCGGAGGTGTTTAGCTTGGTGGATCCGTTGGTGTACGTGTGCAGAGAATCACTGTACGTTGTATAAATGTGATATAGGGTCAATTGTCTGAGGCCAACAGAATAAATGAATGACTTCTTCGTAATTCCAGGTATCGTAAAACAAACAGGTGGTTTAGGCAGGACCCATGGAGGCACTGCAGGGGCCTTTGGCGGGGAAAACCTTGATGTAATAATATTTACATGCCGCGTTATTACTCTTGAGAAACTGCAATGTGGGTGGGTGGCAGGTAGTACTGACAGTGGGTGCTGTCTGTGTCTGCTCAGCAATCGGAGGCGAATTCTAAGTGGCCCGCAGAGCATGTAAGAGGTTTTGATGGATTGAAGGGAAACGTTGTCTTGATGCTGTGGCAAATGCACACCAATGCTCGCTTTTATGCACATGGTGACGAAATCTTTCGTTTTGGGCCCTTCCCTTACCCCGATGTTTTTGCCTTCCCTGCCTTGTCCCCTCCCTCTCTGCAAGAGAAACATAGACTGAAAACATCGCATGAGCACCTCACCCCACCTCCATGTCACACTCGTAGTGGCTGCACCGATTTTGGCTGCACCGTTTCCTCAGTGGTCGCACCGACCACTGATACATGTTCGGATCGCACCTCGTCAAGTATTTTAATATTTCTTAGGGTGTTCATGGAATGGCGGCTGCGTGGGGTTACGGCGCAGGCGCGACGCGTTAATGGCGTGGTCGAGGTGAGGATATTCGTGCGGCGTGTAGCACTGGTGTAGCTAATCAATTCCGGCTGATGCTGCAGTGTTTCGGAATTCCAAACAATCACAGGACTTCCTGCCGACAACGTCAGTGATCGCACCCACCTGATGCTGCGGTGAAGGTACACCTGCACACCTCTTCACGCAGAATGGCTCGATTGGTTTCTGACAAATCGTCGGTGCCCAGCGAGTGGACCTCAAATGGGTGGCAGGCTGTGGAGAGAGGGTTTCCTGTGCCATCTTCGTGTCAAGCTTCTTTTCAATAGTTGTAGCCTTCAGGGGGAAATCGGTGACCGTCGTGGGTGGGTTGTGGTCAATTACTACGAAGAGTTCTTGCTTAACACCGAGCATGAGCAGGCAATCTTTCTCTTCGGCCATCACAGTGTTGGCCAAGTCGAGCCATCTCATCCGTGAAAATGGTGATAATTTCATTTCGTGGGTGCTCTCGGGTCTCCAGAAAAGATGTTTTCCTTGCAAACGACCCTTGTGAATGTGTGCAGGAAGGCGCTGCGAGAAACATCCAAGGCTTGAAGTGAGGACTTGCGATTCTCAAACCAGGTTTTTCGGCGTCTTTCAAGCACAAGTAGACGTGAGGCAGCTTGTCTTTGGCGCTCCAGTTGGTAAAGGCGGTGACACGGTCGTATGTCTCAAGCGAAGTTTCCGGGTCTTCGAAGGTTGAATCAATGAAAGTTGAAGCCTCCTTGGGTTACCGTAGCAAAATCAGTGCAGGCGGAACAGGGGCTATCATTGTCGCCACGGTCTAGGTAACTCTTACCGTTTTTTATTCATGTAGTATTAGTAGTGGCCCGCACTGCGGCTGTAGAGCTTGCTGTCTGCGTCGAGGCTCGGCTGTGGCGTAGATGTCTTCTTTGTGACTTGGACTGGTTTCACGTCTTTATAGGGTATCCGGAAAACGAACGAAGATCACCTCCACCATATGTCCCGTGGCCGTGACGTTGACCAAGGCAGTAGTCAGGGTGTTCAAGCTACAACGTTTTATTTGAGGGATCAAGTGTCCGGAAAATGCAAGTACACCGTAGAAGTTATGAACGCACTGTGAACTGATAGCGGCGAGAACGGTCGTCGGCCGTCAAATATTCTGACAAGCGGTAAAGCGCGTCGGCTTTCATGCATGGGCTATCGAATATGCCCACATTACAACTGGTGGCCACGTTTGTTGTGGAATAAATTAAACCTTCCGCATCCTTTGCGCAATCTTAACGCATTTAACTTAAACAATTGCAAAACTTCTAAAGCATTGCGGAGCGTGGGCTTTGCAGGTGCCATCAGAATGAACCAAAATAACACACGTGGCAGTGCCCCCTAAAAAAATAGATTCACTCGGATGTTTACTACAAGACACGGTATTGCAAACTTTAAGCAATACGAAATGATGAAGCAAGCATAACTAGAGTCCTCAGTTTCCTTAACATTAAATCCCTTCAATCGCACGACATGAAAGACTTCAGATCCTGCACTGCGCTGCTTTGTGCTGGTGTGCCTGCTGGGACAACCTTGTAGTCGAGAGCGCCGAGACATGAAGTCACTTTGTGGGGTCTAAAGTATTGTCGCCGAAGCTTTTCGCTGTCCCCATCCGCGTTTTCGTGTTCACACCCAAACAATGTCACCATGTTGGCATTCCATGTGGCGTAACCGAAGATTTTAGAAATGGATGTGGCTCCTTGCTGGTTTTTGAGGCGCACATGGGCAAGTTGCCAGGTTTATTTGGCGCGCTGAAGGAAGAAGGCGACGTCGAGGTTTGCTTCATCGGTATAGTTGGATAGTATGGTTTTCAGCGTCTTCACAAGACTCTTTTTGTAGACCAACTTGTGTGGCGACATTTGCGTTGTTCCTTCCACGGCCGTTTTGTACGGGAAGGTTACACACGGATGGATGGCAACCCACGTCTTGTGTTTGATATCAACGTGCGTGGCCAGCTTGTGGGCGATGGTCTTATTTAGACGTTCGGTGAGGCCATTCCTTCGTGGGTGGTAGGCTGTGGTCCAGCGGGAGGTTCTTTAGTAGTATTTCAAAATCGCCTGATTACAGTGAGCAACATAGGTCAGTGACTCCCTCTTGAGTCAGCTCACTTGGACTCCCTCGGACTGAGATGCAGCCGAGATCTTAGTCTGAGTGAGCCCAGCTGAGTGATATTTTGGGGAGCTTGAACACTAGTACGAAAAAGTATTCGTGAGTTTTAGAGGGAGTCAGACTGAGGAAACTTTTGGTTAGTCTGAGTAGGAGTCAGTCTAAAGACCAATATTTCTTTTTTGTGTGACTTAATAAAATGATTTGTTGCGCGCGTTGGTTCATTCTGGATTAGATTTTAGTGCAAGCGGAAAACATTCGAGAGGACTGTACGATCGCTCACTTTCAACTGGTTTTTTAAATATACTTTCAGAATAAAACTAGTTGGTAGTGAACACTCGCATAGTTGTCCTCTCTTCTTGTGTGTTGTCCATTTGCGATAAAATCTATTTCTTGAGTGAGTTTGATTGAGTTCCACTTTCGTCTGCCGACCTAATATACTGTCACTCGTCTTCATCTTTAGTATGAATCTTACATGGATTCACGTTTACACTCACATCTAATCACACGTAATGTATGAGTAGATTTGAACAAGTCAATTTTGAGTAATTTGAGATTGCCTAGTCACTCGAATGACTGAGTATTTTCATAAGAAGCCTATGCGAATCAGGCTGAATTAAGCTAAAATGAAATAAGATAATTCTACACGATTGAGGCAACTTGTTCGGAATGGTAAAAACGAACGGGATGCCGCAAAGAGTATTGTGCCCGCGTATCACACCTGATGAGCCAAAGGGCTGCCAGAAGCAGCAAGGAAACATTTTAGGCTCTGCGCACAAGTGGTGGTATATGAGATAGCCCTAAGCTGCGGTAAGTCTTACATGGGACAAACGGGACGTCGCATTAACGATAGACTGAGGGAGCATACTGATAGACTAGGCTAAGATCATGCGCATCTTCCTGCGCACTGCAACACCTGCGGGTGTGAACCATGCTTTGCGCAAGCGTTGAATTTCGGTAAGATCAGCAAGCAAAGGCCTAGAAAGCTCTTGGAAACTCCTATTATGTTGTATTCGACAGTAAAGCATTTTTTTTCGATAACTTGTTGCCTTGATCTTGTCGCTTTACGTCATTTGTTGGCTGTCAACGCATGCACGCAAATGGATGAATATGGATAAATTAACTTTATTACGTCCTTCGGAACGTGCTTTATTGTCTTTTTTCCCCTGCGCGTCTCTTAGATTGTCCTTAAACAGTTGATAGTCGGCAGTGCTCTTTCTTCTCTTCTGCTCCTCCCGTTTCACGAAATGTTTTTTGCTCCACCTGATCTGGCCAAATAAGCACCAACTCACCCCCAAAAAATGTCCTTTTGATATCTGATCATACTGGAAGAGTTTTTGGAGAGTTGTACATCCGTAACAGCTTTATTTTGCCCTTCGTACCGGGAAAGGCGCCGGTTTAAGTAATGTTTTACACTTTATATTTTTGGTGATTTATATGTAAGCCATTTATTGTTTCCCGAAACAATCAGAAAAGATTGCACGTTATCGAACGTGTGGTCTATTTAAAAGAGCAACACTTGATGACCCGACAAAGTGACAAAATAAATGGGGTAAATTTTGTTCATTATTCACACAAACGCGCGCGTGCTCGCAAACACACGCTATATGCAAAAACTATGCCTACTCATTCTTAAAGTTTCTGCAACTCGTTTGCTGAGTTAGCGCTATTGTACTCTTTAGAGCATTTGTCTTCATAGAGACGTAGCTATTGAGCCTAGCCTTCACTGCTGCCACAACTATGCTGGTCAGCACAACTTCAGGGGGACGAGCATTGCAAAAGACGCCCAAATCTCCCCTTTCACAAAAATGTCTTCTGACAAGAAAAAAAATTGTGACGGCGGTGTTTCCACATTTGTTCAAACCCCTCTTGCACTGATGCCTAGTAGATTATGTAACTGTTATACTTGGTCTAGAGAAAGCCATGTAGCCCCTATGCTAACTGCTACTGAACTGCTGGTTCTTAAATCGGCATGATTCCTAAATATTCTCGCTTGAAGTGGCGCTCGAGCAACCACTTAAGAAAGTGCTTTACCACAGGTGTCTGCAGACATCTAAATTCGGCTGAAGTACATCAATAGATATTTGAAGGAAACATTAGACTAAGGTGCTGACGAGACTGCCACAAAATTATACTACCACCAAAACATGATTGCAGCAACGGCAAGAAAATGCCCGAAACCAGTGCACTAAGCGACGCACCAGCACTCCAGATTTTTTTTTTTACTAAGCCAAGTAAATGGTCGTATTACAAGAAGCCGTTGTGGTATCCTCAAATAGCGCAATGTTTACCGACTTTGAAGGAAAAACACCTGCTGGGAAAATCTACTGCTAGGCGCGTTTATTGATGAAAGGCTTACGCTAACAAGTCAAGAGTGCACATGGCATCTTTTATTTTAAAGCAAGAAAGGAACGTGTTGGAGATAGTCCCATTAAAATGGCTTTGAAGTATGTAGTAAGAATGCACACGCACCTTCCGGTCACGAAGACAACGGACATGAACGTCATCTCGACGAACGGCACGCTCCCATTTCGTTCTTCAGTCATGCTTAGAAAACGAGAACACTCGCACCTTTGGTCCATTGCCGTGATTGCTGCCACAATTAGGAACGCAGCATCGCTCCATCGTGTGGATCCGTACACTGTTCGAATATCCCATGCACAATGTGCATCGTATATTCACGCCGCTGTTCATGCAGAAAAGCACGGTCTTCTCTAGACGCCAACAAGCATGCCGCGGAATAGTCCCCCATGCTTGGCAATCCATTTTTTTTTTCGAGCAGCGCGAGCAAGCGTAGGTACGTCCGTGCAGCAAAACGCGATGGTCAAAAGGGAGTGACGTCAAAGCCTGTGGTAGCAACAGTGAGCAAGTCAATTATATGTGGTATTTAATGTCCCAAACTACCATACGGTTATGAGGGACGCCATAGTAGAGGGTTCCGGAAATTTCGACCACCTCGGGTTCCTTTACAGTGAGCTGGTCCCATGTTATGCAGGTGGTGATTTCTGAGCACGCGAACATGTCTGGACCCAAACTAGACTGAAATAACGCTAGAATAAGAGAAATATGAAAGAACTGATCTCGAACCTATCACGACTCAGGTGACGCACACACTTAGTCGAAATGACAAAAACTTTCTAAATGCATGTTGCTTGCGTCACATTCGATAACATACTTAACCGGACTGCCCACACACTCATTTCTCACGTGTGAACAAGGCTTGACGCTGCATGCTTCAGTCGGGGAAGGCCTGAATTGTTGTCATGTGTTATTTCCGAGCGAAAAAAAGCTAAGAAGGCTGCTAGTTGATCATAGACTAAGAATGTCAAGTGTACGTCGGTGCCTGTTGTGGGTGCCGCGAGATGTGCCCCATGTGAGGGTTCAAGCGAGTGTCGATGCGCGCTATACTAGTTTGAAAAAGTATCTATAAACGTTGCGCTATACGGATGCGCGAAGGGCGCGATCGTGGCAGCACTAACAGAGCTGAGCCGCTTTGAACCTTAACCACCTTTGCAGGCTGTGTCTTTCGAAACAGAGACGGCGGAGTTCATGGAGCTTCTCCAGACGTCCGACTTTCTCCCGAAGAAATTCGGACGTCTGGACGGGGTTCACTTGTGCCCAAATTGATATTCCAGTGGGTGTCCAGTGGTGGGTTTTGAAGCAGCCACCTCCCGCAGCCGAAGTGGACGCCCTAACCACGAGGCTACGGCTGCGGTGCGAGGCTGTAGTGTGGGGGCCGAAACTCTTGCTTTTATTTGCTTTTAATCTTGATCAGGGCGTTGGTTTAGTTATCTATCAATGTGGCCTTGGTGAAGCTTTGGTCGATCATCGTGGGCGGGTTGCAGAGAAGCGTGCCGAGCAGTTCAAGTTTAAAATGAGCAGGGTAACTTTTCAGTCTTCAGCCATTGCAGCGTCGGCCTGGCGGAGAAGTCGCGTCTATTCCGTGCCGACGGAGAAGCTTTTTGGGGGCTTCACCCGGGACTCCGGCAAAGAAGCAGCTCTTTTCTTTGCGGCGACTTTTGTGAACGTGTGCAGGAATGCGCTGTGGTCAAGATCTCAAGATTGAAGTGAGGACTCTCGTTCTGGCAGCCTCTCCCAAGTAGAAGTAGAAGTCACGTAGCATACCTTCGGTGTTACCGTTGGTAAAGGCGGCCACATGGTGGTATGTTTTAAGCCACGTTTCCTGGTTATCGAGTGATAAACTACGTAAAGTTCATTGCTCTTTGCGCTGGCGGTACAAAATCAGTGCAGGCGTCACAGGGGCTGTTAGTTCGGGGTGGTCGAGGTTAGGGTCTTGGTTTGCCGGGTAATTCAGATTGAGGCCCGTACCCTGGTACATGACCTTGTTTTCTGCGGCTTGGTCATTGCTCGGCGTTGGCGCCGACGCCATCTTTGTGACTTCAGCTGGTTTTATAGCGGTACGGCGTGTCTAGAACATGAACGAAGAGCACCCCCGTCAAATGTCATGAGACCGTGACGTTGACAAGCAGAAGGTGATCAATATTACGCTTTTCAGTTAAGCGAACAATTACCTAGAAAATTAAAAACAGTGATTTTTAGTGGCATGAACAGTAGTCAAAAGTCGAGTCCCAGCGGTCAAAACTTGTATGCATGTGTTATCAAGGTTCCAGTCTTATCGCGGTTCGCCGCGTGAGCTTTGGAATAAAGTAGACGTATACACATCTCTCACACTATCTTTAAAAAAGATTGGATATAATGGCGAAGCTTGGGACACACTCCAGTTGTGTCTGCATCAAGCGTTCAAAACAGTTTTTGCTGGTGAAATTAGAATTCATATCTGGCTGAAGAGGGAAAGTGTACAGAAGGCGACGACGCTGCCTCATTTTCATGCAGAGTTGGCTCGAGCATGAACATTTGCTTCCAAATTATACGCAGTGCATACCTGCTTCAATGGGCCTTTTCCTAGTCCTAACAGCACCTCAAGTTGAGATCACCGAATTCAAAAGTGGTGGCTCTTGGACTCCGAAATCGCCCTACGCATGCCGGTAAGGTTTCCGGCCGTCAATGATCTGTGGACGAGCAACCGCAGGGTACTCGGCGCCACACGCAGTTTCCTCGCGCGAGGTCACGGCTGCACGCCTGCCATTGCCCTGCGAGTCTACAACGCAGTCGCATTGGCACGCGTGATACACACGATAGCAGTGGCTTCGTTAAGTGCTTGTCAGCCAACTGCCTTGGACGCCCTGATCGCAAAGCCGTGCGGGAGTACTACGGACTTTCCCACACCTCCTAGATAGGCCCCACGCTCGCCAAAAGGGGGGGGGGGGAAACTCCCATTTTCATGCGGGTAACCCAGCGGACACTAAATCATGTACTGCGGCTGAAAACCACAAGGCAAGGGCAGCTCCTTGTGAACAGGCTGTATGCTTTACCTGACTTATCCACGGGGCAGCGGGCGAGTGAGTTCTTGAAGGTTGTGCCAGACATGCAGTACCCCAGCTGGCTGGCTATTTCAACCTACCGCCACATCCCTCTGGTGATCACCAAGATCATTGGCGGCACCAAAGCGAAGGCGCGGACCCCGCTGGGAGCGATGCAGCAGGAGTTCTCCACCCTCCTTCACGAATAGTTGAACGGCAGTCTGCTTGTTTACGTCCACGGGTCAGCGCTTCGCGACGGCTCCGCGGCCACCACCTGCGTTGTGCCATCAGTCGGCGCGGTTCTCAAGTGCCACCTCCCCTCCCTCGCCTCCTCCACTGTGGCGGAGCTCACCGCTATAACTTTGGCAGCCGATTTGCTGAGTGAGCGGGCACTCATGAGAGCTGCAGCCATCATCAGCGACTCCCGGGCAGCCTTGGCCGCAATCTCGCGCGAAGAAGACGGCAGCCTCCTTGCGCAGAGAGTTGCCCAGAAGCTACACGCCGTGCAGCGAACTGAATGTGACCTTTCGCTGCACTGGGTGCCTTCACACATCGGAGTACTTTACACATCGGAGTACCCGGCAACGAGGCGGCCGACTGTGCCGCGAGGGATGCTCACGACCCGGACACCGGTGTCACCAACTTCGTGTGCTCTGCGGATGCCGGCCGTCTCCTCACCGCCCGCTACGTGCGCGAGCGTCATCCCGATCATCGCGTAACTGCTGGAAAGCCGCCTCGGCGGCTCCCTTTCAAGGGATTACCAAGAAGACTCCGCGGTTTCCTTCTCCGTCTCCGCACCGGAGACAATTACACCACCGAGCAAAAACATTGGCACTCCGGCCGTGGCAGTCCATACTGCATGAACTGAGGTGACCTGGAGACTCTGGACCACCTTTTGCTTCAGTGCTCGGCTGGTGACGCGAGCAGACAAGTGATGCTCGTAAAGTACGAAGCTCTCGACCTGCCCCGGACAACAACTGAGGACCTCTTGTTCCCGAACAGTGGCCGCGCACATTTCAAGCGGGCTCTTTCCGCGCTGCTGGATTTTTTGGTGGGAGCGCACTGCGTGAGTGAATTCAGAGAATTTGCGCCCCGTGATTTTGGTAGACAATCTGTGCGCCCCCCCCCCCTTCCTTTTCGGTCTCTCACTATTTCCTTTTTTTTCCTCTCTTCGCTCAAGTCTATTACCGCCCCCCATTCTCCTCCCCTGTGAACCACTGCTGAGATGTCGCACTTAGCTGCCGACAGTTGCGGGGTTCACTATTCTTTTCTCCAATTTAGAAAACCACTCCCCACCTTCCCCACTCACTGGCGTTCGCACCTATGTTTGGGGAATACATTTGCGTGTTTGTGGCATCAGATGCGGCTTGGTCCACTCGTGTCGTCACGTTTTGGCCACTAAAAATCATGGCACGTGCTGTATGCGTGCCTCCTCGAGGCCAGCGAGTATGCACAGACTACCTACCCGAAAAAGGCCCATTATATTCTGCAGCAGCTTTAGTCCCCGTAACCTTGTTTTATGGTTACGGTGCCTTTACTGCCTTTGGGCACAGTTAGTGCACCCTAAACCGAATATGAACACGAAGCTAAACGTCACACATCACGCGTAGTCAGAAGAGCGATATTCCTTAAATACGGCGTTTACTTATGCCAGCTCGATTGTAATCGCCTGCTGACGTGGGAAAGTGTAAGCTCTCTCATATGTTCACTTTCTAGGATTGCATTAAATAAGACGTATTTGTTGCACAATTCCTGAATACTTACTGTGCAGTCGTTTTCACACGTCCATATGCCGCGCAGGCTTATACACGCTGTTCCTGCCGGCGGACGACAGCCTCGAGATGACTTCACCCGAGCTCCTCGGCTCATGGTCTTCCGGGCGCGGCGCACGCCAAGCTGCCATGCTCAACCACGTCCTGCCATCGAGAGTAGCTCTCGAAGAGCTGATGCGTGGAGGAGTCTTCACGACCAGGGCTGGCGCACACATCAACGTGCGCCGCAATGCCGGAGGCGTGAGTGTACCTTGAATTTGTCTTGTTATCTATGTTGTCCGTGGTGCGCAACAGATCCGTCGCCACGCCACACCACACAAATTGGTTAATGCGGGAAAGCTCACAGTTAAGATAACAGTCGTTTTAACAACATTGCGTCGTCGCCGCAGCACTCACTAGAAACCTAAAAGGAGCGCGCCCACCTTATCCTAGCTAACACGTAAGAGAGCCCTTCCTAATAGAGGGTGGCTTCGTGACTCCTTGCGCCCAATACTTTTGACGAATTCATTGTCTGTTGATTTCAACTGCGAAGCATTTCTTTGCGTACAGCAGACACCTTGAGTATCTATCTATCTATCTATCTATCTATCTATCTATCTATCTATCTATCTATCTATCTATCTATCTATCTATCTATCTATCTATCTATCTATCTATCTATCTATCTATCTATCTATCTATCTATCTATCTATCTATCTATCTATCTATTTATCTATTCAATCTATCATCTATCTATCTATCTATCTATCTATCTATCTATCTATCTATCTATCTATCTATCTATCTATCTATCCATCCACCTACGTCTGGTAATGTTATCATGGTCACCCCTTAACTTTGTGCCAGTCAAAAGTAGTGTGGGAGGGTAAGATGGTTTGAGAAATATGACTCACTGGTCGTGACATGAATAATGTCACAACCCTGTCGCATACGTAATCAAATCCATTCCAAACGATGAGTCACACATACCCATGGGCGGGTCTACAGGTATGCGCGTATGTATTACGGATGCTCGACAGTTCATATCTACCCAGAAACGGTGAGAACTGTTATGGGTAATTAACGCGTGACCGTTAAGAAAAAGTTAACATTAGCTGCGCTCACTGGCCTAATGCGCAGAATAAACACAGCAGCGATCATATGGCAGCATTCTGCAGGGCAGTCAAGTATTCTAGCAGGGAGCCACGCCAGGTTTCATACCTACATTTCAAATAGACCTTAATTTTCGTCAAACAAACATCTATTGTGGTTGCAGTGCTGGCTATCCAATTCCATTTATATTACATATGTACTCATGTGATACAACCGTCACGTAGGGTAAGCACTAGCAGTTAGGCGCCATCCGCGGCAGTTGATTTATGTAGCATAGTCTAGGGCTATCATCTTAACGAACACCAGCGCTTCAAGTAGCAGCTGATTCTGGTGTTGCTAATATCCATGTTGCTGTTGGCATAGTTACACAGCTATTAACAACGGGATATATTGCTGCTGGCATCGTTACGCAGCTATAAACAACTGGTTATATAAAATATATGTGGCTGTTTAACCAGCCTCTGTTCGTGCATTTGCACATTTCTTTAGCGCCATTTCTTGACGTTTAGCTCAAGAAAAATATTACAACAAAGTCACCTTCCATCGGCATGCTTCGTTTAACATCGATTAATAAGGTACGTGGGATCTGGCGAAATCGTAATTAAGGTTGTTCGTGAGGGCCCCTCCTTACCGCGATTTTGAGAGTGGACTTTTACACTGCCATGAGGATGCGCACTTTCTTTCGTACAATGATTACACGTCCGTTGTCATTGTGGGCTTGTTGCGCTGAAACGTGAGCTCCACCTCACCGTCGACGTCAGCTGTTGAGACGTTAGGATTGCGTGGGACCCGGACTCTGTTTGGTAACGTTTCTGAGTCTTCTGGCTGAGAATATCATGCTCGCAAGTTGGGAAAAGAAGCAGATTTACTGGGAAGTTTCGCACCCTTATTTATACAGAAAAGCAGTAGGAGCTAACTAGATGGGCTCAGAGCGTCTTCTTGTCGTAAGCGCCAACGTTTGAATCCCACAGTTCAACTCCTCCTTCTTGATTGAAACATATCACACCCACGACACCGCCCACGATGTCTACAGCTAATAGGCTTCTCTCTGTTTGCAAACAGTGTGAGTGACGTGACCCAGAATCCCCTCCTTCGGAGCAGTTGCTGGTTGGCAAGAAAGTTCCGCAGGTGGGATGGGTCAGCAGTTCTCCAGCAGACGGTTCTGCGGATTGCGATTTTGTAAAGTCGATTGAGGAAGGGTCACTGGCCGTAATGCACAATTTGCTCATCGTGACAAATTGTGATTCTCTTCGAAAGCCAACGTTCTGCATGTTCACGGTGACTGGCGCTTTGAGAAATATTTGGATGGCTTGCATGTGAACGTATTCATTTTCAGTCGCGAAATGTGCACAACAGGTTTAAACAAGGCACGGTATTGGTGGTTGCATGGTCTCAAGCTGCTGTGCGTAGGGTCACGGATAAGATGCTCTCACTACGCAACATCCTGATCGGAGATGAGTGAACAAAAAGAAGCAATCACGTTTTGCCGTGCGTTAGGCTGTAATTAACAAACTTCCATTAAATTATCGTCAAGTTCTCCCCTACAACGTTCTACATAACTAGAGACTGAATTTAAAGCAAATATATATTCTATTCCTTTCGTTCACATTGCGCCACTTTGAAATATGAGTATAAATTAGAGGTTAAGGAGGGCTAGTATAGTGTTTTTATAGTGCCTATAAATGCAATTTTAGGTCTTCCCAATTACATTCCTATATTAGCCTTTATAGTGCCATAGTGCTTCATAAAAAAGCGACAAAATACCAGTACAGAAGAGTGTAAGACGAGGGGGTACGACCCCACCAAGGCCACTTACCGTGCGCTCACAGGGGGTTTCCAGATACTTATAATGACAAGAGTTAGTGGCAAGAATTAATGGAGAGTACTTCAGTAACCTGCGCTTCACCTATGACATTGCATTACTAAAGAGCTCAGTGGATGAACTGCGATTCGGGATTACTGATTTAGACAAGCAGAGCAGAAAGGTGGGTCTCAAAATTGATCTGCAGAAAACGAAAGTAATGTACCATGATCTCGGAAGAGAACAGCGCTTCGAGATAAGTACCAGTGCACTCGAAGTTGTAAAAGGGTACATCTACTTAACCCATCTATGCCCAGTGTCATACATGCAGGATGCTGAAACTTTTCAGTGTAACTAGAACGTTTTTTTTTCTATAAAAAAGCTAGCGCCACTGCAGGTGTGTTTATGATGCCCTGTTTTCACTTGGCAGTCAAGGTAATCGCTGAACTGCAAACAGCCGCGTGCTTGCAGTCAGAAATTGATCATTTCGCGTGCGTGTAGCTGAACGCCATACCGCCAAAAAATATAAGTAATATAGAGTCAACTGGTTCTCAATTCTGCTGATATTTTTGTCAATTGTTCGTCAGTTATTGGTTGTGCGGTACCTTACGTAGGACAGTGATAGGCGCTAATGTTTTTTTCTCTTCGCGGTGTGTCTAACATTGGTGTCCTACATATATGACGGCTCCAAAACCATTGTTTTAAATATTTATTTAACAAAAGACTTAATCTGTTTTCTGAAGTATTAGAAGCAATAAAGTTGGGGTAATTAATTAGTTTTGTTAATTTTCATTAGTTTAGGCACATATTGGTTAAGACAGGTAGTAACTTCAGAGCTGAACCACGAGATTGAAGTAACTAGGGGAATGAAAATGGGGTGGAGCACATTTGGTAAGCATTCTGAGAACATGAATGGTAGATTGCCACTATTTCTCAAGAGGAAGGTATACACTCTAAAAATTAAAGGAAGAAAAGGGGTATCGAGCTTGCTCCTCTAGAGGAGTAACTAACTTGCCACACCCATTGCACCACTTCGGAAGCAACTGCGAAGGAGTAACCACGCTCTCGCGGTTCACTCCTCAAAGGCTCAACAACTAGCAAAAGAAAAATCAGTGTTGAAAAGCCTTTCAAAGTGCATGCTGGCATTTTGATTAGATGTACAATCGATGATCAAGCATCAATTCAGAAATACATTTCTAGTTAATTTCTATTCTTCAGGAACTTTTGGTTGCCGCACTGAAGTCGCATGGTGTTAGCCGCCTAACGGTACCCCGTTCTCACTAAATACCCTCTGGACTCGGTCGTGGTCTCGTCCTTCGGCATCGGCCGACTGATCAGAGACCAGGAAAGTACCCGTAGCACACGCTGCTGCCGGCCGTGGTTCATACTCGGCATCGCTAAATTTCACGCCTTGCTCGAACGATACGCCAACTGACCCCACTTTTGGGCAACAAAGGCGCAATTCACTCGCGTTCCCCAGATTTCGAGGCTCCGCCGGCCTCTGTGCCACGCACAAACGCTCGCGTTGTCACTCAACAATGCCTTCCGCTTCCGCGCCCTCCACGGCTATCTGGGGTTTTACCTCGGCATGCTCTTTTTCGCGGAACTCCTCGGGTGCGCCTGTATCTTTCCTGCTCACCGCTTGCGATCCATCGGGCGACGCACGGCTGCCCTGGGGTTTATCGTCGTCCCAGCTGCTCACGACTTTCTGGGTGATCATACCATTTACAGTCGCGGTATATCCTTGGCTTTCAGGGCTCTCGGCTTCTAATTGCCGCACTTTGCTCGTGTTCAACAAACCACTTTTTGGCGCCAGCTGTGTGCCGCCTGTCTCCTCCGCGCCTTTCAATATGCTCTCGAAAGGGCACTCATCTTTAAGCGATTTCCACGCTTTCTCTGACAGCAGGCAATCCGCTCGTGCTGTGAGCTGGTCAGTTAGGGCCGTTCCACGTGCTTCCCGCACAGCCGCAATGCACGTGCCAGGACCCCTACCACACGCGCAAGCGGGGGGAGAAATGAGCCAATTGGCAACGCTCTTTCACCCTCCACAGCGTCGCCAATTTGCTAATTATTTCCCCGTTTGCATGCGGTAAGGGTCCCGGCACATGCGTTGTGGCTGTGCGGGAAGCGCGTGGAACGGCTTTTAACACGCAAAGCACGGAAACCACCCCCTTTAGGTCAGCGCTCACGCCGTATTCGCTAAACATAGTCAACGGGACCACCACGAGCTTCGCCTTCACTGCACCACCGAACGCAGATGTTAATAGTGCCTTGCGGCTTCACCATCTCTGGTGGGATCGCGCTCTCCCGCAGTACAGTGATCTCCGTCCCCGTGTCCAAAACTGCTCCTATATGCCTATCCTTACAATCGAGTGACACGGTGCGCTACCACCAGTTCTCCCATCAAAACGTGCGCCGATAAGCTCTTGCTCTCAGTGCCCAAAACCCCTTCAGTCGGCTGTTTCTGGCGCTGAGGGCAATTAAATTTTTGGTGCCCTGCGCTACTGCAACCATAGCATGCCCTGGATTTACGTTTTTCTTCTGCGCCTAGGCTTTGTCCGGCACCACGGCTCTTCGCTGTCTCATTATTAGCTCTAGCTTTGCTCGCACCTTGCAATTCCACCGGCTTTTGAGTCGCCTGTCTCGCCGCACTGTTCGCCCCCTGCCCTTCCTGAAACGTTCGCAGCAACGCGGATATCTCTGGGCCGCTCATCCACATTCTCCATTCTTGGAGTGTGACATACCACACGACCTCCTCCGACAAACTTTTTTTTCGTTGGTCGGCAACCAAAAGCTTGACCAGGCCCTCGAATGTCGACACCCCCCATTGCCTCAAGGTAAAAGTGGAGGTAGCTCTCTAAACGCATCGAAAAAAGCCTCCGCCCTTCGTTCGCACGTTCCCTGACCCCAAGAATCTTTTCAGATATTCCGCTACCGAAAGTTTGAGCTCGTCAAGCACAGTTTGCTTGATTACTTGGTAATCTTTATGTTCTGTTCGGCTTAGCCACGTGGAAAAATATGGGACTCTCTTTGCTACGAACGGGAAAACCAACTGTCCCCAAAACTCCCCTAGTACCTTGCACGCTTCTAGTACCACCGATGCTTCAGCCTCGGCTGCAAAGTTGGGTGATACACCCGTGAGAACTTTTGAGTAGCGTCTCAGATCGCTACATGGATCCCGCCTGCCGAACTCAAGTCTACTCCACCGAGAGCTTCCGCCCATCATCTGCGACAGTCTCTCTATCTCCAACCACAACTCCTGCAGTCTACGCACCAGCGTGAGATTTCCGAAACGTTCATATCTCTGGCTCTACCGCGCACTACTCTCTCCCGGGTTTGCCGCATCGCTCGCGCCTCACGACTCATGGCCTGCGCTCGCCTGTCCGGGTTTAAGTGGGCAAACCTCGTGTACAGAGGACACCTTAAAACTCAAGAAAGGCAGCGGTACCCATGAGATGTGAGAACACCAAGGGTCTCACCACTTGTGAAGCTGCTGCTCTCGGTCTTCTCGCCTTGCCCGCCATCAAACGTTCGACATCACCCGATGTCGCCAGGGCTGTCACCGGACCGATGAATTTAGGATGACAGTTGCAGAACCGCTGACTTCCTCGGGTCAATGGCTGCCGCACCGCAGCCTCTTCAGCTCGGTGACTTGCTTCTTTGTTGGACAAGCCGATGTCTTGGCTTCTGTCTTCCGTGTCGCCCGCAACAAGAGGAACTCTTTGGTACGCAGAGCGTTCCTTGTCGTCGTTGCCTCGATCTTGTCTGACTGCGCCAGTAAACATCAACCTTCTACCCACTCCCTCTGTTCCCTTGAGCAGAGCACTTTCAGCTGCGTAGCGGCTGTTGCTATAGAAGGGAGTGGAAGGTTAGTTGCATGGTGTCCCTCTTGCCTTGTCGTCGCTGCTGCTGCTTGTAAAGGATGGAGACCAGCGCCTTTCGATACGTTGCAACAACTCGACTTTATGTACAGGAACTTATGTACAAATTTACAAGACTCTTCACTGCGTGAACTGTCGCATGTTGCCTCGGCAGAGCCGATAATGCAGAGCACTGTTTGTTGCGACCAGAACGACCATTAAGAAACGGGAGCCAGGTTTCAACCCCTCGGTTGCCTCTACCCATTCTCCTCACTGCCAACCAAAACAACTCAGTCTACTTAATGGACAGACTAAACACACTTGTTGCCGTTCTCTCCTCTCGCTCTCTTATGAAAGCACTTGACCTCCCGGTCTGATAGAGAGAGATGAAAGGATCGGCTTACACAAGACGTTCCGCGAACTGCACGAACGCATACGATGGTGGCGTCGTTTCGACTGCGGGCCCATACCATTCTGCGAGATGACTACGCTGTCCAGCGTGACAGCCATCCAGCGGGCTCTAATCCAGATGAATGGGTGTCGATTCACCGGATGTCCTTACGTCAACCGCCGGCACTCCGCTGGCCGGGGACCACCTAGCTGGTTGTTAAAAGCAGCGACCGACCGCGGTCTTCTTACCAGAACGGGCGTCCTTACGCCGGGATTAATGTCTCCCGAAAATCGGCTCTTTGGGAACCACACCCTTTTGTGACAATTAAAATTCACCCCCCTAGCCTGCGACGCCAAACCTTACAGAAAAGGGAGACAAGCAATAAAAGGTGCCTTTGTGTGCCACAGGAAGAAGGAGAACGAATGCGGCACCTTGGAGCACGTGCGATGGGGAGAAAGTATCATCATCATCAGCCTGACTACGTCCACTGCATGGCAAAGGGCTCTCCTAAGATCTGCCAATCATTCCGGTCTTGTATTTTCTACTGCCACGTTACACCTGCGAGCTTTTCAATCTCACCGGCCCCCTTAATTTCCTCGCCGTCACAAGCGTTTGCCTTATTTGGGAATCCCGTCAGTCACTCTTAATGACAAGCGGGTATCCTGCTTACGTGCTAAGTGCCCGGCGAACGTCCATTTCTTCTTGATTTCAACTATGATATCCTCCACGCTACTTTGGTCCCTGACCCACTGTACTCTCATCCTGTCTCTTAAAGGCGCACTTACCATTCCCGTTCCATCATCACTCGCTGCGTCGCCCTCAGTTTAAGTTGAACCCTTTTTGTAAGCCTGCAGGACGTGGAGTTGTCATTTCTACTCATAATAAGCGGATTTGAGCTTCTTTTTTATTGCGATAGCAATTATATGGACTGTCTCGGCTGGTTTTTCTGTCACCGTCACCACCGCAGCTGCCAGAGGTGCCGTCATTGACGTATATATATATATATATATATATATATATATATATATATATATATATATATATATATATATATATACGGGGAAAGGTGCACTAGCCTCCTGTTTCTGCGGAGTGAACATCGCCTTTACAGCTGGGGTCGTTCGCGCGCACGCTTATCTCATGAGCGAAAAAAGGGAGGGTGGCGTTTATGGTTGCCACGCTAACGCGGCAACGATCAGCGCGCGGCTTGTGCCCCCCCCCCCCCCCGGCAGGCGAGAGCTTCTGCGGGCGGTGCTCTCTACATGAGAAAACGGTGTCAATAGTGTACCTTGAGCGGCCGTGTTCTCTTCCACCAACATTGCGTGAGATAAGATACAAGTGAGTTGGCTGCCTCTTTCACTTCGCAAATAAACGCCGTCACTACACATGAGCCTTGTTGTGGTCATCTACAGAAGCCGCGCTGCAGGAAACTGTTATTTAGCAAGCGCATGTTTACTACAAACAATACTGCTTCTAAAAATACGAGCTTTCATTCGCAAAACATTGCAATAGGCTGCTAACACATTGATTGCTTTGCCCTTCTGGTGAAACTGTGACTTTTTTTCGCCAGGTCTCTTGTAGAGTTTTGTGTTCGCTTGTCGGGTTTTTGGAGGGTTTATTTGCGTTTGTTCAGCAATTTGGTGGTCACCACGTTCACTTATGCCCGTTTGTCGATGACACTGAGTAGATCGGCGTGTGCAAGGGCAGCTCATAACAGCATCCCGTCCAACTAAGTAGTGGAGTAAATTTTGCCTTCAAGAGAGGGTACAGCCACTTGAACACCACCCCCACGCGCGCGTAGCTACGCTTAAGTGCTGAAGTCAAGTATGCATTGCGGGCAATCAGCATGCGCTGGCGAACTTACATTTAACCTAATGGAGACCACCTTAAAAGCGAGCTATGTGCTTTTGTTCATAGCTGTGCAGTTTTTCGCTGTTTAAAGCAATTAGTGATTTTGGAGCTCCCGTTTACTTGAGGGAGAAAATATTTTCAAGAAGCTTAAGATATTTACTATAATGCGAACATACTTTGCGTTTCTGCGTAACTTTATCTTATTTTGTAATGAGTATTCGCTTATTTGTTTGGTAGCCTCTGGCAACACTCAAGTCTAGGTTTCTGCTCCATAGGTAAGTACCAATAAAATGCAGGTGTTATATACCTTATATACCAGTAAAACACTACCATAATGAATGGAGAATGCTCGTCGAATGTGCTACACCACGTATGAATACACGAACTAACAAAGAGAACGAGTATTACATTGACAGTCTTTTTCATTCATAGCGATGGTCTCGCTCTGGCAGGCTTGATGCCTTTAGGTAGTATGCGAGAGATGGCTGGTCACCTTGCAGCTCGTGGGAAGATCACGTGCTACGTGACACCATTAGGCAAAAAAAGTTTTCCACATTCGCCGTAATGGCAAGAGGTGGCGCTGATTGACGCCCCCACGTTTATACGCGCGCAAATATCCTGTGAATCGAAAGGGGGGATGGCGACCATCGTAGCTCAGTGTAAGAGAATCGCACGCGTTATTCGAAAGTCACAGGCTAGGGTCTGGCCGGTGGCAATTATATTTCTGTTCACTTTCCATTCTTCACATTCGCATTACAATTACCTCTGATGGTATCCCCTCTACTTTCTTTGACATCGTTGTCTGTTATTAGTTTTCGTAATTATTCGTTTCAAGACACGATACATCTGTTTTACATAGAATTTCATTTAGATCGCGAAAGTACATCGCCTCATTCTTCATAGAGGGGGTTAGCTGTCCTGAAGTTTGAAAAAATGAAATTTTTCAAAGCCAGTTTTGCTATTGCGCTGGCATGGGGGCCATTGCGGTGCATTTATCCTAGCTATCATAAAACATTGGTCTGGTTCCGCAGTGTCTGTGCCAAGATAATATGTATTCAGACGGACTAAACTTCAGGAATTGAAGAGGTGGACTCTGAAGGGGTGCCACAGATGCGCAAAAGAGTCACGTATGCCACTGGCCTGTCCCTTGATTGTTCATCTAACACAATCGCTTTCGCGAGCTGCTCCAGTACAGCGAGTTTGCTGGCTTTTTGCGTTTGCTTAATACTGCAGTATTCTTAAATGACGCTATGTGATGAAGTAAAATTACCATCCTGTTTTCATCCCACCTAGCAAGCTTAATCTATTTCCATGTGAGGTTTGAGTTAATTATAAGCACAAGCTGCTACCGTCATTGCCAGCCATTCGCTTAACAGACAAGATAATGTGGCTGAAAAAAAAAAACTGCCGCTCACAAGGTGCATGCTGAATGATGTGAACGGTCCATGTGCGTGCGAGGTAAGTTTATGTAATTTTATACCTAGTTTCTCGTTTTTAACTCATTTATCGTAACTCAGTTATGTTGTCTTTCTTTGTGCCAGGTGGTGACGGTGAACGGGCAACGGGTGGTGGTGGCTGACGCCAGCGGCCCGCGCGGCGGCGTAGTGCACGTGCTCAGTGGGCCCTTGGCGCCCGCCGCTGATCGGGATGTGCTCACCACGCTCTCTGACTGCGCAAAGTACGACGGCTTTCTCACGCTGGCCACGGGCACGGGCGTCTCCGAACTGCTTCGACGTAAGCCGGATCTGTTCTTTCTGAGCGTATACCGTCGCTCACTTCCGCTCACTGTGCAGGCGGCCAGCGTACGCTGTTCCTGCCTAGCAACGACGCCCTTTCCAAAGTGCCGCCGGAAGAACTCAAGCTATACCAGAAGAACATCACTGCCCTCAAAGGTGCTCGAATGTTTTCTTTTTTTTTTACGCGTGGCTTAGCGCAGAAAACCTTACAGTTGGCACGTCACACTGCTACTTTAAACGAGGAGTTTCATTCTTTCTATCATGTTACCTGTTGAGCTCTATTCGACTGGGTTGCTCTGATTTTCCATAGTGTAGATTGCTCCTGGTACTTTTTTTAATATCAATATTTGTCATTGTGCGTTGTTTTGTGTAACTTACAATGAAAACGTGGGTATTTCGTTGCTGCGAGTGGCGCTCAGTTAACGTGTTGTATGTTAGGCAACCTGGAGGGTTGGTAGTTTATACCAACGCGCAAGACGGAAGCACAAGACAGAAATGAGAAGGCGCTGGACTGACAGGTTTTGTTGCAAGCTGAAAGAAATACACGCATAAAAACAACTCCTTTCGCGTACATGCATCGTGTGCAAAATTACTCAAGACTGTCACTTCCATAATTTAAATGATGTTTAAAGATCATGGCTTTCCCAATGTCGAATATCTTGACAATTTGGCCTACGTTCATGAGACCGAAGATGACATGCGGTTTAAGTCTGAGTGGCCGTTAGTAGGGGGGGGGGGGGAGGGTTGCTGTGCAACACGAAGCGGATGCACAGCAGAGCGATGGCACTTGGGAAAGGGTAACAAGAAGAGAATACCGTCTTCGCACTACTTTTTTTTTAATATGACAATCGAACGACATCTTTCAAGTTGTTACAAGGCTCACGAAACTTTTCGTGGAGGAATACGCTACGCAATGGTTTCTACGCGAGGTAGTGGAATGCTGTAAGATACACGGCAAACCTAAAAGCCAAAGTGGTTACACTTTCTTCAAATTCTTCAGCCATTTCCGTAAGATGAAAAAACGCAGGCACGTTTGGTACCGCGACTTTATTCATTGGTTTAGCATTTGAGCAGGTTTCAAGTCCAGAAGTAAACAGCTTCAGGGACTGGTATACCTTGTTAAATACAGTTAGCAATAGGGTTGCGTGGCCGGTGCGAACACATGTGGGCGTCATGCTCGTAGCAGTCATGAAGACGAGGTGGAAGTCGTAAAATACTTTATACAAAATAATTACATGTTGACGGTCTCAACTTAAAAAAAAGAACAGGCACGGCGCTCTTCAGTGCACCGGAATAAATTAAAATGCTGGGGTCCACCCCCATATTCTCTGGTCCACGTGATGGCAAAGGACTACAAATCCAGCACCTCTTGCTGAGTTCTCGTCATACCTTAATGGGGCAAGTCATATTTTTAGTTTAATATAGTATTTGTGGTGCAACTCGCCCAAGAAACAGCACTCTTAAGGGGCAAGTCAGGCTTCACGAGATCAGCAATATGTCTGACAGAGGGCACCACACGTGCGCGGTGCATAATTTGTCACACTACACAGAAATGTAGCCTCGCAATCATTGCACGTACCGAGCTTAGGCAGCTTGCTTCGTGTAAAACGATGACTTCTGTCAGTGACCGGCAAGGTCGCAGCACAGCAGCACCACCGCCACCAGACAATGCACCAGGAGAACGAGCTGCCGCACATGGATCGGCTCAATTGATAAGGCCAGACACCATGCTCATTCATGGATTTCGATGCAAAGCCCACAAGAACAACCCTGTTTCTGCAGGCATTCTACACGAAAAGGTATCTTGCATGGACCCATGCTTCCCATGGCATAAAACAAACTTGATAGGACAACCATTGTGAAAACAAACCTAGCGATGCAAGTCCCCTCAGCACACCCCTCGGAATGCCAAACCAGACTGAAACAAATAAAAGCTGACGATTTACGCTTATCACTTAACTACAACGAGAAGTGCGTATTTCATGTTGACAAGCCAGAACAGACCACTTCGAGAGAATACAAGGACTGCACTTGTACTGCAACTTTTTAGGCAAGGAAAGTAAACAATCAACAAAGCCAATGAAAGCTCACATACTTCCATAATCTCTTTCAAAAATTCTCAACGACCATTCGGCCTAAATGGTCGCGCTAACTAGAAAAAAAAACACAACAAAACTCAACCTACAGCTAGCTTTGTTAAAACTCTTTTCAAGTGCAAAGCCAGGAGGGTGCTCTATACAATACC
Organism: Rhipicephalus annulatus; assembly: GCA_013436015.1. Lineage (NCBI taxonomy): Eukaryota > Metazoa > Arthropoda > Arachnida > Ixodida > Ixodidae > Rhipicephalus > Rhipicephalus annulatus. Next base: position 273,773 of record WOVY01011200.1, on the reverse strand, counting down.
AACACTTGTGAAAAGCTAAAATTGCTGACTCTGAAACAAATACTGAAGAAAAACTTCTCGACACATTGGTTCGTAAGTCCTACGCATGACAAAATGACTCAATAACCTGTCATTGTGACAACTAGGCTGCCCAGTAATATCTCCATGAGTCCTCTAATACTACTGCGCAACAAAACATTAGCAGATAAACTTATCCCAGTTCTTCCAACTGAATCCGCGGTCAATCAGTACCTAAACAAAGGTCACCACTGAGTTTCCACCAACATATCTCTTCAGACGAACCTGGGGAAGGTCGCGCATTCAACCGCTTGAAAAAGCAGTGAACGCGCCTGACCAGCCGGACAGAGCATTGTGTCGCGCGCTCCGATTTTCGACCTCCGATGTGCAAAATGGTGGACCGCAAAGAAGAAATATTGAACGGTACAGCGCACGCGTACACGTCACCGCCATGGTGAGTCCTTAACGATCAACGGAACATGGTTGAGCCCTATGACAAGCAGAAATTTTAGTGCCACCAACAAAAAGTGCCGTGAAGAATCTGGTCACTGTGCAGTTTCTGCAGAAAAGTATTCATGGTCATGGGTTCGTTGTGCCCTGTCTCACGCAGCTGCTCTTCGCATCGTGCTTTTATGAAGTTGGCACGTTTCAACTTGAGAGCGACGGCCTTATCACTGTGTAGTAGCCGAACGTGTCACGAGTATACAGTAGAGCGAATATCCTCTATGGTTGCACAAACACTTTTTATCGTACCATTTAAACTTCTCGAAGTGGCGGAAACACTTTTCTGGGTGTTTGTTCAGCCGTTCAGAGATGTGCAGTGGGCAAACTGTTTAATTATATCTGCTTCCACGTTTTTTTGTTTTCTCTGAAGGCACATGGCGTCTGCCTTGGTACTTGTTCACAAAGTTTGTCAGGACAAAGCCACTTCGTCAGTGACGGTCACAGTTCAGTGCATCGTTAAACAATAAATGAAATTTGTAAAAAAATGCTGTAAAACTGCTCCTAGTATGAAACAAATCAAGTAATATCTAAAAAATTGAAAGAAAAGAGCAAACGCTGAGGCGAGCATGGGAACACCACCGACCACAACAAAAACATACAAGACGTTCAAATAACAAAAAAACTTGCGTCGACGTAAGCCGAAGAACATTGGCCAGACAAAAATCACAGTATATGCACGGAATGAATGTTGATGACTGGGGCGAAGCGTTCGCCAATGCGTCCTGGCTTTCGTACGTGCGTCCGTACGTGCGCCCTTTCGCACGTCCATCCGTCCATCTAGTGAACACTTAAAGTACCGCCATGTCGCTTCTCTTCATCACATATTCATTATATACAAGCACTGCCATCCAGCGGACAATCGAAGGACTAAACGAGAGTATGTGCCACATTTCTGCTGTCAGTGCTTTGTTAACACCGAGAGCGTGAGAACGACGCTGTGCTACATTTTCTGTAACATGTGGACATGCAAATAGGTGCCCGAGGACGGGTATGTGCGACAGGTTACGCACAACGACAATAGGGGACGCACAGGCCACGCCATAAGGAGCTTCGCCCCTAAAATGTGCATTTCACCGAAAGCTGCCAGTGCCTCAACAAACATTGCTACGTTTACGTTTGGCTGCTTCTGTGCATACTGTTGTTGGTTGTTTGCAGTAAAGCTAATTTATTTCTGCTCGAGGTAATTACTTTTTAGGAAAAATTTATCTGCCCTCTCACCCAAAGCTAGTACTTGAAGAGTTAAGGGCGCATTTCCTAATGTGCCCTTCAGAGTGGATAAAGAAGGTTTTTGAAACGAACCTTGTACCTTTCTTATACTTTTCTTGTCCTTTCGCAAGTAGTCTTACCTAGAAGGTCCGCTGCGGTGGTCTAGTGGCTAAGGTACTCGGCTGCTGACCCGTAGGTCGCGTGATCGAATCCCGGCATCGGCGGCTGCATTTCCGATGGAGGCGGAAATGTTTTAGGCCCGTGTGCTCAGATTTGGGCGCACGTTGAAAAACCCCAGGTGGTCAAAATTTCCAGAGCCCTCCACTACGGCGTCTCTCATAATCATATGGGGGTTTTGGGACGTTAAACTTCAAATAACAATCAATTATTACCGCCAGAAGGTACGGTTGGTTCATGATTACGGCGGTAAGATCCGATTCTCTTAGTTCCAGCTCATGTTCCTCCTGTGTAGCTTTTTCTTCTCGTGCTCTTTCCGCTCTATCGTCCTACTGAATTTTCTCTTCTCATTCTCTTTCCCTTATATCTTTTTCCTCCTCCTTTATAGCTTGAATCTCCTTCTCATCTTTCTCTTCTCTTTTATTTCTAGCTCGAATCATTTCATCACGAGCTTCCTGAGCCACCTCGACAGCCACCCTCTCTGTCTTTATAAAGTGTGGGGTTCACCACCACAATTTCTTCTCCACAGGATGGCAAAAGTCTGCATATCTAGCACCACTTCTTGGTGCATAATGATGACCACGCCTGGGCTTTTAAGGGGCAATACACGGTCATTAACGAAGGACGATGTGGTGACAAATTGACTTCTCTGGTGATCCTGGTACGAAGTCGATGGCTCTATGTCAGTTCCCGTTACACTTGGACGGGGCAAGTCCGGTCCGACGAGATTAGCATGAAATCGGACAGGCATCACCGCAGGAGCGCGGGGATTTATTCTCCACACCACACATAAATCTTGCTTCGCGGTCGTTACACGTACCCGGCTTAGGAATCTTGCTTCGCGTAGAATGATGACGGCCGTCAGTGGCCGGCAAGTTAGCAGCACAACAGCAAGCAATTCATACAGGCATAACAGTGCAATAATAAAGCAAAAACTACAGTCCTTAGGCTAAATGACAGCTACAAAACTGCTTGCCACATACGATTTAATGACTTACAGATGCGCACGGTGCCGTTAAGAGTTTCTAACGCCGTCCGAGATAACATCGTATTCCAGATCGACAAGACGTCGCAGAACCTTCTATGTTCCGAAGTACCTCCGAAGAAGCTTTTCACTTAGTCCATGTCGGCGCATCGTAGTCCACAACCAAGCACGGTCGCCAGGCTAGTATTCTGCGAAGCGTGGTTGATGATTGTAATGGCGGCTGTCGGTCCTCTGCTCATTCTCGATGCTTTGGCGGGCCAGTTGCTGGGCTTCTTTGGCGCCCTGAAGGTAAAAAGTCACGTCGAAGTTTCCTTTGTCAGTGAGTTTGGGTAACATTGCATCGAGTGTTCTTGCAGGATATTTTCCATAGATAAACTTGCACGGTGTCATCTGCGTAGTTTCTTGGATGGCCGTGTTGCACGCGAATGTCACGTATGGAAGGACTGCATCCCACGTGTTCTGATCGACGTCGACATACATGGCCAGCGTATCGCCAAGGGTTTTATTCAGAGGCTCGTTGAGGCCATTGGTCTATGGGTGCTTGGTCGTGCTCGGACAGTGGCTTGTCTGACTGTACCTCAATATTGCCTGAGTTAATGCTGCTATAAAGGCCGTTCCTCGGTCGCTAATTAGTACCTCTGGGGCACCATGATGAAGGACAATGTGCTCGACGAAGAACTTTGCTACGTCAGCAGGGCTGCCTTTGGGCAGGGTCCTTGTCTTGGCACTGTTGGTAGCCAGGACGATCGATTTGTTTCCTACAGTCGACTTGGTGAGCGGCCTCAGTAAGCCATCACCGATTTGCTGGAACGGCCGGTGAGGGGGTCTCATGTGCTGCAGAAGTCTGACTAGCTTTTTCGACGGCGTATTGCGCTGCTGGCAATACAAGCATGTCCTACGTAACGAGCCACGTCGGCAGTAAGGCGTGTCCAGTAGTACATTTTTTGTATTCTTGCGAGCGTGTGGGAAAAACCGTGGTGGCTACCCGTTGCGTCGTCATGCAGGGCCTATAGAATTTCTGCTCGCACTGCCGAAGGTTCAACGATAAAGCAGCTGGCTCGGACCGGAGAGTTTTTTTTTTCTCGAAGACGTTGTTTAAAAAAATGTTGCCAGTTCTTGGCTGATACTTTGTGGGACGATGGTGACCGGGAACTGAGGCAGCTAGTGGTATTCTACTGAGCGCCTCAGTTCCGGGACAGCTCACTGGCACTCCGCGATGTCGTCCACACTCATGGCTTTCAAGAAGACTCATCATCCGGGTCATCCTGCGGTGGTTAATTGACGGGCATGAGAGACAGGCAGTCGGTGTCGGAGTGCTTCCTTACGGAATTGTACACCATGATAATATAGAATTCTTGAAGTCTTAAGCTCCATGGTGGAAGGAAGGGTCCTTCAAGTGATAGATAACGCAGGACACTGTGGCCACTCAGAACCTTCGTGGCCTGCCATGGCGGTAGGGGCAACACTGATGCTGCGCAGATGATGGAAAGGCACTCCTTTTTTTCGCGGCAAAGTTGGGTTTCCATAGCGACTGGCTAGCATAATTGATAACTCCTTTATATCCGTTAGTGTTCGGCACTAGGCTGACTATGAGTCCGACGCTGTATGCGTTGGTGTAAAATCCTTTGTCAGCGTATTCGTTCAAATGCGCAAGTATTAGCGGCGTTTGCAGGCGTCGTTTCAGTACTTGAAATGCTTCTACTTAGACCGTTACCCACCTAACGTCCACGCCAGTTTTTGTGAGATGAGTCAGTCGCTCGGCAATCAGTTGAAATTCCTTGACGAAACGTCTTTAGTAAGCGCACAAGTTGTTAATTCGGCGTACAGCTTTTTTGTCGGTAGGTGACAGGTAGTAACAAGCGTTGGCCGCTATTTAGCGTGGGTAAAGCCAACTCCAGACTTGTTATTAACGCAGCCAAAGAACTATAGAGCCCCGGGTATGCAAGGCGACACTCCTCTGACTTCAGAGTGAGTCGGGAAGTCTTGATTTCTTCAAGTACAGCTTCAGGGCGCCGAAGTTGCTCGACCAAGGTTCAAGCATGCCCGACGACATCGTGCAACTACTTCAGGCAAGTGTGTCACCTAAAGCCGGCCAGTACATTATCCGTGACACGTTAGAATGTTGTCGGTGTCTAACAAAGGCAAAAGCGAATGACCTGAGCTCCAAGAACTCGTCTGTTGTGATGAAGGTGGTGTTTTCTCGATCTCTCCCATCGACTTTCATTTGCCAATAACTGGTTTTCAGGTCCAACGACGAAAAATATTTCTCGCTGTAAAGTCGGTCCAGGGCGTTGTCCCTCTTCGAGGTAGGATACACGTCCTTCTTTATAATTTCGTTCAGGCGGCCGTAATTGGTACAAAAACACAGCGTTCCTTCCTTCGTCACTATCCCCACTGGTGATGTCCATGCACTCTTGGACGGCTGAATGAAGTCGTCGTGTAACATTTCGTCGACGGGTTTCTCCACGGCCTTGAATTCGCGCGTCCTATCTCGGTACAGGCTCTGCTTAACCGGCGGGGCACTTTTTACCGTCATGACGGGATGTTTCGCGGCGGGGAAAAATATTTTTGTGCAAAGCAACACACGAAAAAAGAAAGGTGACGGGACTGGCGCGATTTGGATCTGTCGAATTTTCGATGACGACTAAAATAAGTCCTTGAATGGCAAAAGCCACGGTTTTGAGCTGGGCTTGTCGCCCTTCGGAACGCTTGGGTTTTCGCCGAAATTTAGTTGGGACGTCAATTTTTTAAAGTAGCTTCAAGAGCATAGAAGAAGGTGGAAACTTAGCTGACACCCATGAATTCGTCAACGTAGGCGACCGTCGTACCAACGTTTTGGTGCCTATTTTCGCGGCTCAAGTTTCTCAACACTACCTTTGCTTTGCTGTCACGCAGCTCAGATATAAGTCTTTTGCGATGCAGATCGGGCGGTTCAGAAGGATAGGTGTTGATCGTCCTCCATGATCCTTTCAAGGTTTACGGCTGCTTCGGTGACGACGGAAATAAGAATGCTGGAGAAAGGCGGAACACTGACCGCTCTTCCATTATAATCAATGTGTGGTTCTCCAGCGTCATTTAGGGTGGCAGCGCTTTTTCTGAGGTTCGTATTATTGATTCAGACTGTTGTGAAGGGTGCGTGTTTCTCGTTTTGTTGACGGGGGCTCGGCGACAAATCCATTTCCTGTTACGCCACTTTAGTCAGCCCGATCGGGGAAAGAGAGGCGCCTATGGGGGAAAAACGGTTGCTCCTGGGGAGACAAGCGGTCAGATAGTCGAAAAGATCGGCCGAGTAAATACGTACGAACGGCCACTCATACGTTTTCCTTGTGATGTTCGGAAGTGCCTTTTAAATGCAAAGCGTTTTCTATTTTGGCGAACTTCAGTAACTTTGAGTCTATCTATCTATCTATCTATCTATCTATCTATCTATCTATCTATCTATCTATCTATCTGTCTATCTGTCTATCTGTCTGTCTGTCTGTCTGTCTGTCTGTCTGTCTGTCTGTCTGTCTGTCTGTCTGTCTGTCTGTCTGTCTGTCTGTCTGTCTGTCTGTCTATCTATCTATCTATCTATCTATCTATCTATCTATCTATCTATCTATCTATCTATCTATCTATCTATCTATCTATCTATCTATCTATCTATCTATCTATCTATCTATCTAGCCGCCAACGACTTTTAGCTCTCCCGGCCGTTCCAATATTGGTATCGATACCAAAATTGGTATGGCATAACGTGACTGTATGATGAGCATATTTGACTAGACAATGCATGAAAACCATGACATGTGTGACATGAATGTCACAATATACTTTCATGGTCTTGTTGCTCTTTCGGTGGTTTTGTTCACATGACGATTTGCAAAACTGGTATGATGTGACATGACTGCATGGCGAACATGAGTGACAGACCCTAACGTAGAAATCATCACATGCATGTCATGGAAGTCATGCCTACACGCCATACTCATAGCGCGCTCGCAACCGTGTCAACAGCTCAACATATACCAAATTTCGTATCACGTGGTGCGAATAGACGACGAAGGTAAACGACACGGCCAAACATGACAATCCTGACATGGAAGTTATTTATGGCATAATTCGCGTCCGCCTCGTAACGTTGTGTTGGTTTTAAGTGACATATGAAGTTTCGTCAGTCGTGCTACACATATAATCGCTTCCCGCTGTGCGTGGGATCTGCATTTTTTGTGCCTGTGAGTAGTGTAAAATAAATACAATGTACTCTATCGAACAGTTTCTTCCCTGATGGACGTCTTATACAAAAAATTCATAACATTTATGGTGCCTAAACCCTGGAATGAATTATTCATAGATGTTGTAACTTGACACAGGAAGACGGGAAACAGGCGAACTTGACAGCAGGGTCTTAATGCTTTATTCGACAAGGATCGAAACATAACACAAATGATACAGATAATGGCCAGCTTTTTATAGCCTTGGCCAGGACGTTACATCATAGACACGTGGGCAGGCACTCATGCAGTCAGCATTGTGGCCACACCAATTTCATCACCGATAGCATCCAGCTTGCGCTCAGCCGAATGGCTTTATACGTGTCATTAATATGTAACACCCCTTCCCTCTTAGTGGAAAAGTCATATTACATACACTTTTTTCAATAATACTGTTCAAGTACAAACAACCCCGGATGCAATCACTAATTGTCTTTACATAGGTTCATTCGTAAATAAACCAGTCTAGCGGCCGTCGAGTACATGTGCTGCGTCGCGGCAACACTGGGGCGGCAGTAAGGGTGGTAGGGGGACAAGCAGTTTCCACATGCGTGTTACTGTTGCTGACAGGAAAATATGCCTACCCAGGTGTCACCTCGTGATCACTGGTACTCTCTGGCACTCGGTTTGCTGTCCTCAAATAATCTGCATGTACCAACATTATGCGTTGCTGCACACAAACCAAAAAATGTAACATTAGACACAGCTCTGATTACTTTGTCAGAAACCTATTTAATAGTTTCTCCTCTGACAGATCTCACGATAACTGCATCCCCCACAGCAAAATGTCTAGTCGCATCGCGACGTTCGTTAGCAATGCTCTCAGTCCTTTTAATTTTATTTTTATTTCCCGAGTCATATCTGGCTTCAACAAACATTTGAGCGTTCGCAAATTTCTACCAAGAAATAGTTCGTTAGGTGCCTTATTAGTGAATGAATAGGGTGCTGTTCTGTAGGAAAAAAAGAAAATCTACTTTGTGCTACAAGCTTCTGCTGCAGTCGGTCTCTTGATCAACCAGTAGTGATTTCAACAGAGCCTTTTTTTCACTGTCTGCACAACCCGCTCGGTTGCACCATTAGACTGAAAGTGGTAGGGTGGAGTGAAAGTGAGCTTCACGCCAATTTTGTGAAGAAATTCTTGAAGTTATGAAGCGTGGACGCTTGGGCAAGTTGGTAGGACATAACTCAATGCAGGAGCAGCGCAACCTAGAAGTAGTCACTTCGTAACTACGGAAGCGAAAAAAACAAGGACAGAAAAGAGCGCTGACTTACAACAAAGATTTAATATCGGAGTAGTGTACATATTTTAACGCGGACTGAAAGAGCGAGGAAGAAGAAGAGATCGGACGCGCTCGAGCGATGGTGATTCGGCAGTGACGGTAGAGCGCTGACATTTTTCATTGTAAATAAACCCATCACATCCGTAACAGCTTTGGTGGAGTGGTGCTGGGTGACTTGCCATCCTGGACCCCGCAGCAGAAGTTCTTTGAAGAAGCAGACGCTTAGCTGGCCTACCCCCGGACAACATCAGCATGAAAGATGACACAGCAATCCCATCGACGTCCTACGCTGCTGCATCCACCAGTGCCACCCACACGGCACAAGGTGGCCGTCGACCTCGACAACCAGACTACTGGGCACCTGAGCCACGAATTTTCTCAGGTAAAACTGACGAAGACGTGGACGCTTGGCTAAAACACTTCGACAGAGTGAGCCGCTACTACGAATGGGGCGCACCGGCGAAGCTCGTGAATGCAGTATTCTTCCTTGCCGGGACAGCTTTGCTTTAGTTTGAGAACCATGAACATGTCTTCCCCACTTGGGATATATTTGTTAAGGAACTGAAGGCCTGCTTTGGGGACACGAGTTCCATGAAAAAGAAAGCTGAGCAAACGCTGTCACGTAGGGCTCAGTTGCCCGGCGAGACGTGCACAACCTACATTGAAGAAGTATTGAAGCTTTGCGGGATTGTCAACGAAAATATGTATGACGAAGACAAAGTCAGTCATTTGTTAAAAGGCATCGCCGAGGACGTGTACAATTTTTCGATAACAAAAGAAAACTTGAACACTCCTTCGATTTTCAGGCAGCAGTGTCGCGCATTCGAGGCGTTGAAGACCCGAAGAGTTTTACCCAAGTTTGGGCGCTTGGACAATGTTCCCACTTTCGCAAGTATGGACGTCGCCACCTGCGAAGACATTTCCTTCCTCGTACGTCGGGTAGTTCGAGAAGAGCTCGTACGACTTCAAGCAGGTGGCGTTCACCACCAATGCTCGTTGCCGCGTGCCCCGAACCACCTTCCTACTGGATGCGAGAGCGTCACGTCGAAAACCAACCACGCACAGAAACTGCAGATTTTACCCCACGGCTTCCGTTTTCCCCCACGGGTCATGGCCAACACCGGATGTCATCATCTCGACGTGCCGCTGCGGACCTCCGACCGTCGTCAACCAGGCCTCTACCAGAAGATTTCTATGCGTCATCACAAAATGTTCCTGCGGAGCACGACCCGCCTCCGCGTACTTCTGCCACCTCTGCTCCTGCTAATGTAAGTCGACGAGTCCCCGTTTGCTGCACATGTGGTCTCCCAGGTCATATTTTGCGCTTCTGTCCCAGACGGCCGCCTGCACCGCCACGTTTTTCGACGTATCCGGCTCGTATGTACGAAACGCCTGTGCCGCCACGTTTTTCGACGCACCCGCCTCGTATGCACGAAACCTGGACCTCTCACTCGACCGACCACCGTTCCCGACAGCAATCGCCTAACGAATTTCGCAGCGAGTCCCCCGCCTCCGAGAGAAGGCTGACGCCGCCTCCAACACGGTCCCGCCGGTCGCCTTCTCCGCGTCGTCTGTCACCTTCCCCGCATCAGCTGGGAAACTAACTGGTGCGACCGATGGAGGTGCGGTCGCGGGACGGTCAGTTTCGCTAATTCCTCCTTCTGCTGTGATGCTGATGAACAAAGTGCGTGTGTGTATAGACGGTGTAGATACTCTTGCTCTTGTAGACACTGGTGCTGCTGTTTTGGTTATGAGCCTTCGTTTCAAACATCGTTTCTTGGGTCACAAAGTTATGTTCGCGTGGAATCGTAAAGAAACTATTCGTGGAGTTGGAGGCGAAGCGTTATGCCCTGTTGGTATTTGTTCAGTTGTACTCACGATTGGTGGACAAAATTTCCGAGTTGAATTCACTGTACTGGCTCACGCAACTCATGACATCAATTTAGGGATAGACCTCCTTCATGAATGCGGCGCTACGCTTTACTGTGGAACTGGAGAGATTCTTCTACAAAGTACGTTGCCCGCTACAATAGTTGACAATTTTCCGATTCTGCCCATCGATGCTCTTTCGTTGTCTGAAGATGTGACGATCCCTGGTTGGACAGCAGTGTTTGTACCCGTATGCTCTTCTCATGTCCGCTCAGGACCCTGCACTGTACTTGTGGAGCCTGATCATGCAAACTCCATCAAGAAGAATGTGCTCGTCCCACGGTCTGTCGTTACAGCCATTGACGGACATGCTTGCTTGTGGGCGCTCAACACAGCCTCAGAGCCTTTTGTTCTACCAGCCGGATTCAAACTTGGAACGTTCGAGGAGCAGGCCACAATTGACGTCAGAATGGTCTCAGAGTCTCCAGCCATCAGTCAGACTGCGCCCATCTACTCAGCCGCGATTAAACGTATGATCAACAAGTCGTTGCCTTTTTCCGAGCAGAATGTCCTTGAGGAGGTAATTACACGCTACGCGGGAGTCTTTGATTTCGCTCAAAACATGCGTTGTTCCATGTTGCCCGAATCCCGTATGCACCACCGCATCCACACGGGAGATGCTACACCGATACGCCAGCAACCCTATCGCGTATCACCGTCAGAGAGGCAAGTGATCGCCGATCAGGTCAACGACATGCTGCAGAAAGGCGTTATTCAAGAGTCAAGCAGTCCCTGGGCAGCTCCTGTTATATTGGTAAAAAGAAAGACAACTCTTGGCGATTTTGTGTGGACTACCGCCGTCTCAACGCCGTCACAAAGAAAGACGTGTATCCGCTACCACGCATCGACGATGCTGTTGATTGTCTGCACTCGGCCGCATACTTTTCGTCCGTCGACCTAAGGTCTGGATACTGGCAAATACCAATGCATCCGTCTGACAAAGAGAAGACTGCTTTTGTCACGCCTGATGGATTCAACATTATGCCTTTTGGCTTATGCAATGCCCCAGCTACCTTCGAGCGATTCATGGACTCCATCCTTCACGGTCTCAAATGGGAGATATGTATGTGTTATCTCAATGATGTAATTATTGTTGGCAAGACATTCCACGAGCACAACCATCGGCTTAGCGTTGTTCTAGATTGCGTCAAACAAGCTGGTCTCGTTTTAAACGCAAATAAGTGTCATTTTGGTGAGCGTGAAGCCCTTGTGCTTGGATATCAGTGGACAGGGACGGTATACGACCAGACCCGCACAAAATCAGTGCTGTCCGAGACTTCAAGCAACCGACGGCTTTGAAGGATCTCTTTAGCTTAGTGGGCCTGTGTTCTTATTTTCGTCGGTTTATCAAAGACTTCGCCCAGATTGCTCATCCCCTGACATAGTTGCTCCGCAAAAGCACCCCATTCCGATGGACCATTGAGTGTGAGGCTGCTTTCGAGCAGCTGAAGTATTTGCTTACTTCCGAGCCCCTCTTGCGCCATTTCGACCCAGAGGCACTCACGAAACTACATACAGATGCTAGTGGCATCGGTGTTGGTGCCGTGCTAGTTCAATATCACGACAGCCGGCAGCACGTCGTGGCGTATGCAAGTCGTACTTTGACTAAGGCGGAGAGGAATTATACGGTCACCGAACTGGAATGTCTTGCAGTTGTTTTCGCCGTCCAAATGTTCAGACCTTATTTGTACGGCCGGCAGTTCAAGATCGTCACAGATCATCATTCGCTTTGTTGGCTTGTCGGACTACGTGACCCAGCTGGTCGGTTGGCTCGCTGAGCCTTACGGCTTCAAGAATATAATTATTCTGTGACCTACAAAAGCGGTCGATGTCACGCAGATGCCGACTGCTTATCTCGTCTTCCATCTCCGACTGTGGATGCTGATGATGATGATTTCGACAACTACCTGGCCGCAATCTCATCCAACTTCCCAAATTTGGATGTCTTCCGTCACGAGCAACAGCGTGACCCTTCGCTGAAACCAATGATTGATGTGGCTCGTAGCTCTAAACGCGCCACGCCATTCGTGATTCATGACGCCCTACTATATCGCATGAATTACTCCAGCCATGGTTCCACACTACTCCTCGTCGTGCCAGAATGCCTGCGTCTTGCGGTATTCCAAGCCATGCACGATGACATCACGTCTGGGCACCTTGGATTTGCCCGAACGCTTCACCGCATCTGACAACGTTTTTACTGGCCTCGACTCTGGAAGACAACCAAGCACTACGTCGCAAGTTGTGATGTCTGCCAACGCCACAAACAACCTACCACACCATCGGCCGGTCCACTGCAGCCGGTTAAGCCACCGACATCACCATTCGAAAAAGTCGGCATTGATTTACTGGGCCCTTTCCCCAAGTCTGCCACCGGCCACCGCTGGATTATTGTGTGCGTAGATTACCTGACGCGGTATACTGAAACGATGGCGGTTGCTTCAGCCACATCGTCTGATGTGTCATGGTTTCTTCTACACTCGATCATACATCGTCACGGGGCCCCTCGTGTGGTGATAAGTGATCGCGGCCGACAGTTTACCGCTGACGTTGTCGAAGAGTTGCTACGGCTTCGTGGGTGTCAGTATCGCCATTCCACGCCATACCACCCTCAGACCAATGGCCTCACTGAGCGCCCCAATCGCACCATCATCAACATGCTTTCAAGGTACGTCGCAGCGGATCACAAGAACTGGGATGCCGTATTACCTTTTGTTACATACGCCTTTAATACCACGAAACACGAAGTCACGGGTGATACGCCTTTCTTTCTTCTCTATGCTCGTCATCCCCAAAGTTTCCTGGACACCATACTTCCTTTTTCGACGAAAGAAAACGCCCGTGTCGCGCAGACTTTGTCTCGCGCCGAAGAAGCTCGTTGACTTGCTCGGTTCCGAACTCTTTCCGCCCACGCTCGCGCGAAAGACCGTTACGACGCAAAACACCCGCCCGTGACTTTCGCTACAGGTGATTTGGTCTGGCAGTGGACGCCCGTTCGAAAGAAGGGACTTTGCCAGAAGTTTCTAAGTACTCAGGACCATTCGTCATTACTCAGTGCTTAAGTGACATCACTTACGCTGTTGCGAAAGTGACAGCTCAGAACCGGCGTTCGCGCAAGACGCAAATTGTGCCCATTGCCCGATTGAAGCCCTACAACAACCGATCGCTTCTACTCGCTCGGTGAGCTTCATCTGGCCCGGAGGGAAATGTAACGCGGACTGAAAGAGCGAAGAAGAAGAAGAGATTGGATGCGCTCGAGCGATGGTGATTCAGCAGTGACGGTAGAGCGCTGACATTTTTCATTGTAAATACACCCATCACATCCGTAATAATATATAGGCGAAAAATGAGAAAATTGGGCATGCGTAGAAGGGTGCAGGAACAACCACTGCTATACAATGTGAGCAAAACGCGTGTCTCTTGTTGAATGGGCTGAAAAACAAATACATATGCAACCTAAAAAAGATCGAGATACGCAATCTCCTTTTGCAACAACGCAACCGATGGGCAACTCACACATTTACCGTCAAACTTGTTTATTTGATAAGCTTCAATTATCTCACGCGTGGCCTGCAAGTTGTGCTTGCTTAATACCTCGCAACGCTCAAAACCTTTTTAAGTTATATATGTATTTGTGTTTCAGCCCATTCAACAAGATACAAGCATTTTGCTGACATTGTATCGCAGTGGTTGTTCCTGCACCCTTCTACGCATGTCCAATTTTCTCATTTTTCGCCTATACATGTACACCACTCCGATATTAAATCTTTGTTGAAAGTCAGCGCTCTTTTCTGTCCTTGTTTTTTTCGCTTCCGTAGTTACGAAGTAACTACTTCTAGGTTGCGCTGTTCCTGCATTCAGTTCAATTCTTGAAACATGGAGCATGCAAACTCGTAACCATTGTCCATTACCACCTCCACCAGTAGACCAAAAGATGCGAACCACATACGGATGACTTCAACTGTTTTCTGCGCAGTTATACTGGACATAAGTCTAACTTCCACCTATTGAGAGTGCTCGTCAACCCTGACCAGAAAGGTTTTTTTATCTTTTCCCACGAAGTCTCCATGTGTACGTGCTCCCACTTGTTAGAACACCACATTCATTGCAGCAATGGTTCGGCTGGAAATGAAGCTCGGACACTGTCACAAATTTCGCAATTTTGCACACTCCGCAAGGTCTTTGTCAGTGTTAGGGCACCAGAAAATTCCATGAGCAAGCATCTTCAATTTGGTAATTCCAGGATGCTCTTTATGCAACAGGTCTAAGACGCTCTATCGCAATGAACTGGTACTCACTTCCCGGTTATTCCAAAGAAGGCAGTCCATATCTAGTGAAAGTTCGTACCTTCTGGTACAATATGACTCTATAGCTTTGTCGACTGCTTTCGGCCACCTGTGCCATGTCATTTAAAACACCATTCTCAGCTCTCTGTCTTCACCTGTTTCCTTCGTTACTTCTTTAGCTGTCAGCGGTAACTCTGGAATGGGCGAAAAACAGTTTACAGCTTCGTCAGTAAGCACCCACGGCATCTGTAACCTAGATAGCCCGTCTGCATTTCCAATCGAGCTACCCTTCCGGTTGATTGATATTTGGGGTTTAACGTCCCAAAACCACTATTTGATTATGAGAGACGCCGTAGTGGAGGGCTCCGGAAATTTCGACCACCTGGGGTTCTTTAACGTGCACCCAAATCTGAGTACACGGGCCTACAACATTTCCGCCTCCATCGGAAATGCAGCCGCCGCATCCGGGATTCGAACCCGCGACCTGCGGGTCAGCAGCCGAGTACCTTAGCCACTAGACCACCGCGGCGGGGCTACCCTTCCGGTACTCAATCGTATACTGATCGCTGGAAAGCAGATTAGACCAGCAGTGGATCCTCGCTGCTGCAACAGAACTTGCGTATTTATTTGGGTCGAACATGTAGGTGAGTGGCTGATGATCCGTCACAACCGTAAACTGTCTGCCATACAGATATTTATGAAGCTCCTGAATGCTGAACACAATTGCAAGCGTTTCTCTTTCAATGTGGGCGTCGTTTCTTTCAGTTGCATTTAGTGTTCGAGAAGCGTGGGCCACCGGTCTGTCTTCCCAATTTACCACTTGAGAGATAACGGCAGCTACGCCATGCGCTGTGGCATCACACGTTAGCCTGAGTGGTTTTGCTGCGTCATACAGCGTGAGAGCCGCGTCAATACAGGGAAGTTTTTTTGCAATATTCAAAATATTCTTTAGATTCCTGGGACCAATTTTATTAATTTCTTTCCGCTGCAGTCTGTGCGTTGCCTCTAGTGTTTCGGCCAGAGACGGCAAGAACTTGGCATCAAAACTCAAAAGTCCTAAAAAAGCGCGCAGCTCACCTATGCGATCTTAGGTTCGGGCACTTTCAATACGGATCTCAACTTTTTCCAGTCCTACACTGCTAATCTCATGCCCGAGATACTTGACGTTTCTCTGAAAAATTTGCATTTTTTGGTATTTGCGCGTATTCCGGGATTTTTAAGCTGCTCCAGAACATGCTCAGTGTTTTATGCGCATTCTTTTTAAGTTTTTACTGCAATCAAAACATCGTCCAGGTAGCACGTGGTTCCCGGAATCATATTTAGGATTTGGTCCCTAACTGACTGAAACAACATAGGGGCGCGTGCCACACCGTACAGAAGACGTCTGAATGGAAACAAGCCGAGGAGCGTGTTCACTAAGAATTTCTTGCAACCTTTCATCGAGCTCGAGTTGCATATATGTTTTTAACACATTCAAAACAGTGAAAACTGTACCTTCTGCTACCGTTGCAAAAATATATCCAGGAAAAAAAAAGCAGATAGTGATCTATCTTAAGGTGCGGGTTTACAGTCCCACGATTGTCACCGCAAAGTCACTTTTGTCGCCTCTAACACCATTATGAGGGGCGTCGCCCAGTCGCTGCGTTGGACTCGATACATAATGTCAGCCTGTTCCAAATTTTCCACGCTTGCATGAAGTGCGTAAGGCACTGGCTTGGCTTTGCCAAGATTTGGCTGGGCGGTGTCATTCAGCACCAAGCTTCCTTTGAAACCTTTCATAACACCGAAGCCTTTCTCGGACATTTCACTGTTCTTTTGATTTAAAGAAATTTCAGAAGAAATATCAGTTGTCACTGTATTTGCCTACAATACATGTCGCCAGTTCTACTGAAATTGCGACAACCAATCCCGGCCCATAATTTGGCATGACATGGTTCTTCACGTTTCACGCAATGATCGACAGCAAAGTGTGGTCGTTCTCTAATAGGTTACCCAGACTTCAACTCGTCTGGTTGATGGATTTGTCGGGTTTAACGTCCCAAAACCGCCATATGATTATGAGAGACGCCGTAGTGGAGGGCTCCGGAAATTTCGACCACCTGGGGTTCTTTAACGTGCACCCAAATCTGAAACTCGTCTGGTTACTGGAATAGAACTTCCATTGTAGGCTGTTAACTTTAAGTTAGTCTTCCACAGTGGCTGTACGGAAACAATTTCCGGAACTCAATTTTGCTCATTATTGAGACTGCAGCTCCTGTGTCAACCTGCATCTCGACCTGTTTGCCGTCAATCAGTACGCT
Organism: Rhipicephalus annulatus; assembly: GCA_013436015.1. Classification (NCBI taxonomy): domain Eukaryota; kingdom Metazoa; phylum Arthropoda; class Arachnida; order Ixodida; family Ixodidae; genus Rhipicephalus; species Rhipicephalus annulatus. The sequence continues at coordinate 256,856 of WOVY01011200.1, read as the reverse complement.
TAAATTGTACGCTCCCACTTTAGGCGTCATTTCCGCTCTAAACAACAGAGTTTCATCACTGGTTACATCTACATCTGTCATAGACTTAATTTTAGTTCTGCTCATTTCGACCAAGTGTTCCGTTTTCAAGCATTATTAGCACTTGCTAAGCAAATGCGGACAGTTCTGCGCGATATGTCGGCTACCACATTTAGTACAGGCAACATTGGCCCTTTGAGGCTGAAAGTTGTTTATACCTTGTACCGAAGATTGCTACGCCCGAAAGTCTACACCGAACGTCATTGCCTCTGCAAAGAAAATCTGTGTCAAGGCCAGCAATCGAGCCCACCTGACACCATATTCTCAACGATGGCATGAAGTGGCGGCGCCGGTCTGTCATACGCAACGCACGGCGAGCTCCCTCAGCCCACGGGCCCGGTGAAGCAAGCGGCGCCATCCAGTCTATCGAGTCTTACGCAATGCGTGGCAATGTCACTCGCCCTTGGGTGCAACCCAGCGCAGCGGCTAAAAATTTGAGGATCATAATGCAACCCAGCGGTGGGTCCGCATTGGAGGATTCTGACGCGACCCGGCGGCAGTTATTATTGGACATGGATGACGTAAACGATTACCTGGGGCCTATAAAGAACCAAGCGGCGCTTCGCCAAGCAGCCGGCCTATGCGTCAGAGAGAAGCCGACGTATGTGTCAGAGAAAAGACATCTTGGTTCTTCGAGTCTCTAAGCTGTCAGCCCCAGTACCGACTATGTAACGCCTCTATTTATATGCTGTACGTAAACCTTGCCTTAACTCACCGTCGTCTTGTCCGCTCGTCTATCAGCTCTGCGCAGAAGCAGTCGCGAGCTGAGAAAAACATGATACCAAACAGCTGGGGATCTTGGCGGCGAGTTTCGGAGCAGTGGCGCCTTCGGGACCATGTTGGCGTCGCGCCTCGTAACAAAATTGCCGTTGCCAGTTGACGTCGTCTTCAGTGGCATTGGCGCTGTTTGTCACGTTGTGGCTACGGAATTCTTTGTTCTATCCTTGCGCTGCTTCCATTCCCAGTGCTGCACTGGAAGCCTTTTCGAAGGTGAGTTCCTTGTCTTCCGTCGCGAGGAGTTTGCCCCGAATGGCGTCGTTGTGTAATCCCACAATGAGGCGGTCCCGAATTCCTTGTTCAAGAAACGTGCCTATGTTGCATGTGGCTGCAATATTCTTCAGTTACACAATAAAGTCCCTGATGCCTTCACCAATGCACTGGTCTCTCCGGTAGAACTTTTACCGTTTCACTACAACAGAACGCTTGGGCGTGTAGTGGTTGCGCAGGGTCTTCACAACATCTGCGTAGCTGACTTCAACGGGAGGTTTCACAAAAAGCAGATTTTGAAGCGTGATAAACGCGGCTTCTCCGATAAGCGTCAAGAACACCTTCTGCTTCCTTTCCTTGCCTATCTTTTTAGCAGTAGTGAATGCCTCGAAGCGTTGCACGTAAACGTCGAAGTCACCCTTCTCCGGTGAAAACTGCGGCAGGTGAACCTGAACCACACTGTTCGCCGTGGTAGTGGGCGTTAAATCCGTAGTCCGAGTTCCAACATCCTGGTCGCCTTTGTTGCAACTTGACCCAGGTAGGCGGGAACCAGGTGAACTTAATAGCAGGGGCTTACTACTTTATTCGAGAAGGATAGAAACATGAGACAAACGATAAAGATAACTACCGGCTTTTTATAGCCTTGGCCAGTGCGTTACATCATAGACACGTCGGCAGGCACGCAGGAAGTGAGCATAGTGGCCGCACCGATCTTATCACCGATAGCATCCAGCTTGCGCCTAGCCGAATGGCGTCATACGTGTCATTCATATGTAAAAACAGACATCGACCAAATCGACCAGACCCAAGCCGTACAGCATTTCATGAAGATGCTGAAAAAGAAACGACGGGTGCTTCGCGCTCAAGTGACCCGCATCACCAACGAGGCCGAATAAACCCTGGGAAACGAACAAGCCTCCATCAGCCTTGCGTAGGTGCAATAATCGAGTGTTTACTTCTTCTTCAGAAGCAACTAAGTGAGGCAAATGCGCCATCAAACCGGACTTTCACAGTGGGAGCGTAAACGAGAAATTTCTCTCCAATTCGGCCATCCGTAAAAGTCAGGATTTATTTTCTAAAGACCAGACTTCCCAAATTGTAATCAATCGAATTCGACGGCAAATGAAAAGAATGGCAGACATTCTGAGCGCAGTTTGAGGCAGCGGTTCACAAGAACCCCGAACTGTCCGATATCGACCGGTTCAACTACCTTAACGCATTTTTGACAGGAGAAGCTGATGGAGCCATGTCAAAACTGCAGACAACTGCTGAATGTTACACGGATTCCATCGACTTGTTTACCCAGTAGTTTGAAAACCCAACGGTGCTGATTCAAGATCATATGCGAGGACTCGCAGACCTCAAGCTCGTGACATCAGCCCGAAACGTTCGTGGTTTGCGATAGATCTACGACAACCTGCTAGTGCACAAGCGTGGACTACATGCACTCGGCGTTGGGGAGGAGAGCTACAATGCCATGCTCTACCCTGTGCTGTTGCAGGCGCTTTCGCGAGAAATTCTCCTCAGCTATCATCGGTCTCAGGCGGAGGCTTAGCAGGAGCCGAGTACTTCATCCACAAATGGTAGCTCCTCATCAGCCGGATCAGCAACCAAACATCGAATGGTACACACCACCTTGCTCCTCTACTTTCGATGGGACCTGTAGAGCCATGAAAGCACAAGATCATCAACCTGGCAATTCTATGGGTAAGCCTGCATTTCCTTGCTATCGTCAGATATGAGACCCCAGCGTTGTCCGACATCGTTCGTTGCGGCTTCGCATGGATTGACCTTAAAGCTGCATGCGAGATTTGCTAATCCACAGATCATGCGAGTCAGTACGGCCACCCAAATTTGGAACTCTCGGACGATTCTTTCCTCTAAAGGAGCGTGCGTCCGCAGCTAGCAGCACAAAAAAGGGGCACATTGCAAAGCAGTGAAAGGTCAAAGTCGCATGCAAAAAGAGCAGCCGTTGACACGTTACGTCACTGTGCAATCCCACCTTTGTCAGCACCCAAAAATACATGGACACCGAAATTGCAGCGAATGAACAAGTGAGCTTGCATGCATCTGAAGTGGAAGATGTTAGCCGAACTCGGACGGTAATAATGTGAACTACCACAGCATGAGATGAGGGAGCCAAAATGAAGAAACTTTCTCGGATACTTTTTGACAGTGGCAGCCAAAGAACGTTTATCACTGAAGAGTGCTTGCGAAAGCTTGGTTGTATGCTACTTGGAACCGAAGTTGTCACAATTGGTATTTTGGGGGGGACAGCAGGAACAGAACAGTTTCCGCAGAGTTTAAGTATGCCTTCTTCCAAGGAATGCCTTTAAAGAAGAGTGCGTATTTGATGCTTTGAAAGTGCCATTCATATCTGAGCCAGTCATTGCTTGCCCCGAAGAGCAAATATAATGACCTTGCGGGAACTGTCATTGCCCCTTGACGATGATGCAATCAGGCCAGACACCACATTCGACGAGCTCATTGTTTCTTATAACTTTTAGGAATGCCTGACCAGCAGTAGAAAGAAACTGAGTGGCAAGTTAACAGCTACCGAAGCCGTCTTTGGCTGGGCGGAGCAAGGGCCAAGCTTATCGGAGTGCAAAGCCGTTAACTGTGCCCATGCAGTTGCGTTAAGAGCTTCAGTGACTGACCAGAAAACGGAGCCCATTCTTCGGCTCTTCTAGGAGCTTAAGGGTGTGGGCGCGTCTGACACACTGACAGAATCCCCAAACGCGCACTTGATAGAACAGTTCATTAGATACATCAAGATGACTGAAGGACGGCATGAAGTAAAGCTTCCTTGGCGAGAGGATGTAGAAGTATCGAACAACCACTCGGTAGCAAAAACACGGTTCTGTCGTTTGAGAAAAGGCCAAATCCCACGGCATTATGGGCGAGTATGAGGCTGACATGTGACGAGTGTTAACCGAACGAATAACAGAGCTAGCTGCAGATGAGGTAGCAAGTGATGGTCATCCCATTTTATATATGCTCCATCAGCCAAACCTTCTACAGCAGAGCAGCACGAGTTGGATGCCTCGTCACATGGTGTCGACGCAAAATTAGTGAATGAGAACTTGAAAGGTGTGCCTGCGTAGGTGATCCAGTGCTACAAAGCCATCTAAGGAACTCCTCCCACCAAATCGGAGCCTGCGAAGTGGTTGGCGTTGACATTAACGGACCCCTGCTCGTGAGAAAAAGATGATAAGAAAGTGAAATTGTACATTTTACGTGGGCTGGGGCGACGGCCGTACATTTTGAGCTGGTGACTAAAATGAGTGCGGCCAGTTTTGTCGGGGCAATTCAGAGCTTTGTTTAGCGCAAAGGGTTCTGTTGGGTGTGGTAGTTGGACAACGTCAAGACTTCCGGACGTGCTTCGAGGGAGCTCGCACTTCTGCGAGGGAGCTCGCAGTCTCTCCGACCCCCTGAAAGAGTAAGCATTTTCGCTAATGCCAACATAGAGTGGAAATTCCTCGAACATGCACCATGGTGGGGGGGGGGGAGGTATATGAACGCATTGTTCTCAGCGCAAGAACAGCGTTGAGGAGGGTTGTAGGCCGCCAGTGTCTTGATTTTGTTGAGCTTTCGACAGTACTGGTGGAGTTAGAGGCTGTTGTCAAATTTCGACTCCTAACGCAAGGCCAGAATGACCCATCCCATTGATTCGAGCCGGTTTCCTTGCTGGGAGACGTCTTAAGTCTTCCATGAACAGAAACCACAGCGTAGTAAACGCGTTTTTTTTTTTCGTGGGTTTCGGAAGAGGTGAAAGCAGATAATCCACGCGTTTTACCCAAGGAGGTTCTATACAGCATAGAACCTCCTTGGTTTTGCCAGGCCTCGTGGCGGGGCCTTAAAAGAGTACTGAGACGAACTTTTTCACTTACCGTTTTTTTGCGCCAAATGATAGCCCAGGCACCCGAGAGCGTTGAAAACGTACCGGTAAGCGCGCGTGCACAATGAAACATTTATCACAGCATGCTTTTAAAAGCTAGTTTCGGTTCCTATAGTACCCTGACGTCACGAAATGGTATGGGCAGTGCCACGAGATGGTAGTATGCGTACGCGCTAGTTTTCATAACGCATCTTCGTCAGCATAATTCTTCAATCGTCTGCACGCATGATTCATCTGCTGCGTGCCGCACGTGTGGCAGCTGTCGTGGCAGGGAGGCTCAACGTTTGTTTCTCATCACTTTAGTGCTAGATACATGGTGAAAATTTGTATGCGATTTGCCGCTGTTGGTGCCAACAGCCGCATCCGCGCGGGAGTGCGACAAGGGTCGCCACTGGTGGACGCTCGTCGCAGGTTTGTTCCTTGCCGCCCCAATAGCCACGATCACCCTGTTATTTGTGGATATCGCCCTTGCCGGGTGCATGAGAAAAAGATTTGATCAACTGCTTATGATGTGAAATAATTCTTGAGTGGATAAAGTGATGCTCGAAGCGTACTATTTCTGGAAGGCAAAGTGTACTTGCGAACTCACAACGATATGTCGAGCCGTGATGACAGGCCATTTCGCAGGTAAATAAAAACAGCGACCGTCTCGGCGAACCCACCCATTTTGTTCCAACTTTCGCTCCTTAGATCGAAGTTGTTGAGAAAACCAGTTCCACGTGTAAGCGTCATATAAGTATACAAGTTCTTATCGTACTGGCAATAAGAAGCACTCAACAATGAGCTTACGTTGGAAAGCGAGCGGCGCTACCGAGAATGTCATCCTTGCTGGGCCTACGCTTGGAAGTGTGGCAGCTTGGGCTAGTTGGTACGGCATGACGATAGTTATAGCGCGAGAACAACATGACGACACAGAGACAAGAAGGACACGAGCGCTCGTGTCCTTCGTGTCCTTCTTGTCTCTGTGTCGTCGTTTTATTCTCGCGCTATAACTATCGTCCTACGCTTGAAGTTGAGAATGAATGTGCTACATAAATTGATTTCAGTAGATGGCACCTCACTACAACTAACGTTAACCCGACGTGACGGCTGTATTATATGGTACGTTTATAAAACGGGAAAGCCAGCACTCGAACCAGAATTGACGTTTCACGAACGTTAGGGTCTACTTAAAGAGCAGTTACGAGCCCCGTCGTGGCACTGTGGTGGAGCACTTGATTTCCACGCAGAATGCCTGTAGTTCAATTCCGGCTGGGGTCCTGACACTTATTCTTTGCACTCACCGGTTCAACCCTGCCTGTGTGAGGTTTTTCCTAACTTTCATGTGTTACATTTACTCACGTGTGTTCTCGCCGTTCCTGGGTAGAAGCTATAAATAACCTGTGGCACATATCTGCATACCGAAGGCCCATACCCGCCTGCAGGTATGTGCCACTGTTAGGCGGAAAGTGTTTGACAACACACATTATTCCTGTCATGACCGCTGAGTCGCATTAGTCAAACCATCTTACCCTCTTATTCTAATTGAGGTTCTCAAGGGGAATGATCACGAGACCACCCTGACGCAGGTGGCTAGATAGATAGATAGATAGATAGATAGATAGATAGATAGATAGATAGATAGATAGATAGATAGATAGATAGATAGATAGATAGATAGATAGATAGATAGATAGATAGATAGATAGATAGATATGTAGCGAGAGAGGAAGACGGGAGGGTGGCCAACTTGGTCGTGTCGTTCTCTCGCCACTTTATTCCACGCCTGAAGTGGAGCCGCGTGGTTTTCCACGTCCGACACACCAAGTGCGCTAGCTTGTTCTAATCCTCGCGCAGCTCGTGCTAGCATCAGCTGCGCGAGCGGCGCGGTCATTGAGAAACGATGATGATGATCATGCACTCCAGATAGATAGATAGATAGATAGATAGATAGATAGATAGATAGATAGATAGATAGATAGATAGATAGATAGATAGATAGATAGATAGATAGATAGATAGATAGATAGATAGATAGATAGATAGATAGATAGATAGATAGATAGATAGATAGATAGATAGATAGATAGATAGATAGATAGATAGCTAGATAGATAGATAGATAGATAGATAGATAGATAGATAGATAGATAGATATCAGCTTGGTGCACTCGAACTTCACACACACGCGCGCTTAACAGACACATTCACCAAAAGCGCTTATAAGAACTCTCATGAGAAGGTCGTGACCACAAGAGAGTCATGCCGTTTATGTACTCAGACTACTTATCAACAGAAACATTTTGACCGCACACAGTGCCTTCCGTGCGATATAAAGGCATGCCAGTTCTCAGGGTGAATAAACCTGGAGCTCACCTAATATTTCTTGCTGTGTAGAGATTGGTGAATTTAAAAAATCTGTTCGGCTAAATTTCTAGCTGCTTTCAGATCTTTATGTGCTGTAAGGAGAAACACTTCGAAAGATCAAATTTGGATTGGTTCGTAAAAAAGTTGTTCGTGAACGCTGTGACGAAACAGCACAAATGACGGGACAAAGAATATAAATTGATTTCTTCATTGCAAAAGCAGAGAATATATAAGAATAAGACAAACAAATACCAATAAATAGCACAAACGCTATCAAGGGACCCGGACAGCGGCCTTTCTGTCAATTCTTATAAGCGCTTACAGAATGCGGCAAATACAGATTTTACATGAGCACGAAAAAAGAAAAAAACGCTAAGACATGGTGGTCGATACGAAATTTATTATAACCAGACCTTCTTAAATAAACAAAAACAAGAGCCACGCCCTTACAAAAAAAGGTTAGTAAGCAGCCACCAAGAAGGCTAGAAAACTGCAAACCATGAACAATAAAACTGAAAACAAAATAAGAAAACAAAAGCATGCTTGTGACAATGAAGTGATATGATTTCTGTAAGTAGTTGGGTATTTAACAACAGGAGCAAATAACTCTTGTCGATAGGCTGGTTTCCTTTTGTTGTCGCTAACGCACGCCGTTGCTTGCGTCTTTGCCCAGTAAACAAATTGTGCTGTTGACCGAGTGGGTTGCTCGTCCAGTAGAAGCCGCGGACAGTTTTATTGTGATAGGCCTGTTGTCAGAACAAGGTGAGAGAACTGGGGATATAAAAATGCTTTTTTGTTCGCAGAGTTCCTCACCTATCACATGGTGGACGGTGTGTACTACAGCCATGACCTGCGAGACGGCCAGTACCTCAAGTCATTGCACAACGGCCTCCCCATTCGAGTTGGCGTCAGTGTGGACGGCTGCAGAAGTACGTAGTCTGTCAGCAGTAGTCTGCTCATTTTTTTTGGTTTTTCTAACGCTCATACCGAGAACGTAAGATGGCGCCACCATGTATGCGAGCTTCATAAGGGACACTGTGTCAGAATGGGAATAATTACAGTGTATGTGGCTTTCAGGATCGTGTTGGCTGGAGTAAAGCGAGCTCGGCTTAGAGCGTGCATAAGGTTGCCAGAAATGAAGCGTCTCTGTCACAAAACCTTTTAATAACGAATCTAAATAACTTGTGTAAACTTTTAGCATCAAAGTTTGAGCACCTTCCACGCAATAATCAATTGACGAACTGAAAAAGCCTACTATAGTAGAGCGAACGCTTACCTCATTGGATATCCTCACTTTTTAGGTTTTATGAAAGTGCACATGCAAACATTTTGAAGTTAAAACAATTTTCCCTAGCATTCTAAGAATAAATAGCCAAGTACTTGCTGCGGTTTTTGGCTGGTCGTTTGCTTTGTACTTACGCAGGTGCCTAAAAGTGCCCACGAGCCTTGTTCCTGTTTTCTTTCAGTTTTAACAAGAATAAGTTACGCTGATTTACGTCAAACAATGACAGATTTCAATTTTAATTAGTGGTCACACAAGCGCCATTTTATTACGCTGTACTAAACGGTAAGCACAAAGCGTGACAATAGGCGCAAAAAGTGTGTCAACACTTCATGCACGGCGTTTTGGCTCATGCTCTGATAAATTACCATAACCAGTAACACACAGCTGCTCCAAAAGTAAAACAGAGCACGTGAGGTGTGGCCCAGCTACGCAAAAGTTTATTCCAGATCACTCATCAGACAAGTGGTTCCTTACTTTCATACCGAAACGACAGCCCTATCTTCTGGAACACTTGCCTCGACCCGTCGTGAGGGTCTAGTGGCGAAGGTTCTCGGCTGCGGACCCTCAGTTCGTGAGACCGTATCCCGGCGGCGGCGGCTACATTTTCGATGGAGGTGAAAATGCTGTATGCCAGTGTGCGTAGATATGGGTGTACGTTAAAGAATCTCACGTGGTCGAAATTTCCGGAGGCCTCCACTACGACATTTCTCATATTCATTTGGTGGTTTTGAGACGTCAAGCCACGCATGTCAATCAATCAATCAATCAATCAATCAATCAATCAATCAATCAATCAATGGCTCGCTTGCGTATAAAAATGAAGAACCACTTCCCTGATGGAACACACTGGCATAAATTTTGCATAGCTTGACTCGTGTGCTCCGTTTTGCTTTTGGAATAGGTACAGCCGCCCATTTCTCAACTTGAACGCGTGAACGTTGACCACGAAATCGAAAAGTGTCTCAAAACGAAGAAGGCGGCGAAATGAACACGTGCTTGTGCGTGATGATCAGTTTTGTGCAGTGGTCTTCTTCCTGGCGTTTCCGGGAACCAGACGCGGAGGGTGGGCGCTTTTTGACACGGTGGCTGATGCTCACGCGTTCAGGTTTAAAAATGGGCGCCTGTAAGTACATGTAAGCATGCGAATTGTAGCGCGACAGATAACTTATAGATAACAAGCGGTGTTGCGGACACAACAGCGTCAACGTCATTGCAGGAGCCCGTTCGCCGGGCCGAACGCCCGCTTTCGACAGGAGTTTCTACAGCAGCACTTTGGCTTCGGCTGCGACGTCTGTGTGCGGCATGGGAAATAAACACTGTGGTAAATCCAAGCCAAACGTGTGCCTAACTTCATTATGAAGGACGTACGTTAAATATTCGATTATTTTTGTTTAGTGTACGGAAGGCTGCCCGTCAGCAACGTGCTGCGTGCTGCATACGCTACCTTTAGGGCTGCGTCCTACAGCATTAGTTTAGCGTGCGCAATATCTGAAACGTGTACTGCAGCTGAGCGTCCACAGGTCTGCCTTTACTGTTGCTCCATGCCATTTCATGTATGAGCAAGAAGCTGTAATGACCAATATTCGTCGATGCAACACACAAGCCAGCGCATGAGACAAGGCAATTTTCTCCGAGGACGAGAAGTGGTTTGGGGTGTTAGGCTAGATGGACTATCAGCATAAGAGACAGAGACGGCGAAGTGATCGCTTACTGCCAATTTAACAATTATTGTTTGCTACATACACTTTCTAAGATCACGAGACAAAAAAGTACCAAACTGGGGCTGTTCAACGCTAAGTACGAAAATGGCCCCATTGGCGGCGGCGTCTTCACGTGTCATTCTTCACGTCGTGGTAGCTGCTTTCACGGTGATGAGCACACACGTGCATATGTACACTAAATGCATGACCAGAACTAACCTTTACTTTATAACACTTTGAATGCTTTTGCAGGCGATCATTCAGACGTTTTCCGGTCAGACACACGCAGCTACCCCCCCCACTTTTAAAGGGATCACACTCATGATGCTCCGTACACAATTCACAAATCCATCGCGGTGAATCACGTCACCATCGGGTCTCTGCTTTTTCGTAAATGACATTGTCCAGTCGTCCAACGTTGCTCTCCAGTTTAGCAGCGATCCCACTCCACTGCACCTGTTCACCCATTGGCTTCAAGTTACTCATTTAATAACAGGATAGAAAGTTTGGCGAGTTGGTTTGAAGACTTTCTTGGTGGCATTTCGGCACGCACACAGTGGACGGGAAAACAGAAAGCGAGAAGGCGCTTCTTTGTCTTTTAGTCTTACGTTTTCCCGTCCATTGTGTGCACGCCGAAACGTTAGTAAGAACTACTTATTTTTATTCCTATTGCACCGAAACTCACACGGACTTCATTGGCTGCCACGACCACCGTATAGTGCGGTCGGTCGCAGCCATTTTGTCTGTTTTGGTCTCACCACTTCGTGGTATTGAGATGAGTCAATATTAGTTCAGCTATAGCATTAACTTGAAGTGAATTCGTCAAGGATTCGCTGACTCGCCTTTACGCCAGTGTTCAGAAATTAAAAATCTACAAAAACTAGTGCCAAACCAAATCTTTCCTCGTGCCAAGAAAATAACCCTTTTGTACCGAATATTACTTCATACCGCTTTAATTTTTATCGGTGATGTTCCTTGTAGCGTGGTTTGTGCGTCCCTCGTTGTCTTATTGCGTAACCTGTGGCACATACTCGCATACCAGTGGAGCATACCTGCCCTCGGGCACATATCCTCATGCCCACATGTTACGAAAATCGCAGCATGATGTCGTTATTACGCTCTCGGTGTTAGCAAAGCCCTGAAAGCAGAAATGTGGTACCTACTCTCGTTCAGTCCTTAAATTGTCCGCTGGATGGCGGTACTTGTATATGGTGAATATATAATGAAAAAAAAAAGCGAGATGGCAGTACTTTACGTGTTCACTACATAGACGGATGGACGCATGGACGCACGAATGGGCACACGTATGAATGGACTGACGCATAGAAGCACGGACAGATGGACGCATAGACGGAAGCACGGACGGATTGATGGACGGTTCGCTCCCCTCATCATCATTTATTCCGTGGATATGTTGCGATTTTTAGGGGCGAAGCACCTTAAGGCGTCACCCGTTGGTCTCTCGTTGTTGTTTGTAACCACCGCTCGTTGAGACTCCAATCCGACCATAGATGGCGTTCCTTGTTCTATATAAAGAATGCATATACGCTGAGAAATGAAAAATTGTCCCACACTAGAGGACGTTTCGCCGCAAAAGATAATAATAAAAGGGAAGTTTCATGAAAACAGGATTTACGTTACACGTAAGGAAGTAGAGAGACGATCGCACCACTGCGACCGCGTGTTCTTCGGCGGCGCCGTGCGCCAGGGGGCACTCTATAGTACAACAAAAGCGCCGTTTTGGCGCTCGCGCCAGCAGACGCTCGTCGATGGAGGGTGGACAAGGCTGCCGAGCGGCGTGTGCGCAGGGCGGCGGAAGCTCGAGCTCGAAGAAGCGACCCCGTTATGCGGGCGCAGGAGGCCGAAGCTAGCCCTGAATATGCGCGGTGGCGCCGTGAAGATCTGGCCGTACAAGCGTGAGAGGCCAAATTGGCGCGGCAGCGGCATGTGGACCCAGCTTCACCCCACTCTCCAGCATTCACTCCATGGATGTGCTGTCCTTTTTTGTTGTGACATAAGTTTTCAGCTTTGAGATAGGTGGCGCTAGGGCACATGAGGAGCTGATGAACGACTATTCTCTAATCGTATAAAGGCTCTGGTAACACACAAATTTGCCTGAATAACAACAACAACAACAACATCATCATCATCATCAGCCTGACTACGTCAACTGCAGGACAAAGGCCTCTCCCATGTTCCGCTAGTTAACCCGGTCCTGTGCTTGCTGCTGCCAATTTATACCCGCAAACTTCTTAATCTCATCTGCCCACCTAACCTTCTGTCTCCCCCTAACCCGCTTCCCTTCTCTGGGAATCCAGTCAGTTACCCTTAATGACCAGCGGTTATCCTGTCTACGCGCTACATGCCCTGCCCATATCCATTTCTTTTTGATTTCAGCTATGATATCCTTAACCCCCGTTTGTTCCTTAATCCACTCTGCTCTCTTCTCGTCTCTTAAGGTTACACCTACCATTTTTCTTTCCATTGCTCGCTGCGTCGTCCTCAATTTCAGCTGAACGCTCTTTGTAAATCTCCAGGTTTCTGCTCCGTAGCTAAGTACCGGCAAGATACAGCTGTTACATACCTTCCTCTTGAGGGATAGTGGCAATCTACCTGTCATAATTTGAGAGTGCTTGCCGAATGTGCTCCAACCCATTCTTATTCTTCTAGTTACTTCAATCTCGTGGTTCGGCTCTGCGGTTATTACCTGCCCTAAGTAGACATAGTCGTTTACAACTTCAAGTGCACTATTACCTATCTCGAAGTGCTGCTCCTTTCCGAGGTTGTTGTACATTACTTTCGTTTTCTACAGATTAATATTAAGACCCACCTTTCTGCTCTCCTTGTCTAACTCCGTAATCATGAGTTGCAATTCGTCCCCTGAGTTACTCAGCAATGCAATGTCACCGGCGAAGCGCAGGTTACTAAGGTATTCTCCATTGACTCTTATCCCTAACTGTTCCCATTCTAGGCTTCTGAAAACCTCCTGTAAGCACGCGGTAAATAGCATTGGGGAAATTGTGTCCCCTTGCCTTACACCCTTCTTGATTGGTATTCTCTTGCTTTCTTTATGAAGCACTATGGTAGCAGTTGATCCCCTGTAGATTTCTTCCAGAATGTTTATATATACTTCATCGACGCCCTGATTCCGCAGTGCCTGCATGACGGCTGATATTTCTATTGAATCAAACGCCTTCTCGTAATCTATGAAGGCTATGTATAGTGGTTGGTTATACTCTGAGCATTTCTCTATTACCTGATTGATAGTATGAATGTGATCAATTGTTGAGTAGCCTGTTCGAAATCCTGCTTGTTCCTTTGGTTGATTGAATTCTAATGTTTTCTTTACTCTGTTAGCAATTACCTTTGTAAATAGCTTGTATACTACAGAGAGCAAGCTGATCGGCCTGTAATTCTTCAAGTCCTTGTCATCTGCTTTCTTATGTAATAAGATGATGTTAGCGTTCTTCCAAGACTCTGCTACTCTTCCCGTCAGGAGACACCTCGTAAACAGGGTGGCTAGTTTTTCTAACACAATCTGTCCTCCATCTTTCAGCAGATCTGATGTTACCTGATCCTCACCAGCATCTTTGCCTCTTTGCATGCTCTCCAAAGCTTTTCTGACTTCTTCTATCATTACTGGTGGGGTGTAATCTGGGTTACTGCTAGTTCTTATAGTATTAAGGTTGTGGTTGTTTCGGCTACTGTACAGATCTCTGTAAAACTCCTCCGCTATTTTAACTATCCTATCCATATTGGTAGTTATTTTGCCTTCTTTGTCCCTCAGTGCATACATCCGACTTTTGCCTATCCCAAGTTTCCTCTTCAATGTTTTGACACTTCCTCCGTTTTTCAGAGCGTGTTCAATTCTCTCCATGTTATACCTTCTTACATCGCATACCTTACGTCTATTAATCAACTTCGAAAGCTCTGCCAGTTCTATTTTGTCTGTTGTACTTGACACTTTCATGATTTGACGCTTCTTAATTAGGTTCTTCGTTTCCTGGGAAAGCTTGCCAGTGTCCTGTCTAACTACCCCGCCTCCAACTTCCACTGCACACTCCGTAATGATACTCGTCAGATTATCATTCATTGTATCTACGCTAAGGTTGGTTTCCTCACTAAGAGCCGAGTACCTGTTCTGCAGCGACACTCTGAATTCCTGTACTTTCCCTCTCAGTGCTAGCTCATTGATTGGCTTCTTGCGTATCAGTTTCTGTCGTTCCTTCTTCAAGTCTAGGTGAATTCGAGACCGTACCATTCTATGGTCACTGCATCGTACCTTGCCAATCACTTCCACATCCTGCACGATTCCAGGGTGTGCACTCATTGTAAAGTCCATTTCGTTCTTATTTTCGCCATTAGGGCTCCTCCATGTCCACCTGCGGTTTTCTCGTTTTCGGTAGGAGGTATTCAAAATCCGTAAAATATTGCGTTGTGCGAATTCTACTAGTAGCTCTCCTCTTGCATGTCTAGTACCGATGCCATAATATCCTACTGCCTGGTCTCCAGCCTGCTTCTTCCCTACTTTTGCATTAAAGTCTCCCATCAGTATAGTATACTGTGTTTTTACCTTACTCATTGCCGATTCCACGTCTTCATAGAAGCTCTCAACTGAAGCGTCATCATGGCTGGATGTAGGCGCGTAAGCCTGTACTACCTTCATCTTGTAACCTTTATTCAGTTTAATTACGATACCTACCACCCTTTCATTAATGCTATAGTATTCCTTTATGTTGCCAGCTATGTTTCTGTGAATTAGGAACCCCACTCCCAGTTCTCTTCTGTCTGCCAAGCCCCTATAGCAAAGGACGTGCCCATTCTGTAGCACCGTATAGGCCTCATCTGTCTTCCTAACCTCACTGAGTTCTATTATATTTCATTTAACACCCTCTAGCTCCTCGAATAGTACAGCTAGACTTCCCTCACTAGATAAGGTTCCAGCGTTAAACTTTGCCAAGTTCAGGTTCCAATGGCGGCCTGTCTGGATCCAGAGATTCTTAGCACCCTCTGCTGCGTTGCAGAACTGACCGCCGCCGTGGTCAGTTGCTTCGAAGCTGCTGGGGACTGAGGGCCGTGAGTTATTTGACGTATGCATGTGGGAGGTGGTGGCCAGATACTGCACCAGGGTGGCCAATCCTTCTCTGGTGAGGGAGTGCGTTCCCGGCGATGGTTACCGGTGAGGCCGCACCCCAGGCCTCTTAATGCAGTTCCATCAACACGCGGATTTTTTTAAAATCCGGTTGGGAACTGCGCGGCACCGGGATTTGAATCACGGACCTCTTGCATGCGAGGTGGATGCTCTAACCACAACGCCATCGCCGCACACAATAACAATAATAATAATAATAATAATAATAATAATAATAATAATAATAATAATAATAATAATAATAATAATAATAATAATATAATAATAATAATATTAATAATGCAATAGTGTTGAGGGTTTTACGTCCTCAAGCCTCGATATGATCATGAAAGATGCCGAAGTGAAGAGCTCAGAAAATTTTGACCTTCTGGTGTTGTTTAACGTCCACCGAGGTCGCACAGTACACGGGCCTCTACTATTTTGCCTCCATAGAAATATGACTGCTGCAGCCGGGACATATTTGCTTTGGTGCAACGTCCTAGAGGGTAACAAGTTCTGTCATGCGGGATCAAAATGCCGGTGGTTTGACACTTGGCATATGGAAGGTCATATAGCTTGCGAAATTGAGTGCTGGTAACCAACTTCAGGGCTGCATTCGTCCACCTTCAGCCTTCACTTGACGGAGCAAAGCTGAATTTCAGTCTTGGTTATATTGTGCGATGCTTTCACAATTCTATGCATACATTTATGGCATATGCGCGCTCTTCTCGTCTTGAGTACTTTTCTCGTCAATATGTATTGTTGCTTCAGCTCGACGCATAAAGCGAGACTTTGTGGCTAGTGATGAATAAAACTGCTTTGAATAAATTAAAAAAATAATCTATTCACTACCACTTCATGGTACCGCTGAACCATTGCGACCTTTGATTTCGCTGGCTAATGGAGACCATGCAATCTTTATATCATCGAACATAGAGCGAAATTTTGAGATTACAGAGTTATGAAAACTGATAAGGAAAAGTGTGTTGGCAGTGGATGTCTCTGCCGTGCGACATCAACTGTGAAGGTGTTTAATGCAGATTTAAGGCAAAGAACAGTCAGATAAAAAAAACACAGCATACCCAAAAATTGAATGATGACAGTGGCTGAAGCTCCAGGGATCCATAACCCCGTACATTGCCCACTCGAGGGGACAACACCTGTGTACATAATATGTGAAGTTGCTTATTATTCACAATGCACGTGTGGTGTTTACATGTCCATATAGATGCTCATATGAATATGAATATCCATACGGTATTCATAGAGATACACATATGATTATCCATATGAATATGATTATCGTGTCACGCCGACAGACAGGGAACATGTATCTACCCTAAGGAGCTTCACCCCTAAAAACCACAGGAATTGGCCGAACCCTACTGCTGGGTACAGCTGCCTGTGTGAGCGTTAAGCGAAAACTTTGCTCGGCGAAGTGGAACATGGGTAGCAGGTGAAAGATAGGAAGAAATATAAAAAATACACATTAAAACACATATAGTGAACGAACGCTGGGGAAAGTGAAAGAGATCAATAAAGGTAATGAAGACGGATAAAGGCTGGGCGCAAGGGAGAGAGAGCATCCCTCCCGCTGGGACAGAGACCTCGAAGCTCTGCGCCACATCACGGGCCTTTTGGACAGCCCAAAGTGTGTCTGCTAGTGAAGCAGTTCCTAGCACTTTGCCCCACTATTCTTGGCCTAAGTGTCACTCGGTGCACAACCACATAACATATGGTTCGAATGTACACGTTCACAACACTGTTCACACATGTTGTCCGTCGTAGTCTGGGTTGATATGCTTCATGCGACCAGGGTTACAATACGAGTTGGCCTGCAGCAAACGCAATGCAAGTGAATGGTTGCACATTCATTTTTTTATCCGGTGTGGGGAACTCTCGCCGGCCTAGATAAATGTGCCTGATGGTGTCGTTACTAGTGAATAGTTGATGACGTTACTCAATACGCAGTGTAGTAGGGGAACCAAAGTGGCGTGGTCGAGGAGTTCTCGCACCGCCTCGTGTGCGGTCTCGTTGAGATTCCGCAGGCTGCCCCGAAAACTGCCTATGTGTGCCGGGAACCATACATTGGAGCTATTTGTGATGTTATGTGCGCTTGATATTCACAGCATCGTTTTCTCAATGCCGCCTTTTGCACTATAGAGTCGCATTATACTGTTGTAAAGCTGAAGTATGTGAGAGCAAATGCTATCGCTGTTTTTTTTTTTTACTATCTCCGGCTTCATGGTTTAATTTAAAGAGTGAGTGAGTTGCACGTTCCTCCGTGTCCGTTCATGTGCGCTGCATTCACGAAAGCTGTCTGGTCGGGAAGCCATGAGGCATCTGCCGCGAAGGCACAGGCAAGTCTTCCGTGATTATATTCCGGGTGTACGGTTTCTTGGGAAGGTGAGCCCTGTGACTATAGCGTGGCTTCAGTTAACCGCAGAAACGTTGTCCTTTTACGCTATGGTGTTCAGACATAACTTGACGAGAACAATTCTTCCCGCTTTGGTACTGGATAAGCGCGCGATCTGTGCTGTGGGCTAAAATCGGACCATTTCGACAATAGGATTGTGCACTCTTAGTTGTAACAGGAGATCAGTGGAGGCTTTATCGTGGAGCCCTAACGCTGTTTTTAAAGCGCCCGTTTGTGTACATTGAGATTTCGTGGTTATACTTTTTTCTAGTAGAGAATCGCAGCCACGTATGCGATGTCACTGATGTTCAAAAGCGTAGCTACCGTAATGACGTTGGCCTCACCCACTTCTCTCTGCCTATTCATTATGCACCGAAGCATTCGGGGCACGTTCCCAGTATTATATTAGCATTCGCAGTATTTTACTCATCATCCAAATTAACGGCTCAAGCTAGTGATGCTAGAAAACATCACCAAGCTGGAGCTGTTACATTGAATGATCAGTCTGAGGATTCACATTTTGTCGACCGTAGGTATCGGTTGCCGCCCGAGTAGTGTCACTACGCATAGAAGCAAGGGTCTGCGATCATATATTCACATGTCGCTGCTATGACATAGCTATAGGATACTCAGGAGTAGATAATCTTGTGACCTGGTGTTTTATAGTAGCTTTTTTCCACGTGGCCACAAAATTTTCGAAGAGCCACAGCAATGCTCAATAGAACGATTGCATTTTAAATGCTAAGCACGTCTTTGCGTCCTGCAGCCACTTTTGGCATGCCTGTGTACGTATGTACGACGAATAAGCAAACTCTGCTCTCTCAATTTTGTCCCTCTAACCCTGTCACAGATGCTTTCCAGCAGATATATCGAAGCTCACTGGCCTTGCATGTATTCTTTTTACTACAGATTCCGTTTAATCTACAGGGGTCCATGCTTGGCCTCTTATTTTTTTTATATCATGCAAACATATACCATTAGGGATTTCATCATTCATTTTATTATTCACAAACGATTGCGCCCTGTATCGCCAAATAAACACAAATATAAATCGTGTCATTTTTCAGAATCATCTTTCCTTAGTTAGGAGATAGTGTTCACTTTGGATAATGCAGGCTAACGTTACCAAATGCAAAGTCATACGCGTATCTCGCAATGAGTCCAACTCAGAATAGCATGCCATTTAAATTCAACAAACCTAGCACGTGTTGAAAGATACCTATATCATAGTATAATCATTTCTAACACTCTCTTGTGGTCGCATCATATCACGAACTTAGTATCTGATGCGTCAAAAAAAAAGCGTGACCACATCCGATGAAGATTATTCCTCTCCCACTCACAGTCCGTAAGATAGCGTACGTAACCTTAGTTCGTACGAAGCTTGAATATACGCCATCTATTTGAAGGCCTCACAAAACCTAACTTACTATTATTCTGGAATTTGTTCAAAATCGAGCTGCCCTATTTATTACTTAAAACTACGGTCACTCACCAAGCTCCACTTTTATCAAAAAAAAAAACTTCAAAACCTGCCGAATGTATATGTTCAACATAAACTTTCTGGACTCTGTTTGAGAAAACGTATTACTTTTTTCCTCACTTCAATGTTTCTCAACTACTTCCTCGTACACGCTATTCTTGTCGCCTAGTTAATTTCAGAAGCCCCCAACGACTTCTAGGTAGAACCACTCTAATCCACAAATCCTTTCTTTTTGTCGTCAATGAAGAATGTAATAACTTACTGGAAGCCATACTCTCAAAGCGGGACTGATGCATTTTCAAACAGCTACTGACAGATTATGTACATATGAAATCATATTACTACTCCCCTTTTATTGCTTTATTTTGTAATCTATGTTCTTGAATATTTGATCTACTGTGTTTTTAACGTACTTACTTGCATCACATACGTACTTGCGTCACGAATATGACGTTATATGATATGCATCAACAGATAGCAAAGAAAAAAAGGAAGATAAAAAATCATGGCTGATTCGTGTGTCATAGGAGTCGGTATAACACAAAAGTGCAACCTGTCTTCCTAGAAGTAGTGCTTATTGTGCAGTGATTTATGAGAGCTTGTTCAATTTCTATTGTCGTTTCGCAGCTATAGCACCGTTTTACGTGGACGCAGCTACGTTGACGCCTGAAGTGGCACGTCTCTATCGCGACGACTACCACCTATGATCATCAATTAACCGTTATTGTTACTGAATTTTTTTACCATACGCCTGAACCCAGCGTACAAAGGTGACATCGACAAACACACACGAAACACTGCTACTCGATATGCGCATTTTCAAAGATCGTAATTTATGAAGAGAAACAGTGCGCTTCAGAAACGCGGGTTGCAGAGGTTAGTAGCTTGAGCCGCAAACGTGCGCCAGCGTTCCATGCCCTGGTGGCCTCAGTTTCGCTCCACCAAGACACGGCGTTCACCCGTCGACATCGTACCCATGGAGTAACCTGGAGCTTAAATTGAGAACGACGCAGCGAGCAATGGAAAGAAAAATGGTAGGTGTAACCTTAAGAGACAAGAAGAGAGCAGAGTGGTTTAGGGAACAAACGGGGGTTAAAGATATCATAGCTGAAATCAAGAAGAAGAAATGGACATGGGCAGGGCATGTAGCGCGTAGACAGGATAACCGCTGGTCATTAAGGGTAACTGACTGGATTCCCAGAGAAGGGAAGCGGGTTAGGGGGAGACAGAAGGTTAGGTGGGCAGATGAGATTAAGAAGTTTGCGGGTATAAATTGGCAGCAGCAAGTGCAGGACTGGGTTAACTAGCGGAACATGGGAGAGGGAGAGGCCTTTGTCCTGCAGAGGACGTAGTCATACTTAGGATATATATATATATATATATATATATATATATATATATATATATATATATATATATATATATATATATATATATATATATAGTCTAGTAGATCCTCCGTGAGCGGTCACAACGTGGTTTATTTCGACGTTTCGGCCTAGAGTCTGGCCTTCATCAGGATTATTCCTGATGAAGGCCAGACTCTAGGCCGAAACGTCGAAATAAACCACGTTGTGACCGCTCACGGAGGATCTACTAGACTATATGCAACGCTACGGCCACTCAACCACCATGCCTGCCTATATATATATATATATATATGAATGACGGTAGGTACGGCGGCGGGCCCCGCCGTGGTGGTCTAGTGGCTAAGGTACTCGGCTGCTGACCCGCAGGTCGCGGGTTCGAATCCCGGCTGCGGCGGCTGCATTTCCGATGGAGGCGGAAATGAAGGAGGTCCGTGTGCTCAGATTTGGGTGCACGTTAAAGAACCCCAGGTGGTCTAAATTTCCGGAGTCCTCCACTACGGCGTCTCTCATAATCATATGGTGGTTTTGGGACGTTAAACCCCACATATCAATCAGGTACGGCGGCGGCGACGACGACGGCGAAAACCAGCCGAGACTGTCGATATAATAGCTATCACCATTATAGAATGTCCGATTTTACATTTCAAGAGGAACACGTTCATGACTTATGCATGCATACCGTGACGTATAACTTTATCGCGAGTTTTGAGCAATAAATATAATATTCAATTTTGCCTTAACCACAGATCTCTTTAACATCTATAGCGCATCCCTAGAGAATTCTCTATTGGCCACGAGATCGAGCAAAGTCACCACCCGGCGGCAACTGGCCGAAGAGCCGAAGTGTGGATTGATCCATGCGTCGTCTGCTAGCCATGTCATGTTCCTATGTGCACGTACGTCGTTCAGGTTCTCAGAGTGTGGTTTTTAGGTCATGTCAGCCCGAGTGTAACTGTTTATACGTATGCCGGAAACGACGTACAAAAGTATTTTGTCTTGCTCGGCTGATAATGCATTGTAATAAGTTCCAGAGGGCTATTTATTGTCTTCACACCCTCCATTCACCAGAATAATTTCAGAGTGGCTGCCGCTTTCTGTTTCAATCACATTGCAAAATGCTCTTGGCATCATCCAAAACATGACGACTAATAAATGGTGTGTGAATGCAGCGTTTTATAGCGACTCGGCTGAAAAAAAAAAACAAGCTCTAGGTAGGAATATTATTGTAGGAATATTATTGTAGGAATATTATTAGGTAAACGAGCACGCAGGTCAATGATAAATAAAAAAAATGCAAGGGACCTAATACAGGACCCTTAGGGACACCTGATGTTAGTGGAAAGGGAGATAATTGTTGTTTATTCGCACAAACTTTATCCGTGTAGCACACCTTTATTCACCTCGATGAATGTGAAGACGTGAAAGCTTCAGAAGCAGCCGTGCATAAGCTAGCTTGTCCAAGGCTTTATTGAAGACGAGAAAAATTGCAGCAGTGTGTTCACTGATATTTAGTTAAATTACATTCATAGTTGATTTCGTGTCACATGACCGTTCTTTTCGAAAACAATGTAGTGATGAATAAAATTTGTTAGTCGAACCTAGAAAATGCATTATTTGGAAGAATATGCCATGTTCCATCATTTTGCACAAGACACCTTTTATGAATACTTTGTGGCGGTTTATGTGCAAATTTTCATAAACCGGGACACGCTTTTCCTTTAGTCAGTAGGTCACTTGTGGTTAGCGACTGGAAAAGCCGCATAGTTAAAACAGAAGCAGACAAAGTTTTCGCGTTTTTAGCAGTTTTGAAATAAAATTGAGGGCCAGTAGATGACAATTTAAGGTTATCGCTTAAACAACAGATACCATCTTCTTAAAGGAAGGCAGCCGTCATTTCTCGCATGGCTCATGCAGTGCCTCCTCTATTCTTTCAATGCCAGCCAGATCCGCTCAATCCAGCCGTTCAACACCCTCTCCTCAAGCGCTTTCCTACTGTCACCCCTCACCTAGACTTCCCGTGTGTTTCGCGTTCATGGGGGAGACTGCCCAAGATAAATGTAACTATAGATGCGAAGTTTCCGTAGAAGCCCATACGTTCAGAAACTAGCTGTTCGTTAGCTGCTCATGGGGCTTTGTGCCATCTCTGTTGAGAGAGAAGAACACTTTCGGCGGAACGAAAAGAGGATGTGACGCGATAGTTTGTGAACAAGCGACGTCACTTTGTTGGCACAAGCACGAAATTTGATCTCAAATCAGTTTTCGCAGGCCACTGATTGCTAAGGGCTCGCGCTAAGGCAATCACCGGTGAGTCCTCCGTGAGTGTGGTTGAAGTCAATGCCGGCTAATCTAATATCGACTCATGACTTGACATTGAGAATTAAGTGGAATATCATTTATTTGCCCCCGAAAACTTATTCTTGAAACTTTTATTTGACGTTTACGGCATCTTCCACAGATGGTGTAAAGCAACCTACACCGTACCTGTCATATTTGCAGCGCAGCTTATTTTGCTTCGGACATATGCAGGTTTTTTAGCGTGCACATTGCATGGGTTCTTCAGTTCTAACGAAAGAATTGACTCAGTCACGTCGAAACTACGACATTTCAGTTTTATTGATAACTCACTTTTAATGCACTGAACATAATGGTAATATCCACAAAAAGTGTGGTAATAAAAAGCACAAAAAGTGAGCGGACACTAAATCTGCTTTTTTTCACATTATGCTCTCATAAATACCGTTACATATGAATACAGGCATGCGAATTGTAGCGAGTCCGCCGCGGTGGTCTAGTGGCTCAGGTACTCGGCTGCTGACCCGCAGGTCCCGGGATCGAATCCCGGCTGCGGTGTCTGCATTTCCGATAGAGGCGGAAATGTTGTAGGCCCTTGTGCTCAGATTTGGGTGTACGTTAAAGAACCCCAGGTGGTCGAAATTTCCGGAGCCCTCTACTACTTCGTCTCTCATAATCAGATGCTGGTTTTCGGATGTTAAACTCCACAAATCAATCAAATAAATTGAATTTTAGTGTGATAAATACTTCGGCGATTTGCTAACCAATAATACGAATAGCGGGCACTGCATGTTGACGAAGGAAACCGGGCCGCAGGAATACTGGTGCATGAAATCCAGTGAGCACAGTATTACGCAGCGTAGCCCTAATGGTGTGGGTTGCCAGGGGTACGTTTGTTGCTACTACATCCTTGCACAGCACATCGTTTCCTCAGGTACCTAAAGACTCGGAGTAAGTGTAATCCACATCGTTCCTCTACCCGATGGACACGCCACTCGAGACGTTCACCAACCATGAAACGCACCTCACAGCTTCACGCACAGCAGAGAACGCAAGCAAGCGCACAATACTAAAACAGGTGGCGGGATCCTTATCACACACAAATTTTACGAGCCTACCTTTCTATATACAGTGCAAGGAGTCCACCTTAGAGTTTCATACAATGATACCTAAAGGGCAATACGGCGCTAGTGCCTGCGCGTGCTCCTTCAGCGGCACTTATTGTGCCCTCATGGGAATTATGGGAAGTATAAGCTTCGGATATGCTTCGAATGGATCAAGTTCTTGGGATTCGCAACGCTCGTTTGCCGAGTGTAAAAGAAAGTGATATGAAGATATACCTATTTGAAATTCGCTTCATTTTTTGTACAAAAATCTTATTGCAAAATGTTTTTGCGATTATGAGGTAAAAATGAAACCTGGACAATATTTAACCACCAGGGTATGCGTTGCTCTGCCATTGCGTTCTGCATTTGGCATCAAGACATAATGAATGATCGTTAAAACACTTCAAAACAAACACTGTAGTTTTTCTATCGAAAGTACGGACCATCTATTTATGGAAATAACAGTACAGTATTAAGTGAGAAACAGTTGACGTTTCGTCTGCTACGATGATAGGTGCGTCTGACAAGTAATCTGCCCCAACGCACCTCTCGTTTTTTTTTTTTTTTTGAAGTCGAGTCAAAGGAGTGTGACGGCTAGTTCATTTAATTATTTATTTACTTATTTGTCACAGTACCCTTAGCGTCTTGAGGCATTACAGAGGGGGGGGGGTTACATAATACATGATCGGTAAAAACAGATTTGCAGGTATCAGGTACAGTAATGAAGTAGGATATACAAGAATTGGGCACCGACTCAGTAGTCCTGATCACAACATAGACACACATTATAATAACATGGCGCAGAAGGCAGCGTTAGAGTTCTTGGTTGCAACATCATTGGATGGGCCATTACATTCCGAAATTCTGCGTGGGAAAAATGTATTTCTGAATGACTTGTTTCTACACTTGTATTCGCCGATCTTGTTTGCATGACCGATGCGTGATGAGATGTAGTGTGGTGGCATTATGTACTTCTCCTTATTTATACCTGTTCTCGCATGAAATATCTTATGCAACATTTTGGATCCTAAATTGTTCTTCGTTTTTGCACCATAAACTCTTCTTTGCAAAGGTGTGTAAACTGCGATCTCTAATTATTCAGAACAAACCGCACCGCTAAGTTCTGTACCTTTTCTAGTAACTTGCTGTCGTTTTTTTTTAACCATGGGTCCCACACTTTGAAAACATCATTTCAGTGTAGGCCAGACATGCGTTACATATAGTGATTGTTTTGTTTCTGTCGGGAAGTGTTTTGCGTTTCTCCGCAGAAAGCCCAATACTTTGCTAGCTTTAACTGTTACGTATTGAATATAACAATCCCAAGGTAAAGTTTCTGTAAAGAACACTATTAAATACCCAAACTCTCTCACTAATAATATGGGGTTGCCATTTTGGTTACAATAAAACTCGTGAGTTAGCCGCTTTCATGTAAATACCATCGTTACAGTGTTTTCGAAATTTATGCGCATGTTTCAAATGCTGCACCATTGAAATCATTTGTCTAAATTTCCTTTTGACAAAACAGAATCGCTTGGATCACGGATTATTCTGTACAATACGCAGTCACCTGCGAGGTCATCACAAATATTATTTAAAAAATTTAAAGCAATAAGGGCCCAGAACAGACCCCCGCACAACTCTACATGTTCCTCCACTTTCGTGAAAACTTGCATTGTTAATATTTACCCTCCTGCCACAGGCACTTCGGAATTGTCTAATTCAAGCGATAACTGATGTGGTAATCAACTGAAGTGGGAAACGAGATCAAAAGGTTTTCTAGAATCTATTTAAACCACGTGTACAACTAATCCGTTTTCTGGGGCACTCAATACTTTGTGTGCAAGCTCTGTTATTTGGGCGAAATAAGAGTGACCGCTGTGAAACCCATGCTGTTGAGGAATCAGTAGTGAGTGTGTATTTAGATGTGTCATAACACTGATGAACAGAACAAGCTAAAATAGTTTACCCACTACAATTGTGAGTAAATTTGGCCTGTATCTCTGAACACTGTTGCGAGGACCCGACTTGTGCACTGAAAACAAGTTTTCTATTTTCCAATCGTTGAGTGATACTTCTTTAGCGAGTGATTTTTTAAAATATGACGCATAAATACCTAGAGAGTGACTGGGCGCACAAAGAAAGTAGTTGTGGTGACACATCGTCTGGTCCTGCTGCCTTTTTCTTATCCAAGATTTTCAAGCGGGATGCAATTCTATGCTGTGTAAATATTATGTCGTCCATTTTTAAGGGAAATAATTTGTCATGGCGGTACACTAGCTCGTAATTCTTGGTGACACTTCGCGCAAACACAGGGGCCGAAAAAAGAGTTGAAGCATTTGGCCTTGGCGTGGCTATCGTGGACAACAGTGACATCGTGCAACCAGGCAGCTATAGCTATTTCGTCTTTCTTGTTTGTTTTAATCAAACGCCCGAATTTTTTTCACTGATATTTGAGTATTGAGTGAAAAGTAGAAAAAAACATATTTTGCTTGCTTAACTGCAACCTTCTTTTCTGCTGTGATGAGTATCAATTTTTCTTTTTTACCTTTGCGCTTACTTAGCTTCGCCGTCATTTTGCAGTCAATTTAAATGAGTTTCGGCAAGAAATAGTTGTGAAAACAAACATGAATTTGATGAAATATCCTGCACTGGTAAAGGGTACTACATCTATGCGCAGCGGTGAGTAGATAACACTGCACATAATGTGTAAAATACAGCCTGCAAAGCTCCAACATCGCAGCAGATCAAGAGACCTAGTGGTCTTCAGCCTCTTTGAACAGCAAGGGCGCTGATTTAATGGTTTGCATCGCAGCCCATTACCCACTTGGCGCCAAGAACGACACTAAAACACGAAAAAAAAAAGATTAGTAGACAGTTTGCTATAGCTAACGCAGTCATGTCCAAAGCCTGTACTTCCCATAATTCTCGTGTTGGGATTCCTCATTCGATCCTTAATTAAGTTTATTACCTGCCTACCTACACGATCGTAGCGCCAGATTCCTCCCTAGGTATTATTGAATGAAACTCTATGGGCTGCATTGAGCAATAATGGATGGGGCAGAAGGCGCTAGAAAAATGCTTCGTAACAATAAAACACTGTCATACATACTGTGCTCTTTACAATGGCATCATAGTGTTGGCGAAAGAAATGTCATATGTTTCTTACTACTTTCGCCTGTGAATAAAACCATTTCTTCTATTACTATTTCTTCGCCTATACTATAATATTACTATTTCTTCGCCTGTGAATAAAAATTTTTGTACACTGTTAGCGTTTGTTCCCTCCAAACATAGTCGCTCTTCAATAGCAGCACGCCAACTCTCCCCGCTGATGTCGCAATCAACATCTTCTGAACCACTTTTAGTCGAAGTTCGGTGACCTATTTGAATATACCTTGGAGTACCCGTTAAGTGGTAACTCACGACGGAAATCAGATGAAGCAATTTTTCGTTGAGTTGTGTGCAGATCCGTGGGGCGAAGTCTTGCATATTTACCATGTTGGCGGTCACACTGTCTTTGTAACAGAAGCAGTGTTTTTGAGGTAGTACGTTTTCGTCCGTGACGCTCTGCGGGCAATC
The DNA here is from genome assembly GCA_013436015.1 of Rhipicephalus annulatus. Lineage (NCBI taxonomy): Eukaryota > Metazoa > Arthropoda > Arachnida > Ixodida > Ixodidae > Rhipicephalus > Rhipicephalus annulatus. The sequence continues at coordinate 229,185 of WOVY01011200.1, read as the reverse complement.
AATGGGAACGCGTCACGGATGCATGCACTGCCTATAATGAATGCCACACGAAAGCCGTGAGCCATAACTAAGGCACCAGAAGCAACAAATCTAATAGACGCATAATATCGGACGTGTACAACATATCGGTGTGGAAGCACTTGGACGCACGAGTGACGCGAGCAGCCCTACCTTTTTTGTGGCGTACATTCCATCACGACCACTCCGTGCATTAAAGCAGAGCGACGGCTTCCATTGAGGTGCGAGCGTTGGAACTGGTATAAAGGAGACGTTTCTTGAGATATAATAATGCCAAAAAAGCATATAAAAACAGATTAAAAGTTCATTTAATGAAAACTGTGCACTCGAAGTTGAATAAGCTGTGGTCTAGTGGCTAAGGTACTCGGCTGCTGACCCGCTGGTTGCGAGATCGAATCCCAGCTGTGGCGGCTGCGTTTCCGATGGAGGCGGAAACGTTGTAGGCCCTTGTGCTCAGATTTGGGTCCATGTTAAAAAACCTCAGGTGGTCGAAATTCCCGGAGCCCTCCACTACGGTGTCTCTCATATTCATATGGTCGTTTTGGGACGTTAAACCCCACATATCAATCAATCAAGTCCGATAAGGGATGGCGAATTTTGTTAGGTTTGCGAGACTTAGTACTTGTAGATTTTTCATAAAGTTATCTTATTACCGGCACATAAGCGGTTAATTATGGGAATAATTATTTTGGGACACATAAACGACTTGTTCATAAAACTGACAGTACCAAGAGAGTGCAAGAGACACTAAAACCAGTTGCAGTCCTCTTGCAAAGGCAAGGCACGGAAACATCCAGTCGCAGAAGTTTCAGAGACGGCAAGCGCAACTGGCCGGCACCACTTTGCAAAGTCAAAATTGATTTCAACGCAGTGCGAGATGGCGTATTTAAGAATGGAGTCTATTCTTTTTTCCCTCTTTCACCCTCGTCTGTCCGCGGGTTCAAATCCCGGCTGTGGCGGCTGCATTTCCGATGGAGGCGGAAATGTTGTAGGCCCGTGTACTCAGATTTGGGTGCACGTTAAAGAACCCCAGGTGGTCGAAATTTCCGGAGCCCTCCACTACGGCGTCTCTCATAATCATATGGTGGTTTTGGGACGTTAAACCCCACAAATCAATCAAAACCCTCGTCTGTCGCAGTCAGTCACAACAGACAAAACAAAACCCTCAAATAGGTGCCTAATAGCCGTTTCACGCGGGATCAAATTCAACGCCTGTGTAAACACCAAAACTCAGTCGACTCAAAAGAATACTTCCTTGCAGGCTAAATGGTTCATACTGAACTCTGGATGTGCTGCCCAAGCGTACGGCAAGTAAAGGAAGACAGCTAGGATAGAGCGCAGACTACGTAATGCTTATTTGGTAAGATTGAGAGGCCAATATGTAGAAATCAATATAACAAGCATAATCTGTATGTGCGCAAAATCAAATTGTCTTTCACATGGTTCCTTAACAAGATGATAAAACATACACCACTTTTATAAAAAAAAGCAACAACGCTTTAGCACACTATTTCAAGGTGCGCAAGCTACACAAAGGCAGCGATAACTTTTTTATAGCCACGCGAAACTCAGCCACGGTTTGTTAGTCCTACATGGGGATGACATTATGTATAAATGATTTTTGCACTTTCCGTTTGCCTTGGAAAATTTCTGCCACTTTGGAAAACTTGGCACTTCATGCACGTGACTTCTTATTAGAATAACAAAAAAAAAGGCCACAGCTTGTCAGCAAAGGCGAAGCAATGAACGTGATAGCAACAAATCGGAAGGTTGCGCGCAGAATGGAAAGCAGATCGTAACGTGCCCCGCGTTTTTCACGCACAAATGACGCGCGAAACGTACTCACAGATAAAAATGCAGCTGAATAAGCGTCTCAATTGTTACTTCGCTTCGTATGAAAAGTGTGCGTTTTTTCGAAAACCGAGACAGCATGCAAAAATTGAATTGCTGCACAAACGTGAAGGAAAACAAGGGAGACAGACTTTCTTGTCTCCCTTGTTTTCCTTCAAGTTTGTGCAGCAATTCAATTTTTCAAGTATGAACCAACTAGTCTGCAAAAAAGTATTGCGAGACTGCAATAATTTCAGTGACCTTTGTGCGCCCGGTAACTACAACAGGATTGTTCCAGGTAAAGCGCGAGGCCAGCCAAGACGTACAATTCTCCCCTCTTCCATACCGCGAGATAAGGCCGCATGAGGGAGCGTCGCTCCCCTCCTCTAAGCTAGGCAAAGTACGCGTGGGAGATTTGAGCACGCACCACTGCGCGATGTGGTGACGAGCGCTCATTGCTTCATTTTGCTGGTAATGCTGAAAACACGATAGTTCCCTTCAAGATGCCCGTGAGCAGCGGTAAGTGGTAGATATAAACAGCTTGCCGTTGAACAATGAAGGACGCGCTCCTCGGTGGCTCAGTGGTTATTGCCTCGAACTCACAATTGAGAGGACCCAAGTTTGATTCCACGCGCGGAAGTCTTTGTCTGGGTTTTCTTTCTTTCTTGCATTTTCATATATATAAAAACGTATGCATAACAGTGAGTACGTCGACGTCGACATGAAGCTGGTGGGAAAATCCAGCTGAGAGTGTCCATATAATTGCTATCGCAATATTATGATAATTAGGCGCATTGCTATTGTTGGCTAATGAAAGCGTTGCACTTTCTTTCGCAGGGAGGCTGTACGAGGCGAACAACTCTCCGTTGTATCGCGCCGACATTCCAGCTTCTAATGGCGTGATCCACGTGGTTGACTGGGTCCTACTGCCAGGAGATCACAAGTGGTGCACCGGCGTCCTTCTGCCCTAGCCATCATGTCCAGGAAGCCCGCATCACGGCAACATTCAGCCACCGAGTTTGCACTCTTCATGCAGACGAAACAAATCAGTTGCCGATATTTCGATGCGCATCGGACGACAGTTTTACCTCAGTCGAACTCGCTGGTACGATTCGACTCTCACTTTGCGCCATTATGCTTCAGTATACGCCACAAACACGCCTATACTTCGTGTCATTTCTGAGCCAGTGCAAAATTTCATCATCAGGTTTGACGGTGTTGACCACTTCTTTATTTATGTGCACTGAATACAGGTCTCACTTATGCAATAAATATCGTTTTCATGATGTGCGTTGTTCTTGCTATCGCAGTGGAGCACCCACGTGTTCAGACGTCGCATAGCATAAGCCCTGAACGAGGGGCCTCGAAAAAATCATTCGTTGATCTTGTTGGAGATGACAATCTGGTTGTAGGTGATAAGCTGACCTAAACAGCGCACTATTTAGCTCAAATTTATGGCTTACACGATGTCGTGTACTTCGACACGTATTACAGTATTCATATGTCCGAACAGCTTACAGGAAATAATAGCCGTGTAGAGGAGAGAGCAGGGGGGGGGGGGGTGAGTACCCTCGTAGAGTTACTTGATCCAGATCTGGTGCATCCTTTTACGCAGTCACAAACAGGGCGTGCGAGCAGAGCTGACAGAGTCTACAAGACACTAGACACACCTAGCTAGCGAGAACAATGATCCGGAGGCTCACCATTTAGTATGTTTACATTGTCGAGGGTCTAAGTGCGTTTCAAAATTTCACGACTGTCCGGTTTTTTACACGCACAGTAATAAAGAAGCGCGTTCAGTAGAAGAGGCTCTTATATCAATAATAGCGGTAAATCAGGCGTTAGGCAGTCGTACATTAACTCGTGCAAAGACATCAAGTCTGTCTCACATAGAATATCATGCGTGCCGGATCGATAAGCTCACCTCTTTCCTGGACATGCACTGTTAATATCTGCCATCTCCTCTTGAACAGTGTGCCTTTTGCAGTTGCAACAATCTACAGTAACGAGCCCCCAAAACGAACCCTGGTGGTGCGCTGCAGTTGGGGTGAAGTTACGTCATGGTGAGGAGTCGCTTGTTCCGCAGCAAAGTTCGCCTTTTTCTAAGCCCACTTTTACACGATGCGGTGGAGCTGAGTGCTCATAGTTGGGATGCGAATCTTCCAACGTATAAGACGCCTGTTTATACTGCTAATGAAAGTTTAATGAGCTACAGAAAGTTGCGATAGTGTAAAAAGTATACTCCCGTTTGGACTAAATATTCACTGTAAAAATGGTGGTGCATTACAGCAAGCCATTTCTTCTTTTTACTAATGTTCTATAAACGTTGGTTTTCACCACTCACGCCAAAAATTAAGTGCTAAAAAGCATTGGTGGTTCCAACTTTGTTAACACTTGGGGTGCACTCCAGGCTTAGAACATGTGCCCCAATGGATTACAAATAAAATTGAAATGTTTTCGAATTTACTAAATGCATCGCGGTTTTTACGCAGATTATTTGAGTGATTTTACATAGTAGTGCTTCTTGCTAAAAGACACATTAGATGAATCTAGCATAAAAATGTTTCAATATATCCACAATGTTAAACAAAATTATGTGGTCATACACAAAACGTTCCGGGAAATGTTAAAATGTTTGTGTACTTGAATTACGTAAACATTTCTTCTACATTACTAGTGAGCTGGAATTATGTGGCCGTATATTTTGATTTGCTATTGCTATTACTATTGAGAGCATTAGTTTCCAAAGCAAACGGTTTAAAGCCGATGTGCGTTTTGAACGGCTTTGATGGTGCTCTCAGTGTCTTGGCACAGGTAATAATTAAACGGTGTTCGCCTTCACAAGTTAGTGACTGGTTTCGCACTTCTAATGCACATACAAGCTAATGAAGCTACGGTGTAATCAAATGCAAGGCAAATTAATTTACGAGTGGGCTATCTGAACCGATAATTACAAGTATAACAGCGCGGTTGCTACGATCATGCTTGAATTATCCACATTCAACCTCTGCGTCTTTTTAGTGAGATGAAACCCCTAAATTGCTTCGAGAAAAGCGTGAAGGTAATGAAAAGTGAGTGAGTACACAAGAAAACAAATACAACCGCTTCGGTGGTATTTTTGGCCAAGTGCTCTGAAGATACATTGCGAGCCTCGACACTGCATGGGTTTTTGCTATTGTACGTAGAGCTTAGTAAACAAAAAAAATTGTACGCAGGAAGGTAGGCGCATTTGTCCGATACAAGTAAAGTTTTTGGAAGTGAAAGCATGATAACTCAGAAAGGAAGTGCTCGTCATGAAAGCAACTTATCATGTGAATTGTGTGTCTTATGTGTGAAAACGACGGCTTCAATACTGGAGATGCTTTAGAGCAATCTTGTATACAAGCAAAAACATGTTCTTGCTCTTCACTCAAGTCGGAATGCAACTGCCGTGGCCGAGAACTGAACTCTACCGGAGTTTAGCATCGTGACGACACAAACCTGCTCAAAGTGTGAACGGTGAGACGCGGCAACCATTGACGTGTGTACAGAACAAGCTTTTTTTTTTTTGTCGGGCTGTTACTAGGGGCAATAACGATGTTGCTTTAATCATTATTCTGATGTTTGAATTAAGCGAAAAATGGTTGCAAACAGCGGAATAGCGTACGATATGGGTGCATGCTATAAGTACGCCACGGCAGGCGTCAAAGCATCCTTGCCGTGACGTCATCCAGGCATTCCGCCAGACGACGCCACCCCTACTTGTCGCTGCTCATGAATGAAGGAAGACCACCACCAACTGCAATCATTTTTTTCACTCTCACCGTCATCAGACATTATGACCATGAAAGGTGGATCCCACAATGCACTATTATGGTGGAATATGATTGTCAAATATTGGTGGCACATAATGTATGCTGCCGCATGGTGGATGATGGAGTGCTAGCGATGCTGGGTTGAAAAACAACTCTGCAGCGTCAGAAACATCGTGCTGACGCTGAAGAGTCATTTTCACATATTTTCAATAAAGTACTGCGTTATGAGTGTGAGTGGTCACCTTGCTTAAATTACTGTCGCATGAGTGCGTCACTCCGACGAAGGCCGACGAAGGCCAGTCCAGCGGCTGAAACGTCAGTCTTTTTCTCTTTTTCAGTGCAATTTTCCCCACGTGCTTCATATTTTCTTTTGAAACTTTTGAAACTTTATTTTTGAGTTCTATGTTAAATCTTGATTAATAATATATATATATACAGAGTACAGTTTGTTGGTGCTCAGCTTTATACAATCTTAAATCTTAGGGGGAGAGAAAAAGAGGAAAAAAGAAAAAAAAGAGAAAAAACAAAAAACAGGGAAAAATTGAGAATATAAGGTGGACTCCCCTGGGTGCCCCCTTTCACTCTTCCTTCCTTTCCCCCTCCATCTCTCTCCATTTATTCTTAGGATGTCTGCGGTCTGTGTATCCTTCCTTTCACTAACGCATTGTTCCCGACCAGATGGCGCCTCCTGGCTCTGGCGGTTTGGTGTGGGGGAAAGAAGCTTTTATAAGAAGTTTAAGCCTTGAACTACTCAGCGCCCCGTCGACATCTCGTCGTAGAGAGAGGGGCGCCGCGTATTGCTGCAGAGGCTGGCAAGAGGGTGCGATGGCAACTCTTGCCCTCTTCTGGATTACGCATGCAGTAGGGGCCTCCCGACTGTGCACAGGGTTGCTGTTGGGCATAGCTGTACTTAGAAAGAGTAGTTGAATATATATATATATATATATATATATATATATATGAGATCTAACAGACAGTAATGCCAAGGAATGTACAGGGGAAGTTATTAAAGCCAATGTAATGTAAATAAGAAGAAAGAAAGAAAGAAAAGTGAATGAAAAAATTACCAACTGTGAGCAGGAATCGAACCTACGACCTTCGAATAACGCTTTCGATGCTCTAACCACTTCTCATTAATATTGTGTTAAAACACGGAAAAACGAGCCCTTAGGCATACACTTCTTTCCCTTATATAAATATATATATATATATATATATATATAGATATATATATATATATATATATATATATATATAGATATATATATATATATATATATCTATATATATATATATATATATATATATATATATATATATATATATCAACATCAACATCAGCCTGACTACGTCCACTGCAGGACAAAGGCCTCTCCCATGTTCCGCCAGTTAACCCGGTCCTGTGCTTGCTGCTGCCAATTTATACCCGCAAACTTCTTAATCTCATCTGCCCACCTAACCTTCTGTCTCCCCCTAACCCGCTTCCCTTCTCTGGGAATCCAGTCAGTTACCCTTAATGACCAGCGGTTATCCTGTCTACGCGCTACATGCCCTGCCCATGTCCATTTCTTCTTCTTGATTTCAGCTATGATATCCTTAACCCTCGTTTGTTCCCTAATCCACTCTGCTCTCCTCTTGTCTCTTAAGGTTACACCTACCATTTTTCTTTCCATTGCTCGCTGCGTCGTCCTCAATTTAAGCTGAACCCTCTTTGTAAGTCTCCAGGTTTCTGCTCCGTAGCTAAGTACCGGCAAGATACAGCTGTTATATACCTTCCTCTTGAGGGATAGTGGCAATCTACCTGTCATAATTTGAGAGTGCTTGCCGAATGTGCTCCACCCCATTCTTATTCTTCTAGTTACTTCAATCTCGTGGTTTGGCTCTGCGGTTATTACCTGCCCTATATATATATATATATATATATATATATATATATATATATATATATGTTTCAGAAGGACCAGAGAGACCGCATAACCGATACGTCTTCGGTTTATTGTTGACAGAACAGAAAAAAAATGTGCAGAGCGTGACCCCGGCTGCTTCTTCTTCCTCGCCTCCGAGCTCCATCTTCAATCTGTTTTCTACATCTTCCCGCCGGCCAGATTCAACCGAAGCAACCTTCGAGCGAATACAACAGTTGAATCGGCCTCTTGACTAATTTTCCTTCAGGTGTACGAAGCAAGCATGTTCTCACTAGTCCATCCTTGCCTGGAAAAATCTTTTCGATCTTGCAGAGTTTCCACCGAGTTCTTTTTCGCGCTTCTCCAAGCAGAAGTACATCTCCTTCTTGTACATTTGCGTGACGCTCTGTTTTTCTGCTGGCACACTTAAGCTTCCTCAGGTACTCCTTTTTCCATCTGTTAACGGTGAAGTCATCTAAGTGCTGAAGCTCCTCCGACCAGTCCTTCCAAGTTGATCTATGCTGGCTTGGTAACGGGTCATCCCATTTCAGTTTATCCATCCAAATTTTTTGCAGCAATATTTTTGCTCTGACTGAAAATGGTGTCAAAAAACCTAAAGGGTCATATAGCTTTGCCGTGTCCTGCAAAACCTGTCTTTTTGAGAGTTGTCTCGTGTCCTTGTCATTTCGCCATGTAGTGTCGGGAAAGCTCAACACGTCGTCTACGAAATTCCATTTCAGTCCCAAAATCTTGATTTGTCCCTCTTTTCTTATCCCTCGATCCAGATCCTCTCCTTCTTCATCAAAGTGTTTTCTTAGCTCGGCGTCATTTGAAATCCATTTTCTTAAATTCATTCCCGCATAGCGAAAAATATCTCGTGCTTTTTTGTATATCTTTGTCGATGTCGAGTATTCGTCGGCTCCTAGTAAAACGTCATCGACGTAGATTCCTTTCCGGAGTTGCGCCACAACTGCAGGATATTTTTCTTCGAATTTATCCAAATGTCGATGAATCGTGGCCGCTAGAAGGAAGCTACTTGGTGTAGTTCCGAAAGTAACCCTCGTCATCCTCCACGTTTTTATCTTCGGGGTTGGCATATCTTCGCTGGGTATTCTTTCCCACCATATGAATCGCAGTGCGTCTCGGTCATTTTCATGTATCTTGATCTGCAAGAATGCTTTTTCCACGTCGGCTGACATAGCGATCTTGTGATGTCGAAAGTTCATCAGCAAGCTTGTGATGTCGGGGTTTAGGTTTGGCCCCTTTTCCAAGTTGTCATTTAAGGATTCACCTGGATTCTGGATTGACGATGCGTCAAAGACGATCCGTATTTTTGTCGTTGTTCGGTCCTTCTTGATTACTGCTTGATGCGGCATGTAGTATACAAATTTGTTCTGTATATCGGATCCAGCATCTTCTTCGACGTTTTCTGCTATTTCTTGCTCAAAGTACTCTCGAATAGCTTTGTCATAGACTAGGAGTTCATCTTTATCCTTGCATAATTTTTTGGTCACCTGGATAAGCCTCTTCTCTGCAATGGTGGTGTTGTCGTCCAATGTCACGTTTTCCTTCCATGGTAGCCGCACTTGGTATCTTCCTGCCTTGAACTCCATTGTTTGTCGGACGTAGTCTAGCACATGTTCATCGTTCATCTTTGCTGCTGGGTTCTCCTTGATGCCCATGTTTTCCAAGTCCCAGAATCTCTGCAGTTGGTCCGCAGTCGTGTCCGACTTGGCACTGACCTTGAGTACCATAACCGTCGATGATTTCAGCGGTACACAATGAAGTCCTACAGGACCTTGGACCGTCCATCCCAATATTGTTTCTATTGCCATTACTTTTGGATGAATCTCGCAAATGCGACCAGTGACGACAGTCCAGTAATAATCTGCTCCAATTAATATAGAAGTTTCCATATTTTTTCTTTCTTTGTCCTTCTTCTGGTTGTCATCAGCCAAACGAATTCCCATTGATCTTGCTCTTTCTTGTATTGTCAATGGTGGCGATGGTAGCACGTCACAGGATATAACTTCTATCTCCAGTGCCTCAATCGTGACTGGCTCTGAGATGGGATCCTTCCTCACGCTGACCTCGACGACTTTCATGTCTAGTTCCATCTCTCCTCCTCCAAATGATCCTACAGTAATCCTTTCGGATCTTTTTACCTTGCACACTAGTTTTCTTGACAAGCTTTTGAGGATGAATGTCCTCTGACTCCCGTTGTCCAGCAGAATCCGTGCGTAGCACCCGCTGCCTTCTCCCTCCGTCCACGAAAAGGCTGTCTGCAGTAGTATGCACTTCTGTTCATCAGACTGCTGTGCGTGCATGTTGCAGGACTTGCTGGTGTCTAACCGGTCAGGTTGCGCGCTTTTAAGCACTTGCTCAACATCCCCGCTTTGCTGCTGTGCTGACTTTCCTGCAGGCGTACGTGGTCGACACATGGATGTCGCGTGCCTTCCCTTGCATGTTTTGCAGCGTACGTTAGCACGGCATATCTTCGCCGTGTGGTGAGGTCTGGTGCATCTGAAGCACCTTCGTTCCCGTTGTAAGGCTTCTTTCTTCTGTTGCATAGTAATGCTTCTTCTGCAATCTTCCGTGTAGTGTCCAGTCATCTCACAGAAGATGCATTTCTTAATCGATATGCTTTGAAGCGTAGATGTTCTAGTCCGCCTCATACTGTGCGGTGACTGGGTCACGTCGTATTTTTCCTCTCGAGTTTCTTCTCTGCTGCGTATATATATGTTTAAAAACTCCATAATTTCTTTCAAACTGCTCGTGCTGTTTCTTGACGCTGAGTTCGATTCCGTAGTTGCTGGTCTGTTGTCACCTTTCTTTAACTCCTTCATCTTCATCTCAATCCTCATATCCACCGGTAGCGCAGATTTTACAACAGGAGCTATCACTGTGGCGTAACTATCCATTTCCACTCCTAACGACTGCAGTGCTCGTGTGTTTACTTGCAACTTTTGGAAGAGTTTCTTCAACCCATCTACATCTTTAGGACTCTTCACTGCTTCCAAATTTGCAAGCTCTTTTATGTAGTTCTCTTTTAAATTATCTTCTCGTCCGAAGGTTTCTTTCAAAAGAGCGACTGCATGCTCGTAATTCTGATCAGAAAACTGCAAGCCTTCTATGAGGGAAGCAGCCTCCCCGCTCAGAGACGCCAGAAGATAATTAAATTTTTGATTCTTCGGCATATTCACTCTGTTATGCACCGATGTCTCGAACTGATGCCAAAACCTTGGCCATGCTGTTTTTTTCCCATCAAACTTGATCATTTCAAGGCGTGGCAACTTAACAAGCTCTTGCGTCTCCGATTTTTGGTCAGTACCTTGCACTGAACTCGCCTGTTCTGTGACTATTCTCGTAGTCAGTTGCGTCGCTTGTTCTAACTCGCGTAATCGCTCCTCAATTTTTGTCGTTGCAGTGACGATCTTCATCTCATAATGCAAAACTCTTTCAAATTCTGCCTCCGCGCTGTCTTCTTCAATGAACGGTTCTATCTGTTCGTTAACTTGTCTTAGCGTCTGTGACACGCTCTTCATCTGGTTTAGAAGCGTCATAAGTTGCGCTCGATCGGCGTCTTCTTCTATCTTCTTATCGATTTCGCTCGTAAGCGTCGTCACATTTGCTCGAAGCGTCTTCCGCTTCTTCGATAGGACCTCTTTATTCATGCCTAAAACGTGTTGAAAGAGCTCTTGCCTTTTTATGTGCGTCGCCAACAGTCGTCGGTCGTGGTCCTTCTCTCGACGGTTCGTCCTTGAGCCAGACGCCACTGCTTCGTTCTTCAACCCGTTGTTGCGAATGGGGTTGAAGTCTCTGCGTCTGTCTTCAGATCACTCCTGGTCACGGCACCATGTTTCAGAAGGACCAGAGAGACCGCATAACCGATACGTCTTCGGTTTATTGTTGACAGAACAGAAAAAAAATGTGCAGAGCGTGACCCCGGCTGCTTCTTCTTCCTCGCCTCCAAGCTCCATCTTCAATCTGTTTTCTACAATATATATATATATATATATATATATATATATATATATATATATATATATATATATCAAACCTCTAGGCTGATTTTTGCCGTCGCCGTCCTGTCCCGGTTTGCATGGGTGCATATATATAAGACCAGGATAACAGAGTTTCAAAAGCAACACGCCGGAGATTTAAACCAGTGACCTCTTGCTCCACAGCCCTAATCAACATGACCACACACCATGCATGCACTGGTGACACAATGGCGAGTTATTGATATGCCCTATTTGCCGCTCACAGTACGCAGATCTCGCAGCAGCTTGAGCGCGTTTTAACACCAATGCTTCCACACTTTTTTTTTTAATTGAAAACTGCTCTTGGGTCTCGCAAGAAATAGTGGCCTCCTTATGTGCCACTTATGATGTAGAAGAGAGAAAAAATCACTGTCTAAGCACGCTTTACAGATGGTTAAGCAGAGAAAGCTGAAACGTTTGGCCCCGGTGTTTAGCAGTGGGTTCAAACCGACACTGCAATGAAGCCTATGATCATTATGAGTTACATGTTCGTTCTTTTAATAAAGTTACATTCAGACCCCCAAGGGATCAAAATCAAATACTCTTGATCAGACTCGCAGTTGCTCCTTATCACAAAAATCAATTTATTACAGTTTCTGCTTGAATTATCGAGAATAATAATGTTGATACAGGCATTTATTATAAATACAACCAATACACAAAAAGTTAATTATGATGTAAACTACAGAAAGTTCCCAACAAATGCACAGAATTCTAACTCGTGACCTTTGCATCAGCAGTCGCGGACGCTATCCACAACACCACAACCCAGTACATAGCGGAGTGAAACTGACCGTGGCATATGTAGGCAGCACCTGGACGCTGCGCATCCTGCCATATTGATCAAACTAGGAATATTCCTTATATTAGTCTTAAGCCTGCAGCATTCGGCAAGCTACGATTCGATGATGACGTTCGTGAAAATGTTAAATGCGTTAAATAGGGATTTCTGCGCGCGCGATTTGAGAGCATCCCTTATATGTTACCGTGGCTGTGTCAAGTTTGCTCGTTTCTCATAGTACAGAGCGCAGTTGGTTACGTCGTTTAGCGACAATGCCTGTTTAGTGTCAAAGAAAACTGAAAAATGTTTTAAAAAGCGGCCAAGGTTATTCAGCGACTAGTGTCACTTATGCACCGTCTTGCAGGCACAACAATTCTGCAACTTTTATGAGTAAAAAAGACTGGATGGCGTTTCTGCACTAAAAGGGAGAAGATAACAGATGCAATGTTTTATTGGAATGAATGCTGTCCAGCCAACTCCAGGAAGTGCACCAGCCCCATTTTCAGCTGCTGATAGCGTGTTCGTGGATTCGTAGCTGCAAGATGTTGATATCCCTCGGAAGGTGCCACGCTCTCAATCCTGGATTTTCTGAAAAATTGCAGAAGCATAGATTATATCCCAAAGATCTGTTCGTGCACTAGTAGTTACGTCCTATCATGTCAGTTGAAAATGCCACATGCATGAAAATGAGATTAAAATTGCTTCTTCACAGATTCCGTGATAATGCCATAGAGTAGTTCAGAAAGTGCTATGAAGTTCAAAAGACCCGTCCTCGAATTTAGCACTCTGTGCGATACGCTTGTGGGCTTCCTTATTTATTAATGAATCTTGCGCTTCATTTTAGAGATAGCCCCGCCGCGGTGGTCTAGTGGCTAACGTACCCGGCTGCTGACCCGCAGGTCGCGGGATGGAATCCCGGCTGCGGCGGCTGCATTTCCGATGAAGGCAGAAATGTTGTAGGCCCGTGTGCTCAGTTTGGTTGCACGTCAAAGAACCCCAGGTGGTCGAAATTTCCGGAGCGCTCCACTACGGAGTCTCTCATAATCATATGGCGGTTTTGGGACGTTAAACCCCACTTATCGATCAATTCAGATATATAAAATAAAACATACCTAGCATCTCTAAAACCAGCGAACTCGCCGACGTGGTCACCGACTGATTCTGTTAGCGGTGCCAAGCTAAGTTATAGACATGCAATGTTACTTCCTAAAGTACTTGTTTCACTTGCAAAAGATGACATTGTTCATAGATTAAGTGAATTTTCTTTCTAAAATCTCTGAAATTTTTGATGAACAATGTTTATTTGTGCTGTGCTTGAAACAAGACAATTATGGAACAGCTGTACTTGCTACAACTATTGTTGAGCTCTCATTGAGGCTACAATGTCTCGATGGCCCAGCCATCACGCTTGTATTTTTATAGCAGAGAGGGCAGCACTCTGAACGCTTTGTAGTGCATGCGAGCTCATGAACCACGTGGGTTTTGTTCACGAAGAACATGACTGTTAAACAAACGGTGATCGTTACATATCGACTGCACACAGCTAAAATCTCGCGGAGTGATGGCAGCCTTGTTTACACTGACCTCTAAGGCGTTATCCCCGGCGGCGCGTAGCATTTCAATAGCGTAGCACTTCATTCAAGCTGATCACGTTTATCACAGCGGTAAGTGCACCACAAGAAACAGCAATCGCTACCACGTAACGATAACACATCCACAACACACCGCTACACCAACGAGGGTTAGCTTACCGAGAATACACGCTGCGCGTTGATACAGCTTGAGCGCGAGCACTTTTTTTTTGAAGAAGTGGGGAGGCGGCTTCCACATTTTCTTATGTTTATGCTATATAAACTATTACTTTGCTCTCTACACAGTAGGCATAGTTGTGACGATCATTCACACTAAATAAATTGTAAGCAGCTGCTTGCTTTAGCGAACTATTTGCTTACGTGCATGGTGAATTTTCCTTCGAGGCCGCCACTGCACCGGAAATATTCATGGGAGTAAACGTAGCTCCGTATGACCTAACCACACACACCGTGGACATAACCGTTCCTCCAATACTTTGCACACGGCACCCTCGTCTTGAAGTTAATTCCTCCGCACACTAACAGTTGGTAGCGGGGACGAAATGCAGCACTTCCTCCCTAATCGCTCCTTTGCAGCTTGGAGAGTAGGCACACGTTTGGCTTGGGCTTACCACAGTGCTTATTTCACATGCCGCACATTGTGCTTCGCGTGATTATGGTCATGGAGAAATGTAATGAGCGCTTAAATGTGTTTCTCCATGCGTTAATCACAGTAGTTGTTCTCGAAGTTCAGGTTGTCACAGACGTTGCATCTGAAACCGATGTTCCAATGGAGAAACTATCGCCGAAAGCGAGCGAACGCACTCGCGCAATCATCACGCTAACAATGTTCTGCCCTCAAAGCCGCTTGTTCGGAAGGCACTGTTGCAAGCATCGTGAACTCACTCGACGGCACGGTTTGCAGAGCCCATGCTCCAGCGGCGCTTTCATTCCCGTTTGGTATTTAGCTCGGCTAGGAAGGCTGCCGGACCATCGGTACGCAGTTGCTACTGGCACTTGGCCTCCAGGGCCTGTTTTCGTGCCGGCACTGCAGTATCAGCCCGGCCAATGCGAGCTCTCCCACGTTTCCTCTGTGGAGACTCTGCTACAGTTGTTCATGACTTAATCGTGTGGAAGCTCTCTGTTGAAATTGCTGCCCGTGGGCTCGGCGCCACGGCTGTGACTGGACGGAGAACGTTCCTCACAACGCAGCCAATGACGCGCGTGCTAAAGTACGACGCCAAAAACGACGCAACTGAGAGCACAGCCAATGGAGACCGCTCGTGACATCTATGCCGAACGCTTTTTAGTTCATCCTAGACGTACAGATTTCGCTGTAAAAGAGTGCGGGGCACACTAGGCGTCAGACGCCACCACGTGACAGGAGGCGTAGAGGGGTCATTCCATGTACTGCAGCTTAAAAGAAAAAAAGTAAAGCAGGGCCGGCTTCTGCATTGTGGGCCCTTTCAACGCGTTTCTCAAATACAAACATGTAACAATTATGAAGGTTGGTAATTCGAACTTGTATCAGCGGGGCAGCGTTCAATGAAACACTACAGGCATGTCAGGACAGTAGTGAAGGCTTGTGTATAATGTTGTTAGTCTTTTATGGCAAAGCGAGGGAAAGGGGAAAGGTTTAGTAGATAGTAAAGAAAGGCACGTGTAGTTCAACCAAGATAGGAGGCATGCGCTGCTGGGCCTGATACGATATACTTGTCCAGTGTACTTATGCATTCTTTGCAAGCGTCCTTGTTTGTTCTGTAGTGACGTGCGGAAAACACCGAGCAGACATACCCGGTCTACTGGAACTTGTGCCGCCTACAGTGAGACCCTCATCATTCACGTTGGGACTAATGATTTGGACAATAATATCGAATGCATCACCTTCGAGCGATAAAACATGTGCTTAGTGTCGTTCTGAAGAAAATACCTGGCATTCAACGAATTTACGCCAGCCTAATACCTGCGCCGGTGTGTGAACCACCGCCGTGAAAGCTGTAATGTGGCGTTGGTACTCCACTGAAACCGAGAAGCCTGTGACTTCAACATTCATTTGAAACAGTTCTGCCGACGCTCTCAACATGTTTTATTTCTTGACCATGCTTTGGAATGGTCTCCGCCAAGCCGTGTCCTGGCCAGAGATGGAGTGCATCCAAGTTATGAAGGTGTCATGGTGATGGCCACCCAAATCATGTACTTGGCCCTCCGACATGCCCCACACTTTTCGTCTTCTGCCTGGTATGACTACTCACACAGCCAGCCGTAGCAGCACGTTACTCCTCGATTGCTGCCGGAACCTGAGCAACTCGCAAGTGAACCTTCAGTCCATGGACTGGATCTACAAGGGCCTTCTAATCATAGCAATGCGCCATCGCAGCCCCAGATGCAATGACACCACTACACAAAAACGTGTAGTTCTGCTCCTTCCTAGATCCTTTCATCAGTACGCTTTAAGAAGTGCTAGCACAGCCAACACTGAGGCAGTTTCCAAAGACTGACTCTCAAATACTCCCGCGTGTGCTAATCAACATTCTAGCGCTTTTCTAAAGATTAGAAAACTTGTGGACAAACGTGTTCGATATGAAATGTATGAAGCTACGCTAAATTCATACATTGCTACATGGGCAACACCTAAAGGCCTTAAACTTTACCTAAAGCCTGCCACCTCAAAAATGGCAAGTAGTAATATTCATTGTTGGAACGGCACACTACAGAAAGCTTCACTTGATTTGACGCAAATTGTAAATATACATTACCATTCATCGGCTAAGGATTTGATTAACACATAGCGACTGCTACGACGTGTCCATGAGCTAAGTCTCCCAGAATGTGCTTTACGTAAAGAGCACGAGTAACTTAAGCAAATCAAAATTCAACAAAAAGGCAAAGAAAATGATTCGAGATAACGTTCAACCAGCACCATCATCAGTTCTACCATTAACCAGTACTTCCACTTGTTTTGGTCACACCATTGATGATGGAAAGGATCGAAGTATTATCGTTAATACCTCGATTGTGACACTGCCAAAACCAGAACTGTCCGTTCTTACTCGCGGCCTAAACTTGTGCCCAACAACTGGTGGTTACAATGAGTTTCAACTTGTGAAAGACCTGGACAACTTTGCGCGCAACATGCGACTACGAGAATACTTTCACGATCGAGCCGCGTAAAATTTCATGCCCTCTCTTCAGCATTGGACCCCCCCCCCCCCCTCGCTTGTTCAGCGAGAAAAACATCCCGATATGTATATTTTGGCCGTGCAACGCGACATTCCTAATTTCTATAGCCAGAGCCCTACATTCAAACATAACTTGGCTGCAGGCGAAAGAGATGCTATTCAGGCATTGCGGAACCGCACAGATATAATCATTAAGCCCACTGACAAAGGGGGCGCCGTTGTGATAATGGACGCCTCTGACTATATCGCCGAAGCTATGGGGTCGCTGTGTGACACTAGATACAATAAACGGCTGGACCTGGACCCAACAAGTGAATTCAAACGCAATGTTGCAGACTCACTTGGGGAGCTTTTCTAAAATAGCTGCATAAGTGAAAAGCTGAGGCAGTTATTATTTATTCTCAGTCCTGTAGCATGAAGGTATTACTTACTTCCTAAGGTACACAACGTAAACAACCCTGGTTTTCATATAGTCTGCTATCGCCACTGTGACTGAACCACTCTCTAGATATGTCAATAGCCTTTTTAAAACAATACCTCATTCCTTTCCATCGTATCTGAAGCATACGAATGACTTTTAACCGACATTCTGCAACTTGACGTACCTAACGAGTCGATGCTCGTCATACTAGACGTGTCTCCACTTTACACAAACATTCCTCACGACGATGACATTGGGTCGGTAGTAAACGCTTATGACGGATCAGCCTCTGATAAACCTGTTGACAGCTCAACTCTTGCCTGTCTTCTTAAGCTAATTCTGCAAATAAACAACTTTGAACTCAATTGCGTGCACTACGTTCAGATGAGTGCTACCTCAATGGGCACTATGATTCGACCAAATTACACTAACAAATTTATGGATCAATTAAAGAGCACGTTCCTTGACACGTGTGCAATAAAACCATTCTAATATAAGCGCTTCATAGATGACATCTCCCTCATATGGCATCATGGAGAGGCTGAGTTTTTTTTCTTTCATTTCAAATTTTAATTCTGTTCATCCATAAATCTCGTTCTCGCCCACATACTCACATTCTGCAATCTATTTGCTGGACGTAACAGTTTCGTTGTCTGATAATAGGCTGGCAACAAATCTTGACCGAAAAGCAATAAACAAACACCGCTATCTGTGTTTCAAAAGTAGCCATGTCAAGCATAAGAAGATGAGCATTCCATACAGTCAGGCACTCAGATTTAAAAGATTGTGCTCCACGCAATCGGACTTTCGCCATAAATGTAAGAAGCTGCGTAATGCACGTACAGGTTAAAAGTACCCGCCTCGAATAATCGACAACGCTAATAATCGTGCCATGGCAGTAGACAGACACGAGCTTTTTAACTCGAAGGAGTGCTCTTCACAACAACCATCTACTAATCTAGTCTTGAAGCATTCTGCAACAATAGAGAACGTGAATTACATCTTAAAAAAATAATCACAACATCCTCATGCTGAGTGGTCACCTGAAAAGCATTTTCTGTGAACCACCACGCGTAGTATACCGACAATCAAGGCACCTGCGTGACATACTGACGTCACCTGTGACAACAAACCCTATTCCTGCCGTTTATTCTGCTGGCCGTCCCTGCCTTAAGCAGTGGTTCAATGTCTGCAGTCACATGACTACCGCAGTTAAAAGTTCGGAAAGGGAGCTTCGATTGCGACACCAGCAATTGCGTCTATCTACTGGAATGCTCAGCTTGCAAATCTCAATATATAGGTCACACTGAAACTCCATTTAGATTACGTTTCAATAACCACAAAACACACGTGACCACATATTCTAACCTGCTCCTTTCAAAGACCGTCAGCATACCGGGACATTCGCTTGACCAACTTACAACAACAATATTGGAATCTAGTTTTCGATCAGACCACAAAACAGAGGTGCGCGAATCCTTCCTTATCTAAAATCGTAGTGCCGTATCATCTGGTAATAATGAAAGCGCTGGAAGTCTGACGTTTTTCACCGCGTCATAGATCAGCCATTCTGGCATACACCTGCTAATTCTTCTGCATTTTCACATTTTCTATGCCTGTTTTAGAGCTGTTCCCACCGGCTTTTGTGGCGCGCCTTGCTGACTTCATTTTCGTCACTGACACCGTTTTCTATATTTTTTTATATTTATTATTTATGTTCTAGCTTTCATTTTATTGTTGGTTAACCCTTGTTACTGTTAGCACACTTCACTTGTTACACACGTTCACTGCACATTTTTACCGTTTTATATATTTTACCTTTAATAATTTTACCTTTCGTTTTTTTGTTGGTTTACCCTTCTTACTGTTGATCCACTTCATTTTTTATACACGTTCACTGCCCATTTTGAGTGCTGTTGCTGTTTACCTACTTGTTTTTGTTATTTTACGCTGGTTCGTGTTAGCCTTTCGAAGCGTTTTTTTTTATTTAACTTGTTGTACACCTTTCCTGGGATGCGCTTGGCGCACCTTGCTCATCGCACATATTAACCGCAGCGACAGTGTAATAATTTTCAAGACTTCATTTCTTTTTTATTGATTTCTTTCCTTATGTGAGTTTTTGTGTCCACAAGGAAGCCTGTATGTGCGCATTGACCACACTTTGTGCTTGAAAACTGTTTCTTGCCCACAATTTTTTTCATGAGGTCATGGCCATATCACATTAGTACATATGTTTATTGATAGTAACATGATATATGCTATATTTATGACGAACATAGTTAAGGACGTGTTGGGAGCCGTATTTAAGAAGTGCACTTTTGCCTGTTCCCTGTATTCCCTGACGAAGGCTGGCCCACCTGCCGAAACGTCGGAAGTAATAAACAGTTTCGCACGTTTCTCAATGCAATATATATATATATATATATATATATATATATATATATATATATATATATATATATATATATATATATATATTTCAAGTGAATATATATCAAGGACGTAGAAAAGGTAGTTCAGGAAATCACTGACGTTACGGTCGCGGGACCAGCTTTCGTCAGAGTGATCCACACATGCGACAGTAGCGTCATATTGGACAACCGATGACGTAGTATAGCACTGCCACTGGCTGATAAACACGTAATGATAAACACGTGAAACTGTACTGAGGAAGTTATTGTTACTGTGTGGCGATATTGAGATGAACCCAGGCCCGGGTCTGGAGCAGATTGCCAAAATGTTAGCAGACATAGCAACTGATGTTAAAGACATCAAAGAAAAGCGACTATCAGATATTGAGAAGAAGCTTGATGCCCTATCTGGGCTTGAAGGGAAGGTAAACGTCTGTCAGGAGCAGCTGTCTTCGTTGGCAAAAACAATAAGTGTTCTAGAAACTAAAATCGATCAACTGGAAAACCATAGTTAGTCACCGGTCAAATCTAATCGTTTATGGTCTTCCCGAGGGAGCAAATGAAAACAACGAAACGCTTGAAAGTGCCGTCAACACAGGAATTCTTAAAGATATCATGAAACTTGAACCTGTCGGTATCGAGCGTATTCATCGTATAGGTAGACCTGAAACTGGCAAAGTTAGGCCAGTCATTTTCAAATTGCTTGATGGGCGAGACAAAGCTAGAATACTTAAAAACGGGTCTAAACTTAAAAATACCACGCTAGCTATCGGGAAGACTTTTCTCCGAAGATACGAGATATTAGAAGAAAGCTTTGGGCAAGTGCAAAAGCTAGCCGAGATAACAATGAGAAAGTAAACTTAGCATTTGATAAACTGTATATCAATGACCAGGCGTATGTCTGGGACAATGATAAAGGCGAAAGAATTCCGGTAAAAGAAACGACGGAAGCAAAACCCGCCCGAGGACCAGACGGTATGCCCAATCACTGAGTCACAAGTAGGAAAACAACTCGCATTTTCTTCAAAAAATAATTCAACGAAAAGTAAATTTTTCGTTGCCGGTCAGCAGGGCGTTAAACAGAAATGCCTTCGCTTGGTTAACATAAATGCCCGAAGTGTCAATAACAAAACGGAACTAATGGAAATTGCCTTACTTCAACACGATCCACATGAAACAGTTGTGACTGAGACATGGTTGCTCCCCGAAATAGCTGATGATGATGTATTTCCGCCCTCGTATAAGGTGTTTAGGAAAGACCGAACTACAAGGGGAGGTGGAATAGCCGTACTTGTGAACGAAACACTGCAGGCCTCATTAATTGGTTACATTGACGACTTAGAATGTGTATGCATTAAGCTGTCTTGTTGGAACCACATTTTCATCTTGTATGCACTTTACAGACCCCCCGAGGCTGCGTTTGAATCCATGAAAAAGTTAGCTGAACATATGTCTCAATTTTGCAACAACAAAATTTTGTTAGCAGGTGATTTTAACCTACCTTCTGTTGACTGGGAACGTTATACGACCGGACCATTGTACAAAAAAGAGACTGAGATTGTGTTTAACATCATGCTAACCCATAACTTGATGCAAGTTGTGAGGGAGCCAACTCGTGTGCATGGATCCTATAGTTCGATATTGGATTTAGTATTTATAAGCCGTGAACTCGAGCTGCACTCTGTTTCAGTAGAACAGGGCCTGTCCAATCATAAATTGGTTACAGTTTCTTTTCCTCTTAACAAATTTCCAAGTACTAAAAAATCTTCAGTGCGTAACTTTAAAGATTACTCGCGAGCAGATGACGTATCTGTAAAAGAATACATGGAGTCGTGTTTTGCTGTCTTTGAGGTGGGCAATGTCGAGACAATGTGGAATCAATTTAAAGAAATGTGTCGTCATTGCATCAATCGTTTTACACCGAATAAAGATAAAAAAGTGCACAAAACAACTCCCTGGATAACGCGAAATATAATTCACTTAAAACGAAAGATAAAACGCTTAAGGCAGAATCATGCGCAGTCTCGTTCCCTCTCAGTCGTCAAAGACAGCCTTGCACGGGCTATACGCTCATCCAGAGATCACTATTTTAAGACGCTGCTGCCCAACTTCATAAAAACTGACCCGACTAAATTCTGGAACTACATTGGTGACAGAAAGAAACCTCTCACCGAAATGGCAATTGATAGCGTGATTGTAACTGATCAAAGAGAGATTGCTGATCATCTTAATGCGTATTTTCAAAGTGTGTTTTCTGGCTCTAGTGTTTATGTTCCAAACGGTAGAGTGTTCGACCCATGCGAAGTCTCTTTCGTGTCTTTTCTGGTATTTTTTTGATGCTTCTGAATCTTAATTCTAAAAAGTCCTGTGGACCTGATAATCTCCCAAATGTGTTCCTAAGAAGATATGCCGAACATGTCGTTAAATTTCTGCATGAAATCTTCCGTGTTTTATTGTTGTCATCAAAGCTACCATGTAACTGGAAAGCCGCACGCGTAAGTCCTGTATTTAAGAAAGGTGATCGCTTGTCGCCTCAAAATTACCGACCCATATCCTTGACCTCACCCTGCTGCAAATTAATAGAACACATAATTGCTACACAAATTGGAAATTTTTTGACTCAACATTCAACCCTGACCAATTTTCAACACGGCTTTAGAAAGGGATATTCGACAGTGACGCAACTAGTTACAATAACCCACTCATTTGCACTTAACCTGGATAACAATAGGCAAACTGACATAATATTTTTGGATTTCAGTAAGGCATTCGACAGGGTTCCACACGACAAATTGATCTTGAAACTTAAACGTATTGGCCTTCCCGAAATCCTTGTGAACTGGATTGCTGACTATCTAAATAACCGTGAACAGTTTGTTGCTATTAATGACCAGCGTTCGCAGTCTCTACTGGTCACATCAGGTGTACCCCAAGGAAGCGTCCTAGGGCCATTGCTTTTTCTTTTATACATAAATGATATTGTAAATGTCATCACCCCTTCTGTACAAATTAGATTATTTGCAGACGATTGTGTTTTGTTCCGGGATATTAACTCTTTAGATGATCAAAATGAACTTAATTCAAACCTTCATAATATTCATCAGTGGTGCAATGAGTGGGGAAAGATCCTTAATGCAAAAAAGAGTGTCTGCATGCGTTTGATACGTAAGAAAGTTCCACTAAATAATACGTACCAGCTTGGGTCTTCAACTCTTAGAGAGGTTACAAGCTACAAATATTTGGGCCTAACTATAACTAGTAATTTGTCTTGGAACCTGCATGTAGACAACATATGTTCAGCTGCCTTTCGGAAACTTGGTTTTCTAAGACATAAACTGCGTACCTGTCCTGCCAATGTAAAGCTTCTTAGTTATTATTCTTTTATACGACCTAAACTGGAATACGCCAGCATTGTATGGGACCCTTACACTAAGCTTAATATTAACAAACTTGAGCGGGTTCAAAGGAAAGCTGTTCGGTTTATATATTCAAAATACTTACCGTCGGATTCACCTTCCGCGCTGATGTCTGCAAACGACATTCAGACCCTTGAATCCCGCAGACGCGAACAACGGCTGGATTTCCTTCAATTATTACTTAATCAAAAACTCGCAATCGATTCATCGCCTTACTTATCCTTTCTGTCAACAAGGAACACACGACATCCTCATCCCAATTTGCTAACCCCATTTTTTGCGAGAACCGATGCCTTTATGTATTCTTTTTTTCCGCGAACAGTGTCGGACTGGAACAAGTTATGCGAACCTCATTCATTGTAACGTATGTGTAACGTATTGTAAAGTATGAGGTATGCAATGTATTGTCGTTGTTTGGCGTAAGTTACTGCTTGTGTTGTGGAACATAGTGTAATGTAGTATTGTAGAGCCGGGTGTGTTGTTCCTTTGCATATTGAAGTTTATTGTGGTGTATAGAGCGAAGCGTGATGTTGTTACATAACGAAATGTATTATAGCGTGTAAAACAAAGTGTGTTTTTCGTATGATGTACGTCATTACGTCTGTGGTATGCGTGACGTGCCCTTCCTGCTTGGACCACTTAGTGTCCACAGTATGTATTAAATAAATAAATAAAATAAATAAATAAATAAATAATTGCTTGAAGCGATTGGGGAAGCATACACGTGACTAGACAAGAAAAGGAGAGTCCGCGTATGTGCGCTTACACAAAAACGAAGTAAAAATATCAAGCCACAACACATGTGTAATTGGCACAAAAAATAACAAGCTATAGGTTCTATTGCGGGCAGGTTATCGATCAACACCAGCGCTTGCGCGACATCCTGTCATGATTCAACAAAGATGAACTGAAATAGGGACCTAATCTATCTGTGTGAAAAAGTAGCAGTAAAAACCAGCGGGGAAGTTCAGGAGCACTTAAATGGGTAGAAAGGAAAGTTAGCCAGCACTTCAATTCTATCCACAAGTACCAGCTTTCAATTTATGGATTAAACATGATTCTCCAAGCTATCTTTTATAGCGGAAACGGGAACCAGATTGAAAGATTGTAGCTGTAAGATTATCAAGTTATTGGCTTGAAATTGTAACGTGTTTCGATATCAGAAGATAAAGAATACTGGCAGCATGACACTGGTGCCGTACTTTCTAGTATGAGCAATGCCATTTTTTCTTCTGTGAGTCATATGCTAAGAAACACTGTTATAGTTCGCAGGTCCGAATCTTGGACGGGGCAACCACATTTCGATGGACGCATTATGCTAGAACTCCGCGTTCTCCGATTTTCGAACACTTTAAAAAAACTCACGTGCTCGAACTATCAGGAGCCCACTACTATCACATCTCTCACTAAAATCGCGTTTTTGGATTTAAAGCTTCACAGTTTTTGTATGAAGTATAACCATTTTTTGTGCAGCTAGAAAAGCCAAAGTAGTAGAAAAGAGTACGAAAAACATGGGGACAAGTCATGAGACGCTACAAGCTATCTAACCTAGAGCTCAACGCTGCGAAACGCTTTCACTCAACTATTAGGTCGTTAAGAGTACGCCAACCCCTCCAAGATCTGCCATACAGTGGGCCTTGCGATATGATGAATAATTTGCGCAGCTTTTGCTGCGTCGCGCAAGCCGGGGCAGAGTGAAGCTGGCCGGCACTCAACTGATCCTGGCTTGACTAGGTGTACGTTCAATCACACGTCTATGCACAAAGTTTTCACGTGATCACATTACGATTCGCGAGTATTGGCTAGATATCAATCGGGTTCCATAGAGAATCGCATGGCAATCTCAGTACCATGTACCCTACTTCCCTTAATTATCTTATTTGGCCTGACTTACCTATTCGACGCTTGGCCTCAATTAGCTTGCATCTCATGTCAACTTGACCACAATCAGCTAATTAGCCCAGTTAACAGAAGTTAGGTTCATTCTTATTTGTACTAGACTAAGCTCAGCACACCTTTTCTAGCTCGGCACAACTATGTACGAGAGAATCTCAGCTCGGCCTAATTAGAAATTATTAAAGCATGATTCTATTCGCTTAGTCATGTTTATCTAATTAGGCTCTAAAATGCTCAACATGGCTTTATAATGCCTGGCCATGGTTGCACTGGTCTAATTAGGCACATTTGCTCATTATTATGCTTGACGTGGAAGTACCAGCATGATCCTCGTTTCTTTTCTACATAGGGCATAACAACACTGCTGCAAAATAAAGGGAAAAAAACTTTGCTGATCTCTTCTTTCGGAAATTGATTCAAAGGGTTGTGACACAAAATTCCGTGGCCGTGATAGCCTGCGGGATTGAGTCTCGTGAACATGTGGCCCCGCCACGGTGGTCTAGTGGCTAAGGTACTCGGCTGCTGACCCGAAGGTCGCGGGTTCAAATGCCGGCTGTGGCGGCTGCACTTTCAATGGAGGCGGAAATGTTGTAGGCCCGTGTACTCAGATTTGGGTGCACGTTAAAGAACCCCAGGAGGTCAAAATTTCCGGAGCCCTCCACTACGGCGTCTCTGATAATCATACGGTGGTTTTGGGCCGTTAAACCCCACAAATCAATCAAATCATGAACGTGTGTGTATCCTTTGCAAAATATCAACAGCAGTTATAGATAAGACAAATCTTTGGGCTAGCGGGTGATTGGGAATCAACATATTTGCACAGCGCAAGACTACAAGTAGTTACGACGTAACTACAGAAGAAGAGACAAGGACCGAAAGAGCGCTGACTTCAACTGAAATGTTATTAGCGAAAACGCTGGAAATATATCCTTGTGACAGAACATCACCGCGCAATCGCGCAACCTATTGCATCACAGCAGACCGCAATTCAAAAAGTGCACTGTTGTAGCCAAACACCGTCAGCAGCTAACACGAGAGATTATGGAGGCCAATGAAATGCAAATGCTGGGTGATCGATGTGTCAGCATGCCTTCGCTTGCTCTGAATAAAAAAGAAATCGAGTTTCTGGCTTTGACACAATCGATAGTCAATTTGTGCTGAGCTGTGGCGTTGTAACCATATAATGAGATGATGATTATCTTGCTGTGATGCAATAGGTTGCGCGATCGCGCGGTGATGTTCTGTCACGAGTATATATTGCCGCATTGAATATGCAGCACCAAGAGAACAACGAAGAACACGCGCAGCGAGAGAAAAAGACGAGGTTCTCTTCCGATCAGTTTGCCAGTACTCTGGTACAATTAACGTGAGTTTCCTGTATTCAACTGCTGCTGTTTCTGCATTGTGACACTGGTGGAGGTGCTGGGTACATGTTCGGGACGCCTGACAACAGCCCCTCATCTAGTCCGGAAAGACTTCCGCGCATCGACACCCCCCGTTCACCGCAGCAGCCACCGCCTGTTAGGCCTTAGACCGCAGTTCGGTCTATTGCCGGAAAGCGTGACCGTGATAGAAAGCATGACGGCACCTGGAAGCACTGGCCCCAACATGTACAGCCCAAGCCCAACACAGGTGACTGTTTTGAACCATTGGCTTCCGGTTGACTTCCACGGAAACGCATATGAGGACGCACATGACTGGCTCGAGGAATTCGAGCACACAGCGAATGTTAACGGGTGAAACACCACACAGAAATTGGGCTACGTTTATTTTCCGCTTCAAGACAAAGCCCGAACATGGTTCACGAATTGCATGTGGTCGTCTTGGGACGGCTTCTGGCAGAAGTTCCTCGACACGTTCGCGAGCACCGAAAGACGAGAAATCACACAGCGTCTCCTCGAGTCACGGATTCTGAAACCAAATGAATCCGCTACGATGTTTGCTGAGTACATGGCGCGGCTATTTTTTCGAGCAGATCCTAATATATCCAAAGCCAAAAAGGTTAGCCACCTCATGCGGGGCGTTAAGGAGCAGCTCTTCGCTGGTCTCGTACGAAACCCGCCTACAAGTGTTGATGAATTCTCCAAAAAGGCGACATCTATCGAACGCGCACTGCATCTACGCTATCGCCAGTATGACCACCCAACCCACAGTGACCAATCAGCGTGGCAGCCACGACCACAGCATCAACACCCGACGAAGGTTCTTTGCGCCAACTAATACGAGAAATCGTGCAAGAAGAGGTAGAGAAGCTAATTGCCAAACCGAATGACTGCGTGATCGCCTCAGTAACAGAAGTTGTACGCAAGGAGATCAGGCAAGCGCTCTCGCATCCTGAGCCGAACACAAGCACTCCCAGGGCAAGCTATGCAGAAATAGTCCGCCGACAGCCAGCGAACGTGCCGACACCGCATCAGTACCACCAGCAACATCCGCCGACAGCGCCTTCGTACTACAGAGAAACTTCGACACCGAGGTGGCCACCACTTCGCGAAACTGACATCTGGCGTACCCCTGACCATAGGCCCCTGTGCTTCCATTGTGGGGAAGCAGGCCACATCGTTCGGCATTGCCCGTATCGCGTCGCAGGGTACGAAGGGTTTCCTTCCACTATTCCTCGGCGCCTTTTAAACGAAACACCTGACGTCGACACGAGTGTCATGACCCCGCAGGATGTTCCTTCTGGGTTTCGGTCGCGCTCACCCACTCCTGGGCGTTATTCTCCACCTGAGTCCTGAAAGTAGAGAATTGACTACCTTCAAAACCGATAGTGGATTGTACCAATTCAAACGCGTCTGCTTTGGCCTTGCATCGGCACCGTCTGCTTTTCAGAAAATGATGGTCACTATCCTGCAGAAGTGCAAAAAATCTTTGTGCTACACAGATGACGTGATTGTATTTGGTAGCACGCCTGAGGAGCATTTCAAGAACCTGAAGCAAGTGTTGCACCTGATTGCAAAGTCGGGATCGAAGCTGAATGACAAATGCATTTTCAATGTTCAAGAAATAGAATTCCTTGGGCAAATGATAAGTCACCAGGGTATACGGCCGCTACAAAGCTACATTGACGCCATCAAGGCTGCAGCAGCACCAACGGATATCAGTACCCTGCGCTCATTCTTAGGAATGGTTGGCTATTACACAAAATTCGTACCTGACTATGCAGAGCTTATTCAGCCTCTTCGTGAGCTTTTACGTAAGAATTCCACGTTCACTTGAAATCCTGCCAGACAGGCTTGTTTCGAGCAGCTGAAAAGTACCTTGTCCACGAGATGTTTACTGCCTTTTGACCCTGTGGGTTACATTATCGTTACCACAGATGCCTCATCCATCGGGCTAGAAGCCGTGCTGCAGCAGACAAGAAATGATGAGTTAATAACGATTTCATTTGCTTCTCGCAGGCTTACTCCACAGGAACAGAAGTACTCCGTTGGGGAACTGGAAGCCCTTGCATGCTTGCGGGCATGCGAACACTGGAGAGTCTACTTTTGGGGCCGTCCATTCACTCTGCGTACCGACCACCAGGCTCTGACTACACTCCTAAGTACAAAGGGAGTAGATCGCCGTCCGTTCCGAATAGCAAGGTGGCACGCAAGACTACTGGCATACAACTTCACAATTGAATTCCAAAAGAGTGACAAGAATACGGTTGCTGACGCTATTTCAAGGATGCCTCTCCCAGTTCAAGTGGAGGAGGAAGAGACTGGGGAGACCGTTTGTGTGGTCTCACCATGCATTCGTCATCATCATCATCATCATCATCATCATCATCATCTTCAGCCTGATTACGTCCACTGCAGGACAAAGGCCTCTCCCATGTTCCGCCAATTAACTCGGTCTAGTGCTTGCTGCTGCCAATTTATACCCGCAAACTTCTTAATCTCATCTGCCCACCTAACCTTCTGTCTCCCCCTAACCCACTTGCCTTCTCTGGGAATCCAGTCAGTTACCCTTAATGACCAGCGGCTATCCTGTCTACGCGCTACATGCCCTGCCCATATCCATTTCTTTTTGATTTCAGCTATGATATCCTTAACTCCCGTTTGTTTCCTAATCCACTCTGCTCTCTTGTTGTCTTTTAAGGTTACATTTACCATTTTTCTTTCCATTGCTCGCTGCGTCGTCCTCAACTTAAGCTGAACCCTCTTTGTAAGTCTCCAGGTTTCTGCTCCGTAGCTAAGTATCGGCGAGATACAGCTGTTATATACCTTCCTCTGGAGGGATAGTGGCAATCTACCTGTCATAATTTGAGAGTGCTTGCCAAATGTGCTCGATCACATTCTTATTCTTTTAGTTACTTCAATCTTGTGGTTTGGCTCCGTGGTTATTACCTGCTCTAAATAGACATAGTGTTTTAAAACTTGAAGTGCACTATTACCTATCTCGAAGCGCTGCTCTTTTCATGGTTGTTGTACAATACTTTCGTTTTCTGCACATTAATTTTAAGACCCACCTTTCTGCTCTCCTTGTCTAACTCCGTAATCATGAGTTGGAATTCGTCCCCTGAATTATTCAGCAATGCAATGTCATCGGCAAAGTGCAGGTTACTAAGGTACTCTCCATTAACTCTTATCCCTAACTGTTCCCATACTAGGCTTCTGAAAACCTCCTGTAAGCACGCGGTAAATAGCACTTGGGAGATTGTGTCCCCCTGCCTTACACCCTTCTTGATTGGTATTCTGTTGCTTTCTTTATGAAGCACTATGGTAGCAGCGTTACCCATGAGGAATTTGTCACCATGCGTTACCCATGGGGAATTTGTCGCTGAAACAATGCAAGACCAGCTGCTGCAACAGGTCATGAAGTGGGTGACTTCGACATGGCCTGCAGTGAAGACGTTGCCTGCCGATGCAGTTCCATTCTACAGAGTGTTGACTGAGCTCTCAGTCGTTGGAGACCTCCTACTTCGTTGAGACAAGTTTGTCGCACCTTCTTCTCTCGTAGGACGGCTACTTGACGCAGCCCACGAGTCTCACCCAGGCATAATAAGGAAGACGGCGACTACGTGAGCAATACTGATGGCCTGCTTTGTGCAAACAAGTAGAACAGTTGATTGCATCTTGTGGTGTATGCCAATCAGTTGACAAGTCTGCAAAACCAGTGACACCACCATTACAGCCAGTTGCATTCCCGTCGGCACCATGGCAGAAGCTAGGAATTGATATTGGGGGTCCCTTTGCGAACGTGTCGGCAGATTGTCGTTTCGCGATTACGGCCATTGATTACTTCAGCAAGTGGCCAGAGGTTTCCTTCGCTGCGAGGGTGACGGCTACAACAGTTATTTCCTTCCTACGAAGTATTTTTAGCAGGGAAGGATGCCCAGACGAGATTGTGAGTGACCATAGTCCTCAGTTTACAGCCTGCGAGTTTGAAAGTTTTCTCAAGGAACGCAGCATCATCCATACGTATTAGGCAGTCTACCACCCGCAAGCGAACGGTCAAATGGAAAGATTGAACCGGGTGCTCAAAGAGTATGTTCAGGTCTGCACGCGTGAATGTCGGTCTCTCATGGAAGCCATCACCGAATATCTAGGAGTTTACCGTTTCACGCCGCACGCCACTACAGGAGTGAAGCCTTCCGTTCTCCTGCACGGCCGCCATCCCAGAACTAAACTGGGTCTAGTAGGAGCGCCATGTAAACGGTTTTTAAAGAACCACATGCAGCAATGGAGGCCGTCTGCAGCAGGGTAAAGCAAAAGCAACAAGCAAGTAAGACCTACACCGACCATCGACGAGATGCAAAGCAGTCTCCATTAACAGTTAACCGGTACGAGTCAGGCTGCCAGATCATGTGTCTAAGGGTGCTATGAGTTACTCAAGCCCGTTCACAATCACTGACCAATGTGGCCAAGACACAAACTAAGTGATGGTCGCACCTGAAATTGGAATCGGCTAGTACCCTGCCCTCGGCCCGCTACTGCTGTAGAATCTTCCTGTTGTGACTCGCCAAACGATTCCGATGATGCACCCCAGCCATTATACCTTGGAGCCTCGGTTTCAAGGGACCTTCCAGAACTGAGACGGTCAACGATGCTAAGAAGACCCCCGTCGTGGTTAAAAGACTATGAACGACTTAGAGTGCTATGCAGTGTCTACTTACTGTTACTCTTTTTTAGTGATTGTTCAAGTTTTTGAGGCGAGGGAGATTGTTGTATTCAGTAGGTGCGTTATCATCTGATAGCCCTAGGCATGCGCAGATGCACGCGCACGCGCCTTATTATGTCAGCTAACATCTGGGTATATTAACTATCACGAACTAAGAATAAACAGAGTTGTTTGAGGTACTGGGTCGGTGTGGTTACTTCGCAACCCTGCGGCTCTCCGACGTAGTTTGGTAGGGCATGGCGGCGGATAGCACACCATCCTCTAGACGAAGCACCACTGACATGCCAAGAGGAAGATCTCCTAATCCACGCCGGCGAAACTAAAAGCAGTGACCTCAGGGGGGAAGGTTGCGAATCGTCGAAGTGTTGAAAATTCCCCAATACGGCCGAGCGAAGAGAGACACATTTTCAATGAATCGATGAAAGATGGGGTTGTTCCTGCCGAAATTGCAATTACAATTGATGGACATGACGTCATGACATTGGTCGACACTGGTGCAGACTTCTCAATATTGAGTGAGAGTCTGGCATACAAGCTCAGGAAGGTTAGAATGGAATGGACAGGATCACAGATTAGAGGAGATTAAGGGCAGCTACTCACACCTACCGGAAAGTGCACCGCAAGAATGAAGATAGGGGATGCATCCTTCATCGCACCTTTCGTTATTCTTTCTGGTGTTGCAAACAGACAATCTTGGGGATGGATTTCTTGCGTGAATATGGTGCCATCATCAATATACCGGACGGTGCACTGACCTTTTCAGCGGATCAAAGCGCAGCGCTACACCGAAAATCCCTGCGAGCCATTGACGATGTGACTGTACCTCCGTTATCGTGCCGCCTTGTTTCAATCACGTGCAGCGAGCAGAATACTGGAGAAGGAATCGCTGAACCAGTATTGACGCTTCTACTCTCTCGGGGTGTTGCAATGGCCAGAAGTATCGTCAATGTTGTGTGCGGTGAAGCGGAGGCTCTGTTGACGAGTTGACAAATTTTACCAACGAGTGACGACACATTGCACAAGGCACTACAGTTGCCTACTTCGACGAGATCACCGAAAGCCGCGAGTGCTGTGTAGTAAAACAGGACGAGTGGCAAGCCACGTCAGCCTTACCACCTATTGACGTAAGCACGGATTTGTCGCCAGCGCAGAGACAGCGTCTAGTAGATCTTCTTCATCAGTTCAAAGACTGTTTTCCATCGACCTAGAGGGTCAGTGAAACGCCACTCACGAAGCACCGGATAATAACAGAGAAGACGGCAAGGCCAATACGACAGAACCCATACCGCGTAGCACCGAAAGAGCATGAAGCAATCCAGGAACAAGTAAAGAAAATGCTCGATGATGACGTCATCCAGCCGTCAAGAAGTCCTTGGGCATCGCCGGTAGTGCTGGTCAAAAAAATTGCCCGCAGCTTCTCTCGGGGGAACACTGAGGAGGATGCGGAGCATATAATTGGTTAACGGGGTGTTAAAGTGCGACTTACTTGGGTCGATGGCTAAATTGGTTAACGTGGTTGTGAAATGGGGTGTTAAATTGCGACTTACTTGGGTCGATGGCTAAATTGGTTAACGTGGTTGTAGGAGGGGGTGTTAAATGAGTGAACACGTACACACGTATGCGAAAGGGCGGCGCTGGTCGAAGGGACGTCGATCATTGTGTTTGTGGATTCGTTGGCATTCATTTCACGGCGACTTCGGACGTCGACGCGCCGTACAAACCAACAGACGAGCGGCAACTGAGCGAGCGAGCACCGACCTTGAGTATATATACAGCGCGACGGCTCATGCGCTGTCAGCTGTCGAATGTTCTCGAAGGAGAAGCGCGCGCGCGGCACAGATGGCGACGGCGCGACGGCGCATGCGCTGTCAGCTGTCGAATGTTCTCGAAGGAGAAGCGCGCGCGGCACAGATGGTGGGCGACGGCGCGACGGCGCATGCGCGCGCGTCAGCTGTCGAATGTTCGAGAAGCGGTGCGGACGGCGCGGACGGCGCACTACAAGGCGCGAGTATAAGATGCTTCCGCATCTAAAAGAAAGACGGAAGCTTGCGATTTTGTGTCGACTACCGCAAGCTGAACCATGTGACAAAGAAAGACGTGTACCCATTACTGCGCATCGATGGTTCACTCGACAGGCTGAGGTGTGCACGCTACTTTTCGTCAATGGACCTCAAAAGTGGGTATTGGCAAATTGAGGTCGACGACCGAGATAGAGAAAAAATGGCTTTTGTAATGCCTTACGGGCTTTATGAATTCAAAGTCTTGCCTTTCGGATTGTGCTCAGCCTCCGCAACATTTCAGAGACTGATGGATACCGTTCTGTCAGACCTTAAGTGGCAGACATGTCTGGTCTATCTGGACGTCGTCATTGTTTTTTTAAAAACATTTTAGGAACACCTGAGCAGGCTGCTATCGATATTCAGGGCAAGAAGGTCTGCCAGCCTGACACTGAAACCCGAGAAGTGTCATTTCGGTTTCAAGGAACTCAAATTTTTAGGCCGTGTGGCGAGCCATGAAGGTGTTCGACCTGATCCCGATAAGATTGCGGCCGTCAGAAAATTTCCGGTGCCAACAAATAAGAAAGCAGTCAGGCGTTTCCTTGGCCTATGCGCATACTACCCAAGGTTTATTGCCAATTTCTCCCACATAGCCTCGCCGTTAACACGACTCACAAGAGAAGACGCTTTGTTCACATGGGGCGACGATTAACAGGCGGCATTTGACGATCTCCGACAATGCCTGCAGACTCAGCCTGTGCTTGCTCACTTTGATGAGGATGATCCTACCGTAGTCCACACAGATGCCATCAACGTGGGTTCAGGCGCTGTACTCGTCCAGTGGCAAGACTCAGCCGAGCGCGTGATCGCATATGCTAGTAGGACGCTTTTTCGCACCGAGTCCAACAACTCCACAACGGAAAAAGAGTGTCTTGCTGTCGTATGGGCGGTTATGAAGTTTCGTCCGTACCTCTATGGTCGTTCCTTCCACGTAGTCAGCGACTATCATACCTTCTGCTGGCTGACCAACTTGAAAGACCCGTCTGGTCGGCTCGCCCGGTGGAGCTTACGCCTTTAAGAGTTTGATATGACGGTCGTGTATAAGTCCGGACGGCAGCACGCCGACGCCGATTGCTTATCAAGGTCACCAATAAAGCGCGATGATGACACAAAATATGGCAGTATAGCGTTTGTAGGAGTCGTCGACACCACTATGATTTCGTGCAAGCAGAAGGAAGACAGCGAGTTGCTTCCCCATTGAACTTTTGAATGGCCGGACAACAACTGTCCCTAGAAGATTTGCAAGGAGCCTGCCGTCATTCCGCTTACGTAGGGAGGTTCTCTAAAAGAAGAACTTTTCTCCCAGAGGAAGCACCCACCTACTTGTCGTTCCTAAGTCAATCCGTATGGAAACACTTTGTGCTTGTCATGATGAGCCAACGTCTTGTCATCTCGGATACACACGCACATTGGCAAGAATCCAACAGAAATACTACTGGCCAAGACTTCCAGCTATTGTGAAACATTACGTGCGCACGTGCCTCGATTGCCAACGACGAAAATCGCCACCGTTAAAACCATCTGGACTATTACGACCAATTCAAGTGCCTACGGTACCTTTTGCCCAAATCGGAATGGATCTCCTTGGACAATATCCGACTCCCCATGCTGGCAACAAGTGGGTAATAGTCGCCACTGATTATCTTACGCGCTACGCAGAAACAAGGGCTTTGTCAAGTGGCACTGCCACTGAAACCGCACGTTTTTTCGTAAAAAATATCGTCCTGAGGCACGGTGCTCCGACAATCATAATAACGGGTCGAGGTGCCGCTTTCACGGCCGCGCTCTTGAAGACAGGGCTGGAGCTCAGTGGAATAGCCCATCGGAAAACCACTTCCTATCATCCACAAACCAACGGCTTATCAGAACACTTTAACAAGACTATTGCCGACATGTACAGTATGTGCGTTGACGTGGATCACAAGAACTGGGACGACATTCTACCGTACATCACGTTGGCCTATAATGCAGCGCAGCAAAAAACTACACAAAAAACGCCATTCAGTCTCCTTCATGGCCGTAAAGTGACGACGATGCTTGACGCCATGTTACTGCATGACTGCAATGACATTGATTTGGATGCTGCATCTTTTACCCAATGAGCAGAAGTGAGGAAGCTTGCACGCGTCCGAATCACCCAGCAGCGAAATTACGACGCCAGACGTTATAATTTGTGACACAGACATGTCGTCTATCGGCCCGGCGACAAAGTCTGGGTATGGAGTTCTATCCGCCACCGGGGACTGTCTGAAAAATGGCTGAAGAGGTATTTTGGCCCCTAAACAGTTTTACAACACCTGAGCGACGTTAATTACGTGGTCGTTGCAGACAGCCCCTCGACAACTCGCCAGCAAAAACCAGAAATCGTGCGCGTTGTGCGAATGAAGCCCTATTTTTTGGAATGTTTTAGACCATACATCTACTACACCGTCTTTTGTAGAAGAGCATCTGGACGCTGCTCTCTGGAGGGGGACAAATGCTACATTGAATATGCAGCATCAAAAGAACAATGAAGAACACGCGCAGCGAGAGAAAAAGACGAGGTTATCTTCCGATCAGTTTGCCAGTGTTCTGGTACAATTAAAGTGAGTTTCCTGTATTCAACTGCTGCTGTTACTGCATTGTGGCAATCTTTCCAGCGTTTTCGCTAATAAAATTTTCGTTGAAGTCAGTGCTCTTTCTGTCCTTGTCTCTCCGTCTGTAGTTACGTCGTAACTACTCGTAGTCTTGCGCTGTGCAAATATAGCGTGGAAGGTATTTTAAATTATTTTGAAGTATGCTTGAGCGATCGACACGATCGTGCTATTGATACACACAAAGCGAAGTAACGCTTGGAGCCCCCTGCTTCTGCCACGTAGCCTCACTGCAGTACCATATGATGACGTCGTAGCCGCAATTTATAAATTTGAGGCATTTCTTGACCAACTTCGGCGACTTTGAGCGTATCTGTCTATCTATCTATCTATCTATCTATCTATCTATCTATCTATCTATCTATCTATCTATCTATCTATCTATCTATCTATCTATCTATCTATCTATCTATCTAGCCGCTTACGTTTGGGTGCTCTCGTCGTCACCCCTTCACTTGGCGTGAACCAAAATTAGCATGGGAAGGTATGATGGTTTGACGACTATGACGCGCAGGTTAAGACATGAATAATGTCACAATTGCGTCGCGTACGTCGTCAAACACTTCCCGCCAGACAGTGGCACATACCCATGGGCCGGTATGTGCTGCTGGTTTGCGGGTATGTGCCACAGGTGATTAACACCTAGTATCTACCCAGAAGAGAGAGAAAACTTTATTAAAAAGTCAGTCAATTGTTCAGGCATGGCCCGTCGTCCCTAACTGTCGGCCGGAATCCCTTGAGACGCGGCAGCAGCAAGGGCTTGACTGATGATGTCGCGCTGGACGTTGGGATATGGGCTGCAGAGCCCATCCCAGGATTCTACAATGTGAGAACCATCATTTTGACTTCGACATGTCTACACCATGTGGACCAAATTCGCTACCTCATCACAAAATTTACACTGGGACTGGAAAACTGCGGGTTGCCACTTGCTGTAAAGTGCGGGGTTTAGAAAAACCCCCGTCTGTAACTTTCGCCACAAAATCTCGTTTTTCTTACTTAGTTAGTTGTCCGCTCTCGGGTATACTTGCCGATTCAGCCTGTAGTGTGCGACGATTTCATGGTATGTGCGCATATACTCGCTTCTTTGTTCGGTAACTTGGGAGGTTCCGGGGGTCGACCAGTAGGTGAGACCTCGGGCGACCGAATGAGCCTCCTCATTCCCTCTAAGTCTTTGGTGAGCTGGAGCCCAGACAAGCAGAACCTGCTCTTTGGGTACTCCTACCATGTTTAATATACGGACGGCAGTCTCCGTCACCCTTCCCGATTCATAATTTCTCACAGCGTTTTGGGAGTCGCTGATGACCACCCTGACCCTCTTTTGGCTGATGGCCAAAGCTGTGGCCAAAGCTGTGGCCAAAGGCAGGCGTAAAGCCAGGGCAGAGGCATTACAATCCAGGTACACTGGTCGACAGGACGTCGCGTATACAGACGCTGCGGAATATGAAAGCAAAGTGGCACACACGGCAGTGGCGGTCAGGGAAGATGGTGGCCTGATTGCGTGCTGCACAGTCCTTGGTGTCGAGACTGTAGAGGCCAAGGTAGTGCCTCTACAGTCTCGACACCAAGGACTGTGCAGCACGCAATCAGGCCACCATCTTCCCTGACCACCACTGCCGTGTGTGCCGCTTTGCTTTCATATTCCGCAGCGTCTGTATACGCGACGTCCTGTCGACCAGTGTACCTGGATTGTAATGCCTCTGCCCTGGCTTTACGCCTGCCTTCGTGAAAGGTAGGGTTCATATTTCTGGGTAGCGGAGGTATCTTTATCCTGTCCCTGATCTGTATCGGTATGTCTTTTGAACGCGCTTGCTCACGCGCGGGCTCCTAGCCCAATCTCTTTAATATTGCTCTCCCCATTTTAGATCCGAGTAGTCTTTGATGTTGTGCAGTCACAGTAGCCTCAATTAGCTCATCGAGTGTGTTAGATACCCCCTACTTCATAAGTCTGTCAGTTGACGTGTTTAGGGGAAGTCCGAGCGCGACTTTCACACTTTTCCTGACAATGGTGTCGAGTTTACCCCGCTCCGCTTGGTTTAATTTTAAATAGGTTGCCACGTGCACTATCCTACTTATTATGAAGGTCTGCACTAATCTAAGAAGGTTCGCCTCCTTCATCCCAGCATGCCTGTTTGCTATTCGTCTGACGACATGTCTGATTAGAACTGGCTTCCAACCTAGCAAGAGTTTCAGAATTCTTACGGTTCGCCTGAATCCTTAGTCCAAGGACACGGATACTGTCGACCGCGGGGATCTCTGCGCCGTTAACATACAAGTGGATGTCCACTTCAGGCCTGTTGTGGAGCCGCCGTTTTCCGGCGGGCATGAGGAAGAGTGCTTCCGACTTTTCGGCCGAGCATTTAAGTCCTTTGGGCTCCAGGTACTCTACGATTTTATCAATGGTGATTTGCAGAGAGCCTTCAATTTGGCCGTTACTGTCCTTGTTCATCCATAATGTTATGTCATCCGCGTAAATGGTGTGATTTAAATTCTCAATACCCTTTAACTGTTTAGGCAGTTTCAACATCACAATGTTGAAAAGGGTGGGCGATAACACCGAACCCTGAGGTGTCCCCCTGTTGCCTAATTTAATGTCCTCGATAGATTCTTCCCCAATTTTTAAAGTGGCTGTCCTGTTCGAAAGGAAGTCCTTGACGTAGTCATAAACTCGCTTTCCGATGTTCAGGGAGCTGAGATTCTCCAAGATCGATACGTGCCTCACGTTGTCAAATGCTTTTGCCACATCTAACCCCACGATAACTTTTGTGTCTCGCGTTGGCTTGTCTATAATTTGGTCCTTAAGCTGTAGCATCACGTCGCACGCTGATAGTCGGGGTCGAAAACCGATCATGGTGTCTGGTACATACCATTGTCTTCCATGTACCTATTGAGCCGCCTCTGAACGACATGCTCCATGAGCTTACCAACGCAAGACGTTAACGATATCGGCCTAAAATTCTCAAAACGGAGTTTTTTACCCGGTTTAGGAATGAAAGTTACATTTGCGCGTTTTCACTCCTGCGGTATCGTCCCCTTTTTCCCAACACTCCTGCATGTACGTTGCTAGGTTAGCGATGGACCTATCGTCTCAATTACGGAGCATTTTGTTGGTCACTCTGTCCGGCCCTGCCGCTGATCTAGTCCTTAGCCGATTAATCTCCACTCGCACCTCAGCCAGGGAGATAGGGGCGTCTAAGGCTGCGTTTTCCCGTCCTCCATAATCTGGGAGAGGTTCGGATCCGGTGGGGTTAATGTATCTGCTCCGAACTTCTTCTAAGAGTTCCTTTCTAGTGCCTTCAAATTGGTGCGCCATCCGTTCCAATTGCTGTTTAGACGCTGTATGCATGCTCTCCGGATCTAAAAGGTGACGAAGAAGTCACCACGTCCCGGACGTGCTTAAATTCCTATCCATCTCCTGAAAGACGTTCCCCCACCTTTGCTTCGTGAGCGTGATGACGTGCTCTTCAATTTGCCTGTTCAAAGCCGCTATTTGTTACCTGATACTCCGATCCCATCCCCTCTGTTGGAGTCGGTTTTCCAAAGCTTTCTTTTTCTTCCAAAGATTTACTAATCTTCGTTGTCCTCCTTGGTTTCCACCACTTCAGTGGCTTCCTTAACAGTACGTAACACCCCATCGCACCACTCGGCAATGTCAGAAATCGGAGTCTGGTCGCCCCTGAGGTCCCTGAAAGAGTCCCAATTTACGGCCTCTACCCATCGTTTTCGAGGTATTGCCGGGCCTCCCTCTACCACTATTTGTATGATAATGTGATCACTGCCTAGGTCCTCGTTTGTGTTGCACCACATGGCACTAGTGCCACTCCCTATCAGAGTAAGGTCAGGTGTGGTGTCAACCGCGACACTATTTACCTTCCTCGTTGGTTGCAACTGGTCGGTTATTAGATCCAGATTATGAGTTAGCATGTCATCCCACAATTTTCTGCCCTTATTTGAAGCCTGCTTATATCGCCATGCCATCTGGTGAGCGCTAAAGTCACCGACGATCAGCAATGAGTTGTTCTTATTCTTACGTCGCGTAGAAGCGAAGGGATCCCCAAAGTCGCATCGCCTTTGTCTGGGAGAGCTGTATATAATTAATATGAACAAGCTAGCGTTTTTCTTTGTTTTGGAGAACTATGAGAACATGGTCAATATGTGCATTACCAGTGTCATGCTGCACCGCCGTAACGTTTCGCCTGACCAGGGTGGCCACCTGCGTACTCGCTTACACAGGATTTATAACCCAACAATGTCGCCTTTCTCCCACATTCCTGTAAAGCTATAACATCTTGTCGATCCCCTTTCCTCAGGAATTCCTGCAGAACCACACGCCTGCGCGTGAAGCCTCTGCAGTTCTATTGCCAAACGGTGTTTTTACTGGATCTTTGAGCCATGATTGCCACTAAGGTTATTCATCGGCCTGCTTATACTTTTTGGGCGAGCTGTTCATACGCCCGATCCCTCTTCGCGAATTCTGTTTTAGGTTCCTCGGTAAGTTTCTTATCCCGCTGATGCAACTACTGTGTCAGATTTTGAAACATCTCGAACATTCGTTTCTCGAAGGCCTTACGCCATTCATCGTCCTGCGTAGATTTGGCTTCAATGTTTGCCTCCTGTTACGCTAATTTCATGTCTATCACGTTCTCTACGTTCTCATCTATTACGGGCTCTTCCGCTTCTTTTGCCCTCTTTTTAGCTGGAGGCAGAGTAGTGCTCTGATCCTCCAGCCTTTCTATATTTGGATTTTGTGGCATCGTGGTAGGGAAACCAGTGTTGTGTTAGACGACGTAATAGCTTTTTGAAGCTCCTCTATTTGCTGAGTCGTCATTGCTAGCTGCTCTTTAAGCATGCGATTCTCTTCCTAATGGTTAACATTTCTTGATCGCGTTTATTCTGGGAGGCCCTATCTCCCCAACCCACCTTGCGGTTTGGCGACGTGGGTCTCCCACTGTTGAGGACAGCACTGCCGGAAGTCCCCTCGCTTACTGGACCAGTCATTGGTGGCAGCTCTCCTCCTTGTCTTTCCGGTAGTCTTGGGAAGGAACCTGCTCTTCCTCTTCACCCTCTCCGATGCTTCGACCGGCTCCTGGACCGTTCTTTGATCTCTTTCATTCTGCACGTTTGTGGATCAGCGTCTTTCGCCTTCCGCTCTTCTCCTGTATATTGTATTGTATTGCATTGTACCCAGAAACTACGAGAAAACACATGGACAATTTTAACGTGCGAGCGCTAACAAATACCCGACATCTGTAGCGTCAACCCGACGAATGCAAATAATAAGTGTCCGGGTCCCAGCTGGAATAGAACCCAAGCATTCTGCTCGGCAATAAAGAATTTTACCACAGAGCTACGCCAGTTCTCGAAACTACTTTTCAAAAAGACGCTAATTTTCATGAAACGTGAATAGTGGTTGCAGTGCTGTGTATCCGAATTTATGAACTTTACCTATGTAGTCCTTTGATAGAGCTGTCGCGTCGGGTTAACATCAATTGTGGTTAGTTGCCACGCGCTGAAGTTGATTTATGTAGCACTGTCCAGGGTCAGCATCCTCGTGAGCATCAGCACTACATATCAGCTTCTGGTATTGCTAATACACATGTTTCAGTTGGCATCGTTCCGCAAGTACAAACAAACGTTTATATTTAACTTACTTTTTATTTAACTTACTTAAATTTAAACCCTTACTTTTTCGTATGAGAGCAGCGCACTCCTTTCGTAAACGCGGCTGCGGCAGCGAGCGAAGTGACCTTCGTGGTTTCGCTAACCACTGCAATTGAAGAAAAATTTGCGGGTTAAGCAAAATAGGTACAAAACACCCGAATGCTGCGATAACCACGCACGCGAGCGATCGACCACGCCAGAGAACATCTACACATACTTTAATCACGCCATGTGCGGGTGCGCGCATAGCAACGCGGTGGGTAGCGCAGGGCGACGACGCGTGTTCACGCATGCCTAACGCACGTTCCTCGCGCCATGTCGCTATTTATGGCTAAAACGTGCTGAAGATACTTAACTCCGAGGACGGCCACCAGTACATGGTGTGTATAAATGGCTTGCCGTTAGCAAACTAAGCACGGCATGCTGTTTGGTGAAGTGGTTAGCGTCGCACGATGTGGAGGAAGAGCAGTGGTGTAGCCAGGGGTGGTACACTGTGCACGTGCCCCCCCCCCCCCCCAAAAAAAAACTTTTTTTTCCGCCAAGGCATAAAGAGCAGCAAATGGCCATTTTAAGAGGGTGCCCCTACCGAAATCAAGGTAGTGACCCGCCCCCCCCCCCCCCCCTCCGAAAAACATTTTTGGCTACGCGCCTGAAGAAGAGGTCACTGGTTCGATGCCCAACCTAAGTATTTCACATTCTTGTGTTTTTTCAATAAATATATAGCTTATAACGTCATATCCGTGACATAAATACGTCAGCGTATACGGGGTGAACCCCGGCAGCGCCTCCTTTATTTTTTTTCAGCGCCTGGGCGAACGCTCTCTTCAGGCCGTCGAGCGTGCGCTCCACTTCCGCTCACTGCTACCGCATGGCGGTGCTGTGCAAGTAGACTACGTAAAGTCTCCAGATAAAAAAAATTTCGCCGTAGCGCCACTCATTGTTCTCGACGTCTTTCTTCTCACCCTCTCGCTTATCGCTATTTTTCTCTGCCATCCGCGTCTGTAATTGGTGCATTTCGTGCACGTGTTCTTGCAAATGGCAAGTGGTGTGATTTATTATTATACAAAACATTCAAAACAAGTACGCATGCGCATATGGCTCCAACGGGATTATCGCCTTGACGAAAAATGAAATGGCAGCCAGGACATAAACTTGCAGAGTAGCATCATTCCAGGTAGCGCCAAGTTTCACAAGATTGCTTAGCGGTGCATGTTGAAGCAACATCCGACTTTCTCAGCAACGCTGGATTGTAGAGAAATAAAGGAACAGTTTCGCTATTTTCAACGAGCCTTGTGCTATCAGATATGGTGCACATGGTGAAGTGTAGTGATCAAACCATCCACGTGAACGCTTTCGTGCAACGCCGTCGACGTACATCGACACGGTTCAGCGAAGCGAGTTTACTCGCCCGTTTTGTAGAAACTCTAGAAGCGCGGCATGAAGGAGCCGAAACGAGCTGCTTCAGAACACTTCACATGTAGAGCTCTCACTTTTTGGGGAATTCCGCGCGCCGAATCAGAATGACCTGGCATCACTATTGTGAAAGTGGGTGCCTTTTTCCAGAACAAAAAATGTCATCGCAGTGCTGCTAGTAAGGCGTTCGTACCAGTCTGGCCGCGGCTTTTCCTTGCGTGTGCACAAGCCGGCTGCAATCACTCGTCAACGCTTCACGCTGATGCGGTGACTGACATGATCCAAAGGAAGCGCGTTCATGTGTCACAGCATAAGTGCAAGCAAAACACATTCGGAGAACTGGACGAACTACGATGTACAATGCGAGACGCCATGGCTAGTGGTGTCAAATAAAGAAATGTCGAACGTTACCAGTTCAGTAGCACACATCCCGCTTTCTCTTGCGTTGTACTGGGTGTATTCAAATTGGTAGCTGCTTAATCGCCTACTAATTTCCTTCCGTTCCGTTTCATTTACTTCTGTTCACCATAGCAACATAACGAAAACATTATCCTTTTCTATACAAGCTTTGAACCTAGTATGGGGCGCTCCAGGAAAAAAACATCGGCAGCAAAGG
Organism: Rhipicephalus annulatus; assembly: GCA_013436015.1. Taxonomy (NCBI): domain Eukaryota; kingdom Metazoa; phylum Arthropoda; class Arachnida; order Ixodida; family Ixodidae; genus Rhipicephalus; species Rhipicephalus annulatus. The sequence goes on along the minus strand of WOVY01011200.1, from coordinate 185,436 downwards.
GAAAGAGGAATGCGGCAATGAAGAAGCACCCAGCGTTATGGGGAGACAGTAGGTTCGAATTGCTTCGAGGTTGGTGGAAAGTCGGATTGGTTCCAGGGCTTACATTTGGGAACTCAGTGGTGTGCATGAAGTCAGAGGTGCAATCAGGAATGGGCGTGAATCAAACGACTGTAGGACATCTCGCATTGGGCGCAGAATGACGATGAATGAGGCTGGAAAGGGGGGTATGGGATGGACAGGCTTTGAAATAAAGGAAGCTCAGAGCAAATTGAGATTTCAAGAGAGGCCTAGGAAAATGAAGGAGGGTAGATGGGCAGGGTAAGTGTTCATGTATTTGTACGGAAAGAGCGTGGACACAAGGTGGAGAAAAAGAACTAGGAGACTCACCAGTAAATATACGGCTGGCAATGTGGGCGATATGGCATCAAAGAGCATTAAGTGAAAAGTCAGAGAGGCTGAGAGGATTTATTGGATGACAGCGATGGAGAAGAAGCCGGCTCTCAGTAACTACCGATAGGGCAAGAACGAAATAAAGCGGGAGAGGTTTTATAATAATTCAAGGGGCTTTACTGTTCGAAGGGAGGTCGCGTTGCCTTCGAACGCGTAGTCATAAAGTAACATTCAATAAAGAAGAAGAATGATGTACATGCTCTGAGGGTGTTAACAAAACGATGGAACAAGTTCTGATTGAATGCAGTGATATCCGCTCAAGTATACGTGTTGGTACAAGCCTACATGAGGCTTTGGGTTTCATTAACAAATATGGAAAGCTGAACGTGTCCGCTATGGAAGCAAGTAAGAGACGGTTAGAATACTGTCACGGGGTCGTGACGTGGCCGAAGGCAGCAGACTTCGTGTTGGGATTTAACTGCTTATTTGGGTGAACCTGTGCCCGGTAAACGGAAAGTCCAATTACAGCAGCAGTCTCGCACAGATAGCAGTCTCGGACTGATAGCGGCGAACGGAGCGTCGGCCTTCGATCAACAACGGACAAGCGGCGAAGCGCGTCGGCATTTATATTCTTGCCGTCGAATGTTCTAGCGTTATCGCTGGTGGTGGCGTAGTTTCCAGAACAATCTGTACCGTTCGCACAGTGGGCGTGATCTTATCGAAATGATCTATTACAGTCCGGAACCTTCTCGAAAACAGCAGGCGCGGTTTGCGCTGAGAATCGTGTGGTGTTTTGGGACGATAACAAAAACTTGGGAAATGGAACGTGGCATTGCCCCCCTCTGAAAAAAGGCATCGTCCCGATTTGATTGATATGTGGGGTTTAACGTCCCAAAACCACTATATGATTATGAGAGACGCCGTAGTGGAGGGCTCCGGAAATTTAGACCACCTGGGGTTCTTTAACGTGCACCCAAATCTGAGCACACGGGCCTACAACATTTCCGCCTCCATCGGAAATGCAGCCGCCGCAGCGGGGAATCGAACCCGCGACCTGCGGGTCAGCAGCCGAGTACCTTAGCCACTAGATCACCGCGGCGGGGCAAGGCATCGTCCCGATGCTTTAACTAAAGATGACGGTACAATAATAATGCAAGAAAGTACAATGAATAAATTACGATACAACGTTATTACAAAAAAGACTGTTTCAGTTTGTTAACGCGCATGAAATGGCTTGAGGCGCGCGACATAGACGACTTCAGGTCGCGATCGGCATCCTTGAGAGTTCGTGATGCCGGCGGGGACAACCTCGTAATCAAGTTGGCCGAGACGTCGAACCACCCTGTAGGGTCCGAAGTACCGTCGCAGAAGCTTTTCACTTAGTCCACGTCGGCGTATCGGCGTCCACACCCAAACACGTTCACCGGGCTGGTATTCCACGAAGCGTCGTCGAAGGTTGTAACGGTGGCTGTCGGTCGTTCATTGATTCCTGATACGGAGACGCGCAAGTTGTCGGGCTTCTTCGGCGCGTTGAGGGTACTCGCTCACATCGAGGTTTTCTTCGTCGGTGACGTTGGGTAACATGGCATCAAGCGTCGTTGCCGGGCTCCTTCCGTAGACCAATTTGTATGGAGATATCTGCGTCGTCTCCTGCACCGCCGTGTTGTATGCGAAGGTCACATACGGAAGAATGGCGTCCCACGTCTTGTGTTCGACATCGACGTACATTGACAGCATGTCGGCGATCGTCTTGTTAAGCTGCTCGGTGAGGCCGTTGGTCTGTGGGTGGTACGCTGTCGTCCGGCGGTGGTTTGTTTGGCTGTATGCCAAGATCGCTTGAGTTAAGTCGGCAGTGAATGCCGTTCCTTTGTCGGTGATAAGGACCTCCGGGGCGCCGTGACGTAGGACGATATTTTCGACGAAGAACTTAGCTACCTCGAATGCACTACCTTTTGGCAGGGCTTTTGTCTCGGCGTAGCGGGTGAGGTAGTCGGTAGCTACCACGATCCACTTGTTTCCGAAAGCCGACGTCGGGAACGGCCCCAGTAGGTCCATACCGATCTGCTGGAAAGGTCGGCAAGGTGGATCGATTGGCTGCAGAAGTCCCGCTGGCCTTGTCGGCGGCGTCTTCCGTCGCTGACAGTCCCGGCATGTCCTCACATAACGAGTGACGTCGGTGGTAAGACGTGGCCAGCAGTACCTTTCTTGTATCCTCGCGAGCGTGCGAGAAACACCGCGGTGTCCTGCCGTCGGATTGTCGTGCAGGGCCTGCAGGAGTTCTGGTCGCAGAGCTGAAGGCACCACAAGGAGGTACTTAGCTCGAAGCGGTTTAAGGGTTTTCTTTTGTAGAAGACCGTTTCGTAGAAAGAACGACGCAAGTGCGCGCTTGAATACCTTCGGGACTTCGGCGGTCCTGCCTTCGAGGTATTCTATTATGGCCTTAAGTTCCGGGTCGGCCCGCTGTCGTTCAGCGAAGTCGTCGGTAGTTATCGTTCCCAAGAAGTAGTCGTCATCCAGGTCGTCGGGTAGCGGTTGGTCGACAGGTGCACGAGAGAGACAGTCGGCGTCGGAGTGTTTTTTGGCGGACTTGTAAATGACAGTAATGTCATATTCTTGAAGTCTCAGGCTCCATCGTGCGAGGCGACCTGAAGGGTCCTTCAAAGTGGCTAGCCAACACAAGGCGTGCTGGTCGCTCACAACTTTGAAGGGCCTGCCGTAGAGGTAGGGGCGAAATTTCGACATAGCCCAGATGATGGCGAGGCACTCCTTTTCTGTTGTGGAATAATTTTCTTCTGCTTTGGATAGCGATCGGCTGGCGTAACTAATAACCCTTTCAAGTCAGTCAGCCCTCTGCACAAGAACGGCGCCAAGACCTACGCTGCTTGCATCAGTGTGTATTTCTGTCTCGGCGAATTCGTCGAAATGGGCAAGTAACGGAGGCGTCTGGAGGCGATGTTTAAGCTCCTGGAAAGCGTGTTCCTGTGGCGTTTCCCACTTGAACTCCACGTCGGCCTTGGTAAGGTTAGTGAGAGGATCGGCGATGCGGGCGAAGTTTTTCACGAACCGCCTAAATAGGCGCACAGGCCCAGAAATCGGCGCACGGCTTTCTTGTCAGTGGGCGGCGGGAAGTCAGCGATGGCGGCTGTTTTCCGTGGATCGGGACGAACTCCAGACATGCTGATAACGTGCCCCGGAAACAAGAGCTCCTCATACGCAAATCTGCACTTTCCTGGCTTCAGTGTGAGTCTGGAAGTCTTGATGGCTTGAAGTACAGCTTCAAGGCGCCGAAGATGCTCGTCGAAACTTAAGGAAAACACGACGACGTTGTCCAAGTACACAAGGCAAGTCTGCCACTTCAATCCTGCCAGTACAGTATCCATAACGCGTTGAAAAGTTGCAGGCGCTGAGCAAAGGCCGAAGGGCATCCCCTTAAACTCGAAGAGGCCCTCTGGTATTATAAACGCCGTCTTCTCTCGGTCTCTTTTGTCGACTCCGATTTGCCAATAGCCAGTCTTGAGGTCCATTGACGAAAAGTACTCGGCGTTATGGACCCGATCAAGTGCGTCGTCTATTCGTGGGAGAGGATACACGTCCTTTCTTGTTTTTTGTTCAGGCGGCGATAATCGACGCAGAAACGTAGGGTCCCATCCTTTTCCTTCACTAACATTACGGGGGATGCCCATGGACTCTTGGACGGCTGGATAATGTCATCCCGCAGCATTTGATCAACTTGTCTCTTCATGGCCTCACGTTCTCGCGTCGAAACCCTGTACGGACTCTGACGGAGTGGTCTGGCATTTTCTTCGGTTATGATGCGATGCTTCGTGATTGGGGTCTGCCGAATTTTCGATGACGACGAAAAGCAATCTTCGTATTGCAAGAGCAGGGCCTTGAGCTGTTCTTGCTTATCGTTCAGAAGTCTGGGGTTGACGTCGAAAACTATGGGAGGGACTTGGTTCCTCTGAGCAGGTTCCGCAGAATCGGCGAGGGCGAAAGCACTGGTGGCTTCGACAATTTCTTCGATGTATGCGACCGTTGTTCCTTTGTTCACATGTTTGTACTCATTGCTGAAATTCGTGAGCATAACCGTTGCTTTGCCTCCCCGCAGCTCCGCAATTCCTCTTGCGACGCACATATTTCGGGTGACCAACAGATGCTGACTGCCTTCAACGACGCCTTCCAAGTCAGGTGATTTTGGAGCACCGACTGAAATAATGACGCTTGAGTGAGGCGGAATGGTGACTTGTTCTTCCAGCACATTCAAGGCATGGCGTCCTGACGGCGTGCGTGGCGGTAGTGCTTCTTCTGTAGATAACGTTACCGACTTTGTTTTTAAGTTGATGACAGCCCCATGGAGGCATAAGAAGTCCATGCCAAGGATGACATCTCTCGAGCAACGCTGTAGGACTACGAAGTCTGTAGGATAAATACGGCCGTTAATGGTGACTCTCGCTGTGCAGATTCCTGCAGGCGTTACGAGATGACCTCCGGCTGTGCGGATTTCAGGGCCTTTCCAAGCTGTCCTAACTTTAACTTCGCGGCGAACGACCCACTGATGACAGAATAGTCGGCTCCAGTATCGACGAGAGCGGTCACACTGTGGCCGTCGATAAGAACGTCGAGGTCGCTAGTTCGCCGTCTCGCATTACAGTTAGGGCGTGGCGTCGGGTCACGGCTGCGTCGGCTTGTTCCGCTGCTTCCATGTTGCGTCGTCAGGCCACCTTCGGTAAGTGAGCTTTCACCGTCAGGGCTTTGCCTGGTTGGCGTTGTGTTCGGAAAGCTCCGTCACGACGTCGTCGTCGTCGGAGGATCTTCGGTAGTTCGTCGCACAGCAACCGCACCTCCACCGGTTGCTGCCCTTAGTTTCCCGGATACGGGCTAGGAGACCGACCCCGCGTAGGGCCGGAGTACTGCCCGTGGTGTGGTGACGTGCGGTGGCTGGGCGACGGTGAACGCGAAGGGCTTCGTGGTGTCCACCGAGTTCCTGCCAGGTAGTCGGCGATGTAACGTGGTCGTTCTCCTGGTTGTGGACGCGGTGCATTGACGGCGAAGCCACGCAGTCCCATCTGTCGGTACTGGCAATGGCGGTACGTGTGTCCGGCCTCGCCGCAGTGGTAGCAGAGCGGGCGATGGTCAGGGGTGCGCCAGACGTCAGTCTTCCTCGGTGCATGCGCTGGGCCGCTGGCGAACGGTATGACGTCGGCGGGGGTGGTGGCGGCGGTGGCGTCTGTCGACGGAAGTGCGACGGGGCGGCGTTTTGGCGTGGATGGGGAGGAGCGTTGTGGCGCAGTGCAGCGGCGTAGCTCATAGCTTCCGGCTCGGGCAGCGGTGCGTGGGGAATTTGAAGCGATTGCCGAACTTCTCGCACAATGTCGGCGATTGAATCCACTTGAGGCTGCGCCGAAGGCAACAGCTCGCGCAGCTCTTCCCGCACGATCGCTCGGATCGTTTCACGCAGGTCTCCGGAGTTACTGGCTTGAGCAGCAACGCAGTCTGCAGTCAGGCGACGATTATACTGTCTGGTGCGCATGTCCAGGGTCTTTTCAATAGTGGTCGCTTCGGCTACAAATTCTTGGACGGTTTTCGGTGGGTTTCTCATTAGTCCCGCGAAGAGCTCCTGTTTGACCCCTCGCATGAGGAAACGAACTTTTTAGATGCGGAAGCATCTTATATTCGCGCCTTGTAGTGCGCCGTCCGCACCGCTTCTCGAACATTCGACAGCTGACGCGCGCGCATGCGCCGTCGCGCCGTCGCCCACCATCTGTGCCGCGCGCGATTCTCCTTCGAGAACATTCGACAGCTGACAGCGCATGCGCCGTCGCGCCGTCGCCATCTGTGCCGCGCGCGCGCTTCTCCTTCGAGAACATTCGACAGCTGACAGCGCATGCGCCGTCGCGCTGTATATATACTCAAGGTCGGCGCTCGCTCGCTCAGTTGCCGCTCGTCCGTTGGTTTGTACGGCGCGTCGACGTCCGAAGTCGCCGTGAAATGAATGCCAACGAATCCACAAACACAATGATCGACGTCCCTTCGACCAGCGCCGCCCTTTCGCATACGTGTGTACGTGTTCACTCATTTAACACCCCCTCCTACAACCACGTTAACCAATTTAGCCATCGACCCAAGTAAGTCGCAATTTAACACCCCATTTCACAACCACGTTAACCAATTTAGCCATCGACCCAAGTAAGTCGCACTTTAACACCCCGTTAACCAATTATATGCTCCGCATTCTTTTCAGTGTTCCCCCGAGGGAAGCTGCGGGCAATTTTTTTCTCCTCAGGCATGTCTGCGTTAGCGTGACGAAATAGTCGGGTCATTTCTTCTGTGAAAATGGCGACATTTTCATTTGGTAGCTGAACCCGGGTCTCTAATAAAGCAGCGGCCTTCTCTTTGCGAGTGACGCTCGCGAACGTTTGCAGGAATGCGCCGCAGAAAACATCCCACGTTCGGAGCGTGGGCTCCCGATTTTCGAGCCAGGTCCTTGCTGTGTCTTCCAAATAGAAGAACACACGACGCAGCTTTTCGTCATGGTCCCAATGATTGAGGGCGGCCACACGGTCGTATGTTTCTAGCCAGGACTCCGGGTCTTCGAACGATGACCCATGGAAAATTGGTGGTTCCCTGGGTTGGTGCATGACCATCGTGGCCTGGGACGCTGCGGTTGTCATTGTCGCTGCAGTCGCGGTCATGGCCTTGGTCTTCCACGCCTTGTCTTGTAGAAGCCCGTACTCCGGTGGTAGCCCTTGCTGTCGGCGGCTTGTTCGCTGCTCCTGGTTGGCGTCGGTGTCTTCTCCGCGACGTGGGCTGAGTTCACGGCTTGACGGGGGCGTCCGGTACATGAACGAAGCAGCACCTCCACCAGATGTCACGGAGTCGTGACGTGGCCGAAGACAGGAGACTTCGTGTTGGGATTTAACTGTTTATTTGGGCGAACCTGTGCCCGGTAAACGGAAAGTCCAATTACAGCAGCAGTTTCGCACAGATAGCAGTCTCCTACTGATAGCGGCGAACGGAGCGTCGGCCTTCGATCAACAACTGACAAGCGGCGAAGCGCGTCGGCATTTATACTCTTGCCGTCGAATGTTCTAGCGTTATCGCTGGCGGTGGCGTAGTTTCCAGAACAATCTGTACCGTTCGCACAGTGGGCGTGATCTTATCGAAATGATCTACTACAGTCCGGAACCTTCTCGAAAACTGCAGGCGCGGTTTGTGCTGAGAATCGTGTGGTGTTTTGGGACGATAACAAAAACTTGGGAAATGGAACGTGGCAATACTGGTGGCAGAAAGGTATAGATAAAGGACGGAAATAGTTGTAAATGAGTTAATTATGCCTCAAGAGGTTGAGAAATGGAACACAAATTTATATTTTTCTTTTTTATTTTAAATTCAAGTCAATTTAAATAGATAAGGCATTAGGCCAGCATAAAAAAATGGCAGCATATCTACGGAGTGAATGACGGAGAGTGGGGCAATGCATCCGTCCGTTCATTCGTTCCTGCTTCCGTCCGTCCATGCGTCCATCTGTGTGACCGTCCGTGCGTCCATTGGCCCGTCCGTGCGTGCGTCCGCCCGTCTATCTGTGCGTCCGTCCCTGCGCTCGTTCATGTATCCGCCCCTGCGTCTGCCTATGCGTCCATCCGTCAGTGCAGCCATCCGTGAGTCCATCCATGCATCTGTCTGTGTGTCCGTTCGTCCATCTATTCAACACTGCAAGTACCACCATCTCGCATCTTTCCATCATATATTCCGCATATAGAAGCACCACCATCCAGCGGACATTCCAAGGACTAAACGAGAGGTTACACATGCACACTTTCTTACGGCTTGCGCTTCGTGTCTACTTCCCACCGTGAACCACCTCGAGTTCATGATATATGCTTGTTCACTGTATTCATAGCACTGCGGCCCCACGTTCGCTAAGCCTTTCTAAAAACAAGGAGGTTATGCCCAGCGAGTATAACGTAGGAACCCTTTCTTGTCAGATAGTGCTCAATGTACATGCCAATGGCTGCTAAGGTTATTGAGAGACAGGAGAATTCGGCTTTTAGTTAACGCGCACGCAGCGAATTTTTTATTGTTCAACAACGCACAGAAGAAATCTCTCACAGGAATCTCTTGCGAGCCTGGTGGTACAGATGTCACCAACCCGTTATTAAGGGGACGCTCATAACACTCATCCATTCAAAGAGGAAAGGGAAGAGCGTCCCTACCTTAGAAACTTCTTGTTTTAGGGACCTTAAGACTACAGAAAGCTGGTGCTGAACGGCGGCGCGCGTTAAAAAGTTCACGAATTCGTGTTTTTATGTGAGTTAACTTGTAATCTTGCTTGTCGCCGACTTTCACGGGTACAGGGGAGATGAAAAGTAACCCCAACATAGTGGCGCGCTATTTTCACCTGCCTTTGACCGTAGTGGCAATATATAGATGCTATATAATCATCGTCACATGCATAATTCTCTTTTTATCAATCATTCAGGGTACAATCACTCAAAATAAATACACAACTGAGAAAAAGGAGGTAGAAACAGCATGTCGTTGTTTTGTTCTAAGCCTACTGAACACATTCCGCAAGCAGTCTGCCAGGCGCCGTGCTACCGGTTCGTTATTTAAAATCGAGTTATATAGCATTCGATTTATACAGCATTCGCGTTTTATGGTATTTTTTAAGCTATTTCAACCTCGTAATACTGCTGTGTACCACTTTGCGCATTTGACGGAAAGAAAGCAGGTTGTGTTTTTTCATTTCTCTTTAGAGATAAAGAAAAAAATTCATGGGTTGCCTCATGGATTCACCTGAGACGGCTGAAACGCAACAACCAACTTTGTTTTCTGCCCTCTCAATGCATTCAATGTTTTCTACTTCTCTCCAGGATATTTCTGCGCCCAACGTCGTTTTCCTAATGCCTGAAAGATTCGAGACAAAGCTAGCTTTCTGCCTCTCAGCTCGTTATGCACTGCCGTCGTAATCAGTTCATTTCAATCATGCGGAGATGTAATATGATGCCGTCAAGTTATGCGACCTTCCGATACGTCATAATACTTTATGATCTGTAACGTCATATGTTGACGTCTTCACGTAATGACAATTTATTGTATCACTCGTGTCGATGCCGCTCACACGACAAGATGGTGGACGTCGCAGGTGATTAATTTTTCGCTTTTGATGAGGCATTTAAAATTATCGCCTTAATTAATTGTACAGGTGCTCCGCGAAATCGCAGCTGCCGCTGGTGTTCGGGGCAGAGTACGTGCAGGAATCCGGCCGGATAATTGGTCTCCTAGTAAATCTTCGAACTGCACTCGAGTATGCAGCCGTCATATACAGTCCGAATATTTTATAGATTATAAGAAGTCCATGGTGGCTCCAGCCTGCCTTTCACGCTTGGAAGCATGACGACTGGTCTCACTAAACGGTACTGCGCTGCATCCGAGCAGTCAACAAATCAGTCTATCAGTAGTAACGCTGCCTCGCGGTCCCTGCCGTGTGCAACGCTGGCATTACGCTTCAAAGCTGAATAATAGCCCATGGGCACGATACGAGTTATCGGCGAAACAAGCGACAATTATCATCTCCTGTGTCGTAATGAATGTGTGCTTTTAAGGGTGAACAAAGTGCCGCATGCGACAAAAGTGCCCGGGTCGGCAGCCATTTGGCGTCTTTTCTGTTCGCTATCGAATTAAGAGGTCAGTGGGAAGAAGAATGAAACAATGCTGAGGAGCTGTATATAACAATCGGTCAACAAATACAAAGACGACCTCAAGCACTTTACACGCCTGTCACATTGGCTAATTGAGAGTCGGCATCAGACTTGAGACTTTAACAGCACCTGTTAAAAGCATAGGCCATATTGCAGGAATAGCGTTGTATATGGAGCTGTTTTTGTTCGTTTGACCACGATTTCATTGTCTAAGTTCTTAAACGGTGAAATCAACTGGCATACTTCTCGATTGTCTGGCACTTGCTTTCTCTCGGTTGCAACACATGTAAGCTTTGCGAAGGGAACAAAAGCTTTGCGAAGGGAACAGATAACCTATTTCACTGGAAGCAGTATATAGTGGCATTTTGTGCTATTTAGCGCATGAACTCCACGATTGCGTGCAATGTGTGACGCCACTAGACAGTAGCAAGTATTAGAGAACAATAGCCACCCAAGCTTTTAGTATTAGCTCCTGGTAAAGACTATATAGACTGGTAGCGAAGGCTCTATAGAAGCCCATACGTTCACAAATTAGCGGCTGCTCAGCTGCTCATGGGGCTTAGCGCCATCTCTGTGAGGAGGGAACACTTCCAGTGTAACAAAAAGTAAAGCGGATTGAACGCAATAGTTTCTAAACAAGTGACGTCATTTTGTGTGCACTGGCGCAAAATTTGATCGGAAATTACTTTTCATAGGTCGCTGATGGCTAAGTACTCGCGCTAAGGCGATCGCTGGCGAGTCATTGACAAGTGCGCTTCAAGTGAGCGCCAGCTAATCTGATACGATGTCATGACTTCCTAGTGATATTTAGGTGTACTGACGTTCACTTTACCTTGGTTTTACAAAGAAACTTATTCTTCGAACTTTTATTCACCGTTCATGGCATCTTCTAGATTAGATCAAAGCAACTAACCGCGCAGCAGCGTATACATGTAATACCTGCGGCGTGGCTTATTTGAATCGCACATACTCAGGTACTTCAGCATGTACAATGATGGTGATTTTCTGTTTTAACAGGAATAAACGACGCCTCGTGACGCCAAAGTGAAAAAAATTAAGTTTTATTCAATGGTCACAATAACGCAAATTCATTACACTGCGGAAAATGGCAATAAAAACAAAAAAATATGCGGACACTCCTTGCGTTATGTTTTTTTTGCATTATGTTCAAATAAATTGCCACTATGTATGCGAATAAAGGCATTCGAATTGTAATGTGATAGTTAACTTGGCAATCTGCTCACCGATGACACTATATAATAGTAGACACTGCATGCTCAAGAAGGAAACCGAGCATCAGGAGTACTGAATGAAAGTCCATCCAGCAGTGCATTCCGAACCATTTTTCTTGTTTCTTATCTAGAAGACATCGGTCACCAGGCATGGGTTTGTTGCTACTGCATCCTTGCACAGCACATTGTAGCCGCAGCTACTCACGAAGGCACTCGGCGTTGAATGTATTTCGCATCGTTCCGCTGCTCGTTGGACGCTGCACTGCAGATGTTCACGAACGATAAAACGCACCTACCATTACCGCGCATAACAGAGAACGCAGGCAAGCGCAGAACACTGAAACACGTGAGGGGGTGCGTCTTCGCAGACCAAGTTTACGAGCGGTCCTTGCCATGTATACCCATGTAGTGCAAGCGCTGCACGGAGTAATAGTAGTGTGGTGATAGGGCGCTGGAAAAAAGACGTTTCGTAATAATAAAACCCGTCATAAATTCTTCATTACACCTGCATAATAATCTTGGGGAAAAGAAATATTATTTGTAAAACATAATGATTGCTTAGTCTTTCAATCAAATTTGGCTTTCACTATTAGGGTTTATTCCCTCTACACATAGTCGCACTTCAACCGCAGCTCCCATAACTCGCATGCTGATGTCGCTGGCAATATCTTCTGAACCGATTTTTGCCCGAGCCTTCGCAACCTACTTAAATAGACCTTGTATCGACATCCAGCGATTAAAAAATGCATCTCTCAGTCAAACAAACGTCACGGCGACAAAAAGATCTTCCGTTAATAAGTGGCATGAACTACCTGGTATCGGCCTAGCAGATGACGCGTGAGCGCCTCGATCAAGTAGTCATGAATGACACATGCCTTTCAAATGAGTGCTTCACGATTATCGTTTACAAGTTTCTATTATACCTTAAACAATGCGAATACAGCCGAAAACCAAACCGTATAACAGCTTCGAATGCAGCCGCGGCATTCTTTAGTGCGAGCGACGACGCGGTGGCATGTCTACTCCAGTTGCGGCACCTGGCGGCGAGCCACACTAAAACCAGCGTCTGCTTCCCATTGAAATATGCTTTTTCGCCCGGGCACTGAAAATATAGAAGAGGCACTGCCCCGGTAAAAAACACTTTCGTGCTAGAATGCAAATAAATCAATACGTTTGACTGTCTTTTCTATATTTATGGGGCTTTTGGATATTATTTTTTTTTCTGAGGCTTAAAAAGAGTCGTTACCATCGAATTGGAGAATGACAGGCCATTTGAATACAAGTCGCCGGTAATTGTCGCCGCCAGCGACGAAGGGCGATACACCAAACGAAGTCTGGAACTTTTTTGTCTTTTATTTTTTTTCATGGCACCACGGGACAATTCAATTCGCGCGATATTCAAAAAGATTAAAACGAATCGGCACGTGGTGTAAGACACGCCAACTAAACGCCGATGTACGTGAAAGCTCGATCCGCTTACGCAAAGCGTTGTACTTTTCAGCATTACGTCAGTTTTCTGCATATGAGGTGACCTCAGTAGGATTGAGTGTTCTTATATTGTGCGGTAAAGGTTGCACAACTGTTGAGCAATTTAGCCAACGCTTGCCTTCTTGTGTCACGCTTATTGTTTCTCTCCATTCAAGCAGCTCGAAATTGCCGAAATGCAATGTTTTTATTTCCGAGACATTCATGCCATATGTCGACTAAAAGACGAAATTTGTGAACGAGTAGGGATTTCCATATTTATGCGGCACCAACATTGTGCTTTGCATTTTCAGTAATTAACCTTTGGGCTACAACTTTCTCGTTTCGATCATGCTGTCGTCATTCAGAGTGAAAGCTAGATGACTGAGATCTGTCGTGCTAGTTTCGTCTGTAGTACTTCGGCTCCACTTTGATAGAAGGACTTTCTTGGGTGATGGCTGGGTAATTCTGCAAAAAAATGAAATAAAGCATGCGTAAGAAAAAATATACTAGGGCTGCCAAAATTATTGTTACGTACTGAAGGCCACTGAGAGGAAAAGGCGGTTACAGAAAAGGTCACCTAGACAGGCCAATTATTATTATACAAATAACACAGATCTTGAGAACGTCGTATTGAGGTATTCACAGTTTTAAACGTATGTATAAATTAAATACATAAAGCGTGCCATTAAGCCAGCCTAAGTACAAAAAGCCTGTGAATAGCACACAAAAACATGGCTGATTATTGCGTCATAAGAGTTGGCATAACATAAATGTGAAACATGTCTTCACATGAGTAGTTGGTTGTTTATTTTTCATTGATATATAAGAGGTTGTCTAATATATATATTGGCAGCAGCAAGCACAGGACCGGGTTAACTGGCGGAACATGGGAGCCTTTGTCCTGCAGTGGACGTAGTCAGGCTGATGATGATGATGAATATATATATATATATATATATATAAATATATATATAAATATATATAAATATATATATATATATATATATATATATATATATATATATATATATATATATATATATATATATATATATATATATATATATATATATATATATTGTACAAAAGCCGCTGAACACTGAAGTGGGTCGAACTCTTATGTGCTTTCTAGTGGGTCTGCCCAAAGAGAACGCCGCTCGCGCGGAGACCCCGTGTTTTGGCCGTTACTGTCGCCATTGTGTAGACTCGCTGTGTGCCGGCTAATAAACGCCATAACAATATATATATATATATATATATATATATATATATATATATATATATATATATATATATATATATATATATATATATATATATATATATAGTGGGAGTAATAATTCAACTGGCCAGTTAGTCTTCGTGAAGGTATGGGATATGGCACAACGGAAGCGTTGTCAACAAGGATAATCATATTTAATTAAGTTTCGGGAGGACCCCTCCCGAAACTGTTGGGAAATAAATATAATTATCCTTGTTGACAACGCTCCCGTTGCGCCATATCCTATATATATATATATATATATATATATATATATATATATATATATATATATATATATATATATATATATATATATATATATATATATATATATATATATATGTGTGTGTGTGTGTGTGTGTGTGTGTGTGTGTGTGTGTGTGTGTGTGTGTGTGTGTGTGTGTGTGTGTGTGTGTGTGTGTGTTTGGCCACCACATCACCGTTTGACGTAGCTGTACTCACATTAACGCTTAACGGCACATGAACATTCCAACAACTAATGCTTATGACAGTGATTCAGCCAATCTGAGTGTCCTGAATCCCGCGGAAAGATGTCATTCAAAAACCGGTAAGAAACAGCAGTACTCAATATGCACTACTTTAAAGCATGCAGTTCATACAGAAAGAAATACACACAAAACGAACACACAAGTATACATAGGACGAGCATGAAACACTCACAATTTTTACTCCTTATGTGAGCTGCGCACTCCTTTCGTAAACGCGGCCGTGGCAGTGACAGAAGTGACCTTCGTGCACTTTTTAGTCAGTGACACATCGAAGTCAACTTGTGGTGTAAGCACAAGAGGTACAAAACGCCCCAAACCCGAGAAAAGTGTGCGCGCGAATGAGCGACTACGCCAGAAAACGTCTACACGCGCTTTCACCACACCATGGGCAGGAGCGCGCGCATATACGAACGCGCGGGGTGGTGCGGGGCGGCGACATATACAACAAGCGCGCCCAACACACGCCCCTCGCACTATCTCGCTACTGTCGGCGAAAACGCGCTAAAGTTGCTAAGTTCTGAGGACAGCCATGGTGTGCACAAGTGGCTCGTTGTTAACCACCTGAATAACGTACCCTCTGCGGCTTCGTGGCTTGCGGCGCGCGCTGCAGAGAAAGAGGTCACTACCTCAACGCCTCTCTACGGTACATATATTTAGGTGCACGGGAAAGAACGTCGCGTAATCTGCCTCTCTTCCTTTCTGTTCGCTTTTTTCTTTCTTTTTTTTCGTGGCCGCGTTCACATGGAGTTGACAGCTAAAGGCTTATGTAGCTATGTTCTGGCGCACGTTGAAGAACGCTAAGTGGTATTATTTCATAAGTCGCCACAGTTTAAGGCGGCCACATGTTTCCTTTTGTGGAGAGGCGAAAATGCTGAAAATCAAGGCTCTGGCTCTTGTATTTGCAAATAAAGTGCCATTTATCCTCAAGAAAGTTTCTCTGCCCCCTCTACCCCATCCGGGCTGTGGCTTTGATGCATCAAACCCCTGTCTTGCTAGCTCAGAACCTCAACTAAAGAGGTTATTACGTTCACCTCACTCCCATACATAATGTCAAAATCCTTACTCATTGCCAGCTGTACTCATTGCCAACTGCACCTAGAACACCGCACTAAGGTCACCACATACCTTCCTTTGTTATATGTTGAAGGGGCAACGGAAATGACAGATAGGAGAAAGAACATAAAGAGAAAGGCAGGGTGTTAACCAAGGCTGACTCCCGGTAGGCTACCCTGCACTGGAGAAGGGGTAAGTTGGAGGTAAAGTTATAGAGGAGGAGAAAAAAGGTTACTGGCTGGGCCGACGCGTAACAGTTTCACGCCACAAACGATGAAGCAGGCCGGTGTCTTTGAAAAAACTCAACAGTGCTTTTGTTGCCTTTTCGAATTGGGATGGGCAGTGCCATGGTCCCAACACTTTCTCGACAGTGAAATCACTTCTGTCTGGTTGATTTAAAACACTGCACAGGTGAAACCTCTCGTTTGTGTATGCCGGGGAGTAACATAAGATGTGTTCAATAGTCTCATCGACAGCGCAGTCATTGCACTCCGAGCTGTCGGCCATCCTAATATTATATGAGCAGGCATTGGTGAAAGGTATACGCCCAGACGCAGACTACACAACACTGTACCTTCCTCCCTAGAAAAACCAGAGGGTAGCCGCAGTCGCAAAGTTGGGTCGAGAGAATATAAACACCTCCACCATTCTTCTCTTCTGCGTATATACACGTGTCTACGTATACACTGCGACAATATAGTCGATTATGTGCGAACTTCAATGACTTCCATTTCTAAAGTGTCATGTTCTGCGCCATCTCACTTAGGTATCTAGCCGAGCGAATCCTAGATAAAGGTACGGAAACAGGGTTTGTTTGTACGTGTGCATTTTTGGCTGCTTCATCGGCGAGTTCGTTGCCGCAGACACCACAATGTCTTGGTATCCACTGGAACACAACCTTGTGTCCTTGTTTGGTCGCGTGGTGCAGCATTTCTCTCATCTCCCACTCCAGTTGTTCGTACGACTCGCGACAAAGTGCCGATTTTCTCTCAGCACGTCTACGTAACGCCCTAATCCTTTACAATTCGATGTCAAGCTCCGTGCGCTTCTATGAGCGTGTGAAGCGGCGCGTAAAATTTTTTATTGCATCTGCAATTACTTCTTCCGACCCACACAAGGAATCATTTCTGCACGTGTCCTCCACTTGATCTTCATAAAGTGTCCATTCCGTATACCGATTGACCGGCGAGGACGAAGTCTCTTGGCCATCAATGCTGACATAAGTCGGAATGTGATAACTACCATGGGTTTTAATATCTGTAAACCACCGCACTTTTGAATTTAGGCAACACGACACCAGTAACAGGTCGAGGCAGCTGCTGTACGTCATTCCTCGCGGGTATGTTGGGCTACCATCACTCAGAAGGCGCAGGTTGTGGTCTGACACAATTGATACCCGTGAACGCCCCTTCGAGTTTATCCTCAAGCTTCCCCATATCGGATGCCCCGCCGCGGTGGTCTAGTGGCTAAGGTACTCGGCTGCTGACCCGCAGGGCGCGGGTTCGAATCCCGGCTGCGGCGGCTGCATTTCCGATGGAGGCGGAAATGTTGTAGGCCCGTGTGCTCAGATTTGGGTGCACGTTAAAGAACCCCAGGTGGTCTAAATTTCCGGAGCCCTCCACTACGGCGTCTCTCATAATCATATAGTGGTTTTGGGACGTTAAACCCCACATATCAATCAATCCCCATATCGGATGATGTGCATTGAAATCACCTGTTATAATGCAAAAGCCTGGAATAGCTGCCATATAGTTTGTTAATCTTTTACAATCAAATGGACTTGCAGGGGATATATTTACGTCGATTAGTGTAAAAGACAACCGCTTCTTCTTTAGAGTAATGCACACGTACTGGTTCTCGTCATCTGGTGATATAGCATGGGCGAAATTAGTAAGGTCCTTGCGAATGTAAACAATAGCTTCGCTGCTCCTTCCATTCGTGGTTAAAGCGAAAGACTCAATGAGTTCGGCTCACAGATTAACATTATCGGGAAGTGCTTTTTAAACACTAACTGCCGGAAATTCAATATCCGGGACCTCAGGCCTCTCGCATTCCATTGAAATATGAAGGCGTTTCGAATATTCTCTGCAAACGATAGTTGTAGCCGTTGACAAGCCATGGTTCTGCTGTTAATCTTGTTAGGCAATCAACTTCTGAAGGCTTGCTTGAGCCGGGCTTATGGTATCCAGCAGCTGCAGTGCACTTTGTTCTATTGGTGTTTGCACCCTCTCCATGAACACACGAATGGTACTCACGAGGAAGCTGACCATGGCGACTAATTGTTTATTCTCCTCGGTTGGTTTAGAGAATTCGAACGAGGAGTGCTTCACTGCTGAAGTCTGATGGAGCTCTCTGATGACGTGTAGTCGAGGGAGTTCCGGCCAGGCGTCAGCTGTTTCGCTGTTGGCTGCTTCTTTATGGTTCGACCCGACTGCGCTTGTTCTGGGAGACAAAAAGGAGGCGACTTTGAGCACGGTTCGCGAGGCAATGGTGTCTTGGATGTCTTGGAGCGCCGTCGATGACGCGATCGTCGTCGCCTAATATATGCGGCCGCTTCTCGGTGATACGAGTGATCTCGAACCATTTTCTTCAGCACTGCCATTTACCTTCGAATAATTGAACAGTCCTTCGAAGATGCATCATGAGGCCCATCACAACTAGAACATTTCCGAGTATTGGATTGACATGTGTTAGTGGCGTGACGTTCAGTGCATCGGGCACAAACGGTGGTGTTCTTGCACACGCTGCTCACGTGACCAAACTTCGTACATTTCCTGCACTGAAGTGGCCTCGGTATGAACGGACGGACAGCGTGCCGAAAGTGTACCACCTTCACGTGTGATGGGAGGGTTTCATCCTTGAATACGGACGTCACGCAACGTGACGTACCGAGACGAAAAACACTTGTGATGATGGTGTCTTCTGTAGCGGGCTTGATTAAAATTGGCAAGTCTGTGTTGACAATGGTCTCGCCAACATCGTAGATTACTCCAGTGATGACTTCTTTGCCGAGCGGTATGTGAGAGCAAACTGCTTTGCCATTGAGCTCTGTGACCTTGCGCATTATGTCCAGCGCAGCCACGTGGTTGACGTCAATGGCTAGAACATTCTTGCACGTGTTCACTCTGACGTCTGTGATTTTGTTGGGCACCAGTGCCTCCAGCTCTGCAGACACGGCTTGCCTGTCGAGGGGCCTCATAATGTCCGTGGCAAGAACTGGCATGTATAGGATGTTGAATGCCTCGATACTACGCGAAGGTCTTATAGTAGACGCACTTCAATCGGATGGCGTGTTTAATAAACGTCTCTTAGCCTTGCGGCTCCTTACCAGCTCGAAGGTGTCGTCACCGGACTCTTCACTGCTGACATAATAGTTCATGGTATCGTCACTGTCAGTGTCGCTCTTTGCGCCGTTGCGCTTCCTGGAGGTGGCTTCCACGGGATTCGTGGGGTCTGGCGGACGTGTGTGCGACTCCATCTCCACCGCACGCCGGCAGGAACCCGCACTTGACTGGTAAAAAGAATGTTATCCACAAAAAATAGAAAAACTGAAGGACTCGCCTTTTTGTCAGAGACACCTTGTCTACAGATAGGAGATGATAGATAGGAATTGTAGAAGGGGCAAAGTAAATTCCAGATACCAATTACTGATGCACAAGAAAACTGACAGAACTATCTGATCTCCATATTAAAAAAATGTTTTCAAGATTTACACATACGCGCAATAATTGCATAGAGCACAGTGCGAATCTGCTAACGAAAATCGCGTTCTTTTTATAACAGTGCATGACTACATAAATAAAAAAAATAGGATTGTAACGAATCGGGCACCAGGGACGGTTTGTAGAGCAAAAAATAGCAGAATTGGCACGAGCTCTGGATGGTTTGCCGAAAAAGAAACAGCCACAGCACAATACGCGATCCATCCTACAGCAGAGTACGTGTCTATTCTGTTTGTTTGTGTGTTTCGCTACAAATCGCCTCCGAGAGAAATTACCAGTGCGTAACAAAACGTAACGTATGACATCAGCGAGCAGTCTTGTGGCGACATTCCTCTACCGCAGTCCTAAGTACGCGTCAGAATCGAAAAGACAATGTGCCAATTGCTACAGTAAGCGATATTTTGCCTTTATTCGGCACATGTATGCCGCAATATTGTAGGATACGCGTTGCACAGAGTTTGCGATTGCCAAACTATCGCCCTCCGTGCGTGTCTACGTCGGGAGAAACGAGCCATGAGGCGGCGGCGAGAGTACTTATCCCGCTTTCTTGGATTACGCGCATGCATGCGAATGGGATGGCCGGAAGCGGTTCGCAGCCGGTTCATCTCGAAGGCCACGCTGCAGCAGCCATGTTGTCTACGGGCGCAGCCAGATGGCGCGAACCAGCGGCAGCGGCGGGCCGTGTTCAGGGTACATATTTGCCACGAAAAACAGGCGGCCACCACCTCAATATTTGAGTGTTTCTAGCAACGGTGTGGTTCTTCATGCGAATGAATTTAAACAAAATTAGATTTTTTTTCATACTCTTATTAGCCATTCGTTATTTAGTGGTAATGTGATGAAGGATTTCATGCTAATCTTGTGCAGTTCATCGAGAAAAGAGCGAAGTATTGCTGTTAGTTGTAGGAAGGCGAAACATTAATATTCGCGTTGTGAGCGCCATAGCAGCGGTATTCCTGACAAGTTCTTGGCACCTCATGTTGTGAATCTCATGAAGTTAATTGACAAGCCACGCTGTTGGGACTTTGCTGTGTCACGATGGTAGCGGTCGTCGAGAGCGGCGAGCAGCCGAACAGACGTTGCTGAACAGCCTTCGCCCACAGAGATACTGTACACGCTACATTTAGGTAGCAGAGTTGCGCATGCTTTTTTCTTCCGCCGCTCGCGCCGCTATTCGGTGAGCGTTGTCACGTAGTGCAAAACGACGCCAAATGCTGAATTTAACGTGGCGAAGCCAACTTTACGTGAACGATGGCACGGTGCCCAGGCGTTCTCTGCCCGCACCGACCTCAGTCTCACCATGACCGTCATTAGGGGCTGCTAGCTTGTACGCAGATGATATGCGTTACCGAGCTACCGGATAGAATTTGGGCAGGTTACAGAACGTAAACCTTTGCGCAACTTAAACTACCCGCTAGGTAGGCTTTACGTATGTGGCGCTACTTCGCGAATCCAGCTTGGTTCGTAGAAACTCGTGATATCCGCATTGCGGAGACTCCAGAAATCGTGCCAAAATAAGCTGAAATGTGAGCCCCAGTAGCGATTACATTTTTTCAGCCAGATTTCCAAAGCTAGAAAGGCCAGAACATGGAGGAAGGAAAGGTAGGAGAGGGCATGTCCAGCCGGCGAGTTGCGTGAAAAGTGTAGAGGAAATGACATCATGGCGGCCATATTCACTGCGCATAATTACGGCGTTGCTATGGTTACGTGTTGCGCAGGGGAGCTGGTCTAGCAGTGAGCGGCGGCATGTGTGCCTCCCCAGGTCTCGTGCTGAGCCGTGGCGTACGATGTCTGTGCTATGCGCCGCTGTTATTGGTTACGCAGTGTTCTCCTGGCAGTTACTGTACTCTTAGCAACGTTTACAAATCCTTTTGTCAATCACGGTGTTTCAACAGTGCGTAGAACGAGTGCATATCCATGTGTCGTGCGGCGGATGATGCGGATGAAATTTAGTGTTCAGCAAAATTGCGTTGGGCACTATGACGAAGCAGAACGACGACGAACGCCTTGCAGGTCAGTGACGGTTGGGCAGTGCTCCTGCTTGTGACTGCGGACGACGCTGTTGAGCCCAGCAAGACGCAATGAGAACCATGTGCACATACGTTGTTTCGTGTTGTGTGTGTACAGTAACAACTTGCATGTGCGTATTAAAACACCTTTTCTGTTCCGCTTGGTACACTCTCCACCAGCATTGCATGTAATCTCAACGTAACAGACACCACGTTCAACTGTCACTTGCACCATGCTCAATGTCACCACGGTCGCAGAACGCTCACGCCGGTGAGTTTCACGCGGAACACGGACACAGTGGCTGGACGCTGAGTCGGCCGCGTGGCGGAATGCAACCGTAGAATGCGCACGATCGATCGTGTTGTCTGTACCGTTGCTGAATTAATGACGTGAAAACACTCACCGTTGTCAGTGCATCTAGCGCGCGTTCTCTTGCACTTGCTTCGTTGTCAGCGAGCTGTTACTCGCTGTTAATACCGGAACGAAATGATTTCGCCGAAGGTGTCGCGCTGGCCTAGAGTGTTGAGCCCCATTCCATTAGTTTCGGATTGTCAGGACACGCGAGCTGCGCAGCTCACGTGCATTCCGAGCCGGAGAGACAGCCGTTCCTTCTGCTTTACGTTCGGATGTAAACAAGAGAGGAGAATTTGCCCAGTCAATATGGCCGACTTCCGGCTTCATTGTGGCTTCAGAGAGAGTGTCGTCAGGGCCTCTCCTACCTTTTTTTTTCCTCCGTGGGCCAGAACATCGAAGGCGCAAATGTGTGAGCCCCTGACAGATTGAATAGGTGGCGCCATTTAGCGGGGTCAAAATGAACCAGGTAATCACAAAATCGTTATTGCAGAAACATTGTGCATTGTACGTCTGGTGTAAAAACCGCGCTGCGGCGTCATTACGAATGAGTTACTCTTTTATTCATTTTCACCTCATTTACGTGATTGTTGAGCTTAACGTCCCGAAACCACCACATTAATATGAGAGATGCCGTTGTGGAGGGCTGCGAAAATTCCGTTCACCTGGGGTTCCTCTACAAGCACCTAATCTACGCACACGGGCCTCAATCATTTTTGCAACCTATAGCAACATACCGTCTCACTGCAACAGTGCAATCTTGCTCAGCGGACGCGCATAAGTCTACGTCACACCGCCCACGCCGGGACATCACGCCGTATTTTTCTCCTGCACGTGCGCTACGTGTGGCTTCACTGTACTTCCGTTGAACATAATGACAGGCCTATGTGCAACTCTGCTTCCGTAGGGAGCATATACAGTAACTCTATTCGCCCAAAATCGCTTTGTAAAACAGCAACGTTTACTAAAGTAGATTATTGTAGGTACAAAGCCAGCCAGCACGCGACGACATCAGCTGGGGCGAAACCTACTAACATGGGGCTGGTACGCCCTTAAATAAGGTTCCAATCTATTGTCTGAGGTCGGTTACCGGTGCTTGGTGGAGGAAGAAAAGATTTCACCGGTACTCTAAGTGCCTCACCAACGTCTTCGTAGAAGAGGTGCTGGGAGGCGACACTTCGCCAGAAATCAGGGCGACTAGCTGATCTACCGTAAGAAGAAGTGCTCCCGCACGAGGACAATACATCTGCCACAACAATGCTTATTCTACTTGATACATCCGTTTTTGCATTCTCTTGCTATTCTAGTACTAAACAACAGGTAAATATGGATTGAAAATGGATATCCCGTGAAAATAAGCGCTCCCAGACGAGGACAATGCCTCTGGCCCAACAACACTTATGCTGTTAGATACCTAAGTTTTCGCGTTCTCTTGCTGCACTAGTGCTAAAGAACGGTTAAATATGAGTAACCTTAAAACTTATCCACATTTCTTCCAGTGCATTGTGTGTAAACTCAACGCAAAGAATTGCAGCGTGTAGCAGACGTCCTTCGTTTTCCGCGCGCTTCCAGAACGCATGAAGCCCACTGGTCCTGCGCAACAAGGGCGAGGCACGGC
Source organism: Rhipicephalus annulatus (assembly GCA_013436015.1). Lineage (NCBI taxonomy): Eukaryota > Metazoa > Arthropoda > Arachnida > Ixodida > Ixodidae > Rhipicephalus > Rhipicephalus annulatus. The sequence goes on along the minus strand of WOVY01011200.1, from coordinate 162,119 downwards.
ACTTGACCACAGGAAGCCTATAGAGGAGCCACCACTTTGGACGCTTAATTTGCATACAACTTCAGAATTTCCTCTTCAAAACAAATGAGCGTCACCAGACGGACGTCTTTTCCGATTGCCTTGGTCTTCCTGACCAGCACCTCCGCGAAAGTTGTATTCGTTCATGCGTTCACATAGTTCGACGCGTAGGCTGCGTATGGCGGCGCCAACTAGCAAACCCACACACAAACATTCGTTTTATTCAAAAGTAAGTTGCATAAACAGCCATTAAATCTTTTCTAATTGTATTCTAGATAAAAATTAAACAATGTCAATACGTTCGAAATGCGTGCAATGCTTACTTATGATACTTATAATGTGGTAGCTATTCTCGCGGTGACCAATTCGTGCACATGTCTTATCCTCCAGAGTGCGTTCAGCTACGAAAAAAAACGATGAGTCGTGACGTTATGGGGCACATCTGCACACCGAAGCAGCCAGCTCAATCCCAGCATTAAAAGAAACTAAGTGGACGAAATGGAGAGTAATATGACTTTAAACAAACTTGACAAGCCTGCATATGCGTATAAACGTGTTGAAATGTTCAAAGAGCGATGCAGGGAATGCGTAAAGACCTCTCAGGGGCGTCAGGCGGGCGGCCGCTTGAAATCTAATTCAAGGGCTCACGTGATTAGAATCGGAGATGTGCGTCCAAAAGAAGATCTCCAGGGGCAGCATTACTTTCGAACAAACGCATTCCGTTTTTCTCTTTTGTGTCTAGACTTGTGAAAGCTGCGTGCGTGTGTCTAGAGTTGTGAAAGCTGCGTGGCGTGAAAATGACATGACAATAGTTATAGTGCGAGAACGGAACGACGACAAAATAACAAGAAAGAGACAAGTGTGGAAGTCAGCGATCGTTTCCTTCTTGTCCCTGTGTCGTCGTTCTGATCTCGTACTATAACTATCGCCATGTCATACCAACTAGCCCAAACCATCGCACTTCTAATTGAAAATGACGTTGCGGAAGAAAGGCCGGAAACAGGTGGCACGTCCAGGCAATCTGGGGAGGCCGTATTGAGCATGTTCACGAACTGGACACCACTAGAATAGATACCGAGCATTTTGGTGGTTGTGTAGGCCTACCTTTAGTCTTTTTCTTTTCGTAATGGCAACAAAAAAAGTGCTGACATGTCTTTCGCACTTTTGTGGTCACCCCTTTTTAGCTCAGTTTTTCATCCACAATCTTCTATGTAGCGCTCAATTTTGGCACTGTGGCCAGCCCATCAAAAATCAGGAGCCACCATTGTTGCCGAGATAGCGGGCATGATCAATAATTCTTCTTGAGCAATGTTTTATTCTCTCATGATTGTTGCAATGCAAGATGTCCAGGGCTGCTTGCTAATGCTATCGAGACTAATTCTACTGCCATACTCCATTTATATCACTCTCTACTGGTCATGTAATATTCCCTTTCTGATTGTTTTAATCACAGATTCGAAAGCTTCTGGTTTTATATTTTGAAGCTCCATCACCTAGTAACATTTAGTAATGCGCTTTGCATAGACCTTATAGCTACTGTGCTCTCAGTTGAGAGTGGCAAGATTAAAACTAAATATAACATGAGCTCATGAATGGTTGGTGCTTTCAAAATAGTACCCAAACGAAACACCTCGGCCAAACATCAGTACTCTGTGAAACTTCAATAAACACGACTTACACCTTGAGGTGGGCAACTTGGTTCCGGCTGCCGAGGGTTGCTTAAATGCATCAGCGACACATTGTAATACGGAGCCACCATGGCTGGTCCTCCCGCTGCGAGATATTAGAAATGAAAAAAAATATTATACGATTGATTCATAAATGTAGAATTTAACGTCCTAAAACCACCATATGATTATGAGAGACGCCGTACTGGAAGGCTCCGGTAATTCTGCCCACCTGGTGTTCTTTAACGTGCACCCAAATCTGAGCACACGGGCCTACAGCATTTCCGCCTCCATAAAAAAAAATATACTTGCCTATTCATAGCTTCTCCGTCATGCATTAAAGATAGGGCGCCTTTAGGAAGACTTCGTTGAGTAAAGGCAGTCATTCTGAATAAAGTTTAGATCTCAGAAACTTAGGGCTGAGCAAAGATACTTTGAAAGGGTATCATGATACGGTACAAGATACTCATGCAAACAATTACGAGATACTACCGCGAAGCTTGCATGAGATACGAACGCTGATTTGGTTGATAAGTGAGGTTTAACGTCCAAAAGCAACCGTACGATTATGACAAATGCCGTAGCAGAGGGCTCCGGAAATTCTGACCTTTTGTAGTTCTTTAACGTGCACCCAAATGTGGTCTCACTGGCCTAAAGCATTTTCGCCTCCATCGAAAAAGTATCCGGTGCATCCGGAATTGAATCGCGTGACCCACTGTTCTTCGCCATGCAGGTACACGGTTTCTTGACCGGAATTCTTCTATCCGCAATCGTGGCGTTTCCTCAAGCCACCTCCATCCCAAGGATCTACCGCAGTCAGCCTGGCGCATGCCTCTTGCCTCCACCTGTCACAACTGATTCATTGTGTTTAACAGCACCGCCACTACCTACTCTGAATCTGCATTTTGCACGGAAAATGCCATTGTCGGCTACATCGTCGCCCACGTCAGCTATAAAACCACCCCTGTCATCCCTCGTGATCTGTGGGCTCGGTGGCTGCGCTTCAGCGCAGACAAATATTCCGCTATGCTTCGCCATGCAGATCATCCGGACCGGATCATTTCTTCGGGAATGAATCAAGCAACTTCTTCCTAATACAGCTGCCGAGCCCCCGGGGCTGCGCTACACTTGTTGTTGAATGCATTAATGTCCTCAAAGTTTCGCTGCTTTTGTCGGGTGATATAGAAATCAGCCCTGGCCATCTCTATTTCAAGGACGTAATGACAAAGTTAGGAAAGCTAACTTCTGGCCAGTCAAAGCTTATTAACGGAGTGTTAGGCTTAAAAAGCAAGTCACAAACGACAGACCGAACCCTATCCTACCTATGTAAGCACATGGCAGATTTAGAAGAGAATTACAAAGCCATCTCAACCTTACGAACTGACCTAAATACACCAAGATCAGGCACCATTCAAATGGCAGGCCAGCTCGATCGCCTTGCTTTAATATGTAAGATGCCGAGAACAGGTCACGTCAGAACAAGCTTATATTTTATAACATCTCTGATTTCAATCCGAGAGAAACATTTGCCGAATCGGAGGAAATCGTCATTCGCCAGTGCAAAGAGCATTTGAACGTCATCGGTGATCGCAATCACATTGAACGTGCACATCGTCTTGGACGCATTTCAAAGCGCCATGCTCGGCCACTCATTGTAAAATTCAAGTCTTTCAAAACCAAAGAATCCCTCCTTCGCAATGGCCCTAAATTTAAAGGCAGCCACTACAGTGTCGGCGAGGATTTCTCGCAGTCCATCAGACTTGCTCGCAACCACCTTATCGCTTTCGCCAAATCGATATGTTCGTCCTATTATCTGCGCTTCAAAATATTGCACACTGGAACTAAACGATACGTGTTTGACCGTTCAACAGAATCTGTTAAAGAATTATCATTGCAATTACCCAGTCATCATCATGCGCCCGCCCACCCACGGCATTCTCCGCAATCAAACTAGTCGCTTTCAGCTATCTTCACTAACATGCGCTGCTTTCTTCCAAAATGTGACATCATTTTTAATCTGGTTTCGTCATCTCACAGCAATCTTTTAATATTAACTGAAACATCGCTTACAGGAGACGTAACAAACAGTAAAGTCCTCGCTGAACTGCCAAACTTTAAACTTTTTAGAAACAATCGCAGGGGCATGAGGGGGGGGGGGGAGGGGTACTTGTTCCAGTCAGTCAAAACATATCCTGTACATCTCTGAACTTTGTATCTGATCTAGAAATGAAATGGCTCAACTGTCATGCCTCACCTCATTCGATTTTACTAGGCGTTTGCTACAGGCCCCCTCAAAGTGCTCCAGACTTCTCTTTCAAGCTGAGCAACGTTCTTAATGATATAACAACCAATCACCCTAATATGCATGTCATTCTGTTTGGAGACCAATTCTCCTCAAATCGTTTGGTCAAATATGGACGCTGAAGTGGCTACATCAAAGATATTGAACGAGTTTCTTGAGGTGTGCCTAAACTTAAATTATCCTAAGTGGTCACACAACCAACTCGTGTTGTTGGTAACTGCCAAAATATTCTAGAGCTTGTCGTAACAGATTGCCCCGAAGGCGTCTCATCCATTACGTACCTTCCCGAAATCAGCGACCACAAGGTTATTCAGGTACACTTTGTGGTAAAACCTCTCTTGACCCCAACTGTTAAAAAAACTATTCGTTTATATGATAAGGGACACTATGAAGCAAGTAACCATGACTTAGGGCAGTTTTATCCCAAATTTGAAAGCACCTTTTCTTCTCGTACTGTAGATGAAAACTGGCACATTTTTAAGATGACCTAAACAATTTAGTAGACAAATACATTTCTCTATTTACAATCTCTACTAATTCAGCCAAATCCTGGTTTGGTGAAGCACTGAAGCGATTATAAAATAAAAAGAAACGGCGCTTACGCGCAGCCAAGTCCCGTAACCTGTGTGACTCACATTATGAACATCAGTTCATCTGCCAATAAAGCACTCGTGTTGTTAAAACGCCATCTGCCCCATGCCCCTCAAGGTGTAAAACTACTCGCCCATCAGTCTCACAACAGGTCGAAATTTGAATGTGCATCACCCATTTGGAACCCTCATTAACAATATCTGATCAATCCACTCGATTCGCTTCAAAATCAAGCTACAAGGTTTATTCATTCCAAGTACTCATTTGACATCAGCATATCGACACTGAAAACAGAATCCAAATTATTATTACTCACATCTCGCCACCGCACTGTGTCTTTTTCACAAGTGTTTTTACAGCTCCCTCGACAAGCCACCGTACATTATCCCCCATCTCCAGTCGCACCGGTCTCCCGCAACAGGTTGCTCGCCCACGTGCCCGCACCATCACTTTTTCGTCTCCATTCTTTTTCCGTGCAGCAACAGACTGGAGCGGAAATGACATCACAGCCATTACCTGTTCTTCGACATTTGTGACCACTTTTGACAACGTATAAAACATGGCTTTTGTTTTTCGTGTATATACTCCCCTGTTATGTAATACCCCTTCAATAGGGTCTTTAAGAAATTAAAATGAAGTGAAATGAAAATACCGGTGTCCAGTTTTATCGTTCCATGAAATACGGCTTTTGGATACGGTATAAATCACGCAGGCACAACAACGCTGGTGGCAATATTTTTGTGGCACATTTATTACATAGGCCTACGTAGAGGACAGCAAGCTGCTATTTTGATATTCTTGTCTACTGGCCTAAACCTCTCGTTATACAGTATATGCTATATAACATGCGATGATTTTCTTCAGCCAGAGATTATGTGCACCCAAGAAACGCCTCAATTTATTGTATTTTCACGTAGAGGTGAGAGATATTTGCACCCAGTCTGGCAGAAATTAAACTCACTTTTCGGCTAACTTATGCTCCGAAAGCTAACCCAAAATACAAGCAGAGCGTGCTTTCCTCTGATAGCGGCCATAAATTTCGTCAACCCTCAGCAATCTCATCATCCGCTGAACGCGTCTTCTTTTTTTACATCAGTGATTTCAACTTCCAGCATTGCTGTTCACATAAGCTCACAAATTAAGAAGAGTACGCTCGTACTGCACGTAATGTGAACAAAACAATTGTTTTTGCGTCCTAAAATCACAATATTATCACGTGGTCAAGATGTGGATGAAGGAAGCCGGCGGCGTGCTGGAGATGAAACTTCATACAGCCAGATTTGTGGATGAGGAACGGAAAGTAAAAATACAGCAACATGTACTGACAGTGGCGAATGGGTCGTCAGCCATCGATAAAGTGATGCGTGGCAAGGCGCGTCGGCATTTACACATTCGGCACCGAATATTCAAGCATTATCACTGCTGGCTGCGTTTGTTCGAGAATAAACTCAGGTGTTCGCGTTTGCGTGCTCAAGTCTACCAGATGATCCGGAAATAACCACGACTGCTCTCAGACATTCTGTCGCTGTTTGCGTAAGACATAATTCACACGTGCAGTGGGCCAGCGACATACAGCATACAAAGAATGTTTGTAGCAATGTGATTATAATGAGGGACGCACAAGTGGAGGCGCTGCGGAAATGTTTAAAATGGGGTGTTCTTCAGCATGCAATAAAATCTAAGTACAGTTGACCACAAATGTTTGCGAATAACGTGAGTGCGTCACCTAGAGCCTCTTCATGATATTTCTGCTACGTGAGCGGCGATCGAAAGCAGCACTACGCCCAAGACGCATGTATATTTTAAAGGCCTTACTGCTTTCCCAGTGAACAAGAATATTTCCCACCGTTCACTCTTTTGCGGGATGCGCTTTTCGGCAGCTGTGGATTCATGCTTCAGCATCAAGACAGGAGCAGTCTTTCTGTATAACTGATCAGTCACAATAATTTCAAAACGATAGTTAAAACCCACTATTCGAAGCACGCCATCGTAGGTATTGCTATTAGAGTAGAAGAACCGCACATGAGCGCTTTGCGTGAAAACATCGCTCTGTTGATGTTCTGCGCAGCATGCGGAAAATTGATATCCCTGTGAATAACACGAATACCAGTTTCCAGTATAGCACTGCGCTCGACGGTAGATGACATACCGCTAGGGGGCGTGGAAAGGGAGCCTAGGACGCACTCGCGTGGTCCATAAACTCATGTCGGTGACTGTACATGCCCTATAGCATTTCGCCTACATTGTGATGCGACCGCCGCAGCAGGATTTGCGCGAAAGTTCCGCAGAACGGCCTGAGACAATCTCGAAGTCAACGGATTATTGCGATGACCTCGATGCTTGCGTCGAGCGGTGATAAGGTTTTATATGCGAAGAATTTCTTAGCGAACTTCGGTAACTTTGAGAGTACCTATCTATCTATCTATCTATCTATCTATCTATCTATCTATCTATCTATCTATCTATCTATCTATCTATCTATCTATCTACTATCAATCTAGCCACCTACGACTTTTAGACCACCTCCTGGCCGCTTCGATAATGGTATCGATACCAAAATTGGTATGTCATAACATGACTGTATTACGAGCATAAGTAGCTAGTCATAAAGAGAAATTATTGATATGTATGTCAGGAATGTCATGCTTTACATTTCATGGTCTTGCTGCTCTTGCGGTGGTTTTTTTCACATGACCAATTGCAAAAATGGTACGGTATGACATGACTGCATGAGGAACACAAGCGACGAATCCTAACATGGAAACCATGAAATGCGTGTCATTTAACAACCTGACTACAACCCACACTCATGACGCGCTCACGGCCGTTTCACTTGCTTCACATATACCAAATTTGGTATTACGGGACGTGAATGGATGTCGAAGGTATGTGACTGCTGCAAGCATAATAATCATGAGATGCGTGTCATGTAACATCACTACTTGCCACGCTCAGGATGAGCTCGCGGTCGTTTCGCAAGCTTCACATATACCAAATTTGGTATTGCAGGACGTGAATGGATGACGAAGATATAACTGGCAGACATGATGATCATGAGATGCGTGTCATGTAAGAACATGAATACATCCCACGCTCACGATGCGCTAGCGGCCTTTTTACTAGCTTGATAAGTGGGCTTTAACATCTCAAACACACTATATGATTATGAGAGACACCGCACTGGAGGGCTGCGGAAATTTCAATCACCTGGGGTTCTTCAACGTGCACCCAAATCTGAACGCACGGGCCTACAGAATTTGCGCCTCCATCGAAAATGCAGCCACCGCAGCCGGGATTCAATCCCACGAGCTGCGAGTCAGCAGCTGAGTACCTTAGCCACTATAAACGACCGCGGCATGGCCGTTTCGCTAGCTTCACATATACCGGATTCGGCAGTACGGGACGTGAGTGGATGACGAAGGTATGTGACGAGTGCACGCATGATAATCATGAGATGCGTTCCATGTAAGAACATCACTACATGCCACGCTCATGACGTACTCGCGGCCATTTCACTCAATTTACATATACCAAATTTGGTATTACATAACGCAAAAGGACGATGAAAGTAAATGACACGTACAAACAAAATAATCATGACATGTGTGTCGTGTAAAACACACAACTATATGCTACGCTCGCAGGTCGCTTGTGGCCGTTCACTAACTCCATATATACAAAATTTGGTATCACGCGACGTGAATAGACGAAAGTAAATGACATGTTAAAATATCATTGTCATGACACTGAAGTCATGCACGGCATGACACTCTTGCTCGTAACGTTAATCTTGCTGGTTTTAAAGTGACATACGAACCTTCTTCATTCGTGCTTCGCATATCATCAATTCCTACTATGCGTGGGATTGGCCAATTTTTACCACGAAAGTGTTTATGCTGGGGTTCACCAAGACTTCAATGACGTAATTCTGTGACAAATATGGCATTGTTCGAATTCACATGAGCAGCATGGAAGCAAATCAGCCAGAACAAAAAAATTCGTAATATTAGAGACCCGGGAACCGAGCCCACGACCTCTGGATCAGTGACAATCCAAAGCGCGTGCTCGGCCAACGAAGCTATATCCCTTTACCATTAGCCCCAATTACAGCAAAATATTATTAAATGAAGAAATAGAGCACGTGGCAATTAAATTGCACAAATCGTCACTAGACAACACCGCTATTGCCGCCTATAGCTACGAATAATACCTGAAAAATATTAAGAGGAAAAAATCGGGAAATCACGTAAAAGACAACAATCAGAACTTAACTAGAAAATCTATTCTGTTTCAAGCATTCACAGTGAATATGTTCAGACACAATATGCAGGTGACACTTTTAATAGCTATGATAATCAAGCATGAGGTATTATCAACTTACCTTTTAAAGAAAGACAATAAAAACCTATGCCAATAGAAAATTGCCTGAAAAGGCTCGTTAGGGTATTCATTAGAAGAAAAAAAAACACAGCGTTACCACAGCGTGCCATACTTGAAAAGCGCGTCGCGCAATCTGTGTGGTGAAACGACACCAATACACTGCCATGAGAGCAGACGCTCCGCAAATCAAACGCGAAGCTGCACAACCCTAGTCCGGCTGTAAGGATGTCTCGCGCTCTTCCACTCCTAAAATTTTGTGCTGATTTTGTGTGAAACATCGAGGAGACCTTCCTGGGCAGTCCGGATTGTCCGCAGCATGTGCATTGTAGACTTCCGTAGCAACTTCATTTAGTGCATACTATTGCGATTGAAAGAAACGCGAACAGCAGAAAGCGTTGCTTTCGACTCAGTCCCACTGCGGGGTGCCTTGCAGAATTTGTGCTGTATGTCGGCGTCAACGTAACGCTAGAATCTCACTCGAACTTGCGCTCATCCACTGCATGTGTTTATCATTTCCCACTCATGCCGGGCACTCGGAACACATATGTCCCACAGAACAAGATTTTAAAATGCTATGGTGACGCCAACCAAAACCACAGATTCGCCTAGTGAGTCAAGACATGCCGCAGTTCGACTGAGTCGAAAGCTATGCTTTTCGCACCATTCACGTCTCTGCATCGCTATAGTACGCAGTTACAATTGTATACGTGAGCGGTGCTTGTATCCACGCTTGCGTCGTAACATATCCTATTACTGGCGTGCAGTCTGCGCAAAAGTATGGCAATGATCTGGTGCCCCATACTAGACAGGCATACTGCACGCAAATCGCTGCTGTAAAGCTGCACAGCTGGCGTCGCGCTTCAGTAGGCGCAATAATTATATTTACTTGTACACCTTCACTGGACTCGTAGTTTTTATTACCGATTGCGATTATATCCACTGGCGGCGGAGCTCGGCATTTTTCGTTGTGGATAGAAATCTGTGCATTCTGGATACAACACACCAGCACGATTGATTGATTGATTGATTGATTGATTGATTGATTGATTGATATGTGGGGTTTAACGTCCCAAAACCACCATATGATTATGAGAGACGCCGTAGTGGAGGGCTCCGGAAATTTAGACCACCTGGGGTTCTTTAACATGCACCCAAATCTGAGCACACGGGCCTACAACGTTTCCGCCTCCATCGGAAACGCAGCCGCCGCAGCCGGGATTTGATCCCGCGACCTGCGGGTCAGCAGCCGAGTACCTTAGCCACTAGACCACCGTGGCGGGGCACCAGCACGATTGCCGCATCGTGTTGGAATCTTCACAGACAGTGCTTAGTAATATCTTACTCTTGCTCTGGTTGTTTTGCTTCAGAAAATGGCGCAGTGGTACCCAGATGACTTCTTATGTGAACAGGCGCTTTTTTCACATTTGAAATTCCCAGAGCCACTGCTTGCCATGCTAGCGAGGCACGCCTTGGCAGTTGAAAACAAACTATGTCGTCTCTGGCAGCGAGGGTATACCGCCGAAGGCGTCTGGGTGTGAGATAGGTGGGCTCTCGTCTATACAAGAACCACCATCCAGTGGATATTCCAAGGACTAAAACAAGAGGTGGCTACTATATACAGGAGATGCACGACCCACGCCTTAAGGATCTTCACCCCTAAAACGAACCATTGGATATATCTACACGAATGGATCGCACCTCTACCGCCATGCTGTACTTGAAAGCAGTGAATAGAACGCGGATTCTGGCATTTCGACAGCGGTAGCTGACACTTCAGCTTATACTACGAAGACCATTTATCTCGCTCTTCATGGTTGCTAAAATTCATTCTGACTATATAGGTGCTGATTTCCTCACTGACTTTGGTCGGGTTTACCAATTGTGGAGCACACATATGAAAACGGCTTGATCCACCCTTCTAGTGCTGGAGCGTAACTTTTAAATGCAAAACATTTCTTTGCGCACTGCAAGCACTTTTGGCACTTTATCTATCTATCTATCTATCTATCTATCTATCTATCTATCTATCTATCTATCTATCTATGTATCTAGCCACTTATTTCAGGGTGCTCTCGTGATCACCCCCTTTACTTGTCGTGAACCAAAATTAGTATTTAGGAGGGCAACATGGTTTGACAATCAGGACGCACTGGTAATATCACAATGCCGTCGCGTACGTAATCGAACACTTTACGCCAGAGAGCGGCCCATGCCCTCGGGCGAGTATGTGCCACAGGTGATTGACATTTAGTACCCGAGAAGGGCGAGAACACACGTGGGTCATTTTAACAATGAGCGTTAAGAAAAATCTGACATCAGCAGAGTTGACTAGACGAATGCAAAGAAGAAATGTCAGAGTACCAGCTGGAATTCTGCGTGGCAATCAAGTATTCTACCGCAGAGCCACGCCAGGTCTCGGAACTACCTTTGAACTAGACCCTAATGTTCGTGGAATGTCAACTGTGCTTGAGAAGAAGAGTTCATTCAGTGATTACTGTTTAATGCGGTAGTGCATGATAGGAGTACCTTGTATTTAGAATACATGACACATTTTAGAATACACGCCACATTATTTAATGTATCGCAAATACAGACACACATACTCTTCTTGCAAGATGTTTTGTGATATATATACACGATACCAAAAGAGTATCTAAGATGCGCGTATCATAATTACTGCCCAGTCCTATTCCTTCGCTAACTGGCAAGGTTGAAGTGATGAAAACGCAATGATGACCAATATAGATTCACATTTTAGACTCAAATTTGACACTTCCTCATGGTGGCCAATCGTACAGCGCCTATGTTATTGCTTTCATATTACACGAGCACAGTGCTTTGCTCACCGGCAATGGTCGTATCCGTTGGCTGAACAGTGACGTCGATGTTGTTAGGGTTTGCATAGTTCTGCCGTCGCTGCTGGCGGTGTTGGCAGGAGCCGTCGCAGCTGTTGCTCGCCAATGCTCTGTCCGTACAGACACATGTATTTTTAAGCACGTAGATAACAACACACTAGAGACTTCCCACCTAGTTGCGATGTTCACCAATCCAGTGGCAACAATCAAAGTGCTAAGGCAAATCCCGATGACAGCAAAGACCAGCAGAAGCGCAGACACGTAGTTATTCTTGCTCAGAAGATCCGAGAACTGGTAGCCTGCAACAAACTCACATAGGAAAGTACAAATTGCAGTTCAGTGGTGCACAAACTAGTCTAGAACCAGTGCCCCCCAAATCAACGCTAACTAGTTAAGGCTGTCTTCGAAACGAAGTTGTCCGTGTTTAAAAACCACACAAACATGCAAATATTTAGTGCGCCAATTAAATGTCATCATTATAGTGAGCATATTTTATGCATGTCTGCTTTTATGTATGATCTTGCTGGATCTGATTCCATTCTGTTCATCATTCTATAGTTCAATCTAACTCAATTACTTCATCTGATTCTTTTCACAACGTAGGTATTCATTTCATTGCCATGCCTGTCAAACGCATTACGTGGTCGCCTGAATCCATATATTTCGCTTAATATATTCAACTAGAATATCAGCCACGCTTTCTCGCTGTCTAACTCAACGTGGTAGCTTAGCGGGTAGGCTATAGCGCTGCTTAGCACGTGACCATGGCTTTGGTTCCCGGCTGCAGTTTTAGGGGTGAAGCTCCTAACGGCGTTGGCATGTCCGCCGTTGTTGTCCGTCGTAGCCATAGACGAGTTGATATATAGTATAATATATTTATGGTCGTAGCCACCTCTATGGCAATGGCGATGGCGCTGTGGTACTCACACAGCTAGTACTCGGCTCGCTCACTAGATGGTGCTGCGGGGCTCACTCCGCTCGCACCGACTGAGTAGCAGACGACATCCGTCCACAAAAAAAGATAAATCTAGTATTGGATTCACTAAGTATTACGGTTAGGTGGCGTTAGCGCCGCCCGATCTAAAGGGTACAGCCATATCAATCCATCCATTTACTCCGATGCATGCGCTAAAGACTGTTTCACATACGAGCGATTTTGCCCGAAGAGCGGAGCGGCAGCCGCCGCGCGAGCCTAAGATGGATCTCGGTCACGAGCACTTCACTTCACTTTATTACCTTAAATACCCCTCAAGGGGGTGTTGCATAAGAGGTGCGTTGTACAGAGATGTAACTAATGCCACAATTTATTAACGAGACAGGTACATAGATACACTTTGAACAAAATGTGATGCACAAGTGATAGAAACGATGTCGCAGGGAAGGCCATTCCATTTTGCAGTTGCGCATCCCGGCTGCGGCGGCTGCATTTCCGATGGAGGCGGAAATGCAGTAGGCCCGTGTGCTCAGATATGGGTGCACGTTAAAGAACCCCAGGTGGTCGAGTATTTCCGGAACACTCCACTACGGTGTCTCTCATATACATATTGTGGTTTTGGGACGTTAAACCCCAAATATTAATCAATCGTCAATTCTGCAGCTGCCCGGCAAAAAAAAAAAAAAAGATGCAGAAAAGGTAGTGGTGCTGAAACGGGGTCGGGAGACTTGAAGTGGATGACCCGAACGGGGGAAATGCGCGTGGCGGGAGCGATGTAAGGAGGTTGGCTGAAAGAACTGTGATAAAGTTTGGGGTAAAGTGATATTGTTGCGATTCTGTGGCGGGACGAAAGAGTGGACAGCCCAGATTCATTTTTAAGAGATGACACACTGATATCATACGAATAGGAAGAATGAATGAAATGCGCAGCATGATTTCACAATGCTTTGATGGCCTTTATTATTAAGTAAACTTGGTGAGGGCTCCAAATGGGTGACGCGTACTCAAGTTTGGGTCGTATTAGTGATTGGTAAGCCAAAAGTCTTACGTGATAGGGTGAGTGACGCAGATGGTGTTTTAAAAATCCTAATGACTGGTTAGCCGATGAAATGATAATACTAATATGCGGGCGCCAGGTAAGATCAGGGGTTAGTGTTACGCCGATGTATTTATAAAGGTCCCTTGTTTCGACAGGTATGTTAGCGATTTCATAGGAAAATAGGAGCTGGTTTTCGTGGCGGTGAAAGAAAACTAATTTACATTTTTTTATGATTAAGGGTCATTAGTCAGTGGTTACACCAGTCTAACACATTATTAAGGTCATTATGTAGAGAAATTTGGTCAGAAGTGTTATTAATTTTTGTAGATAACACAGTCGTCAGCGAACAAGCGAATGTTGCATAGTAAATTGTTAGGCAAGTCGTTGATACAACAGCGGACCGAGGGCAGACCCCTAGGGCACGCCGGACGTTACAGGAAGCGAGTTAGACTGGACATTGTTAAGGGAAACAGATTGGGAGCGGTTAGTCAGAAATTGACTAATCCAGTTTAGAACGTCGGGTGGTAGATTCAGTTCAGAAAGCTTCATTAGTAGGCGCTTGCGGGGTACTTTGTCAAACGCCTTGGTGAAGTCGAGAAAGATAGCATCTGTGTGTAGGTTAGTATCGAGGTTAGTATGCAGGTCATGAAGAAAAAGGGCTAATTGGGTTTTGCATGAAAGGCCTTTTTGAAATCCATGTTGTGAGCGATTAAAAAGCGGTTGGAGTCAAGGAACTGCATGATTTGAGAGTATATGATATGTTCCATAAGTTTGCAACACACACTGGTTAGTGATATGGGGCGGTAATTTAGCGGACAGTCTCTGTTACCTGATTTAACAACATACATTGCACAGATAACGAAGAAAAGCTGTTAATTGCAGGCCCCAGTGCAGCAACATATTTCTAGAGGCATGAAACTAAAATACACGGTTGGAGACTACTAATTGAATGTCACTGTTTTCTGACTGCGAAGATGTGTTGTGTGAAATGATGTGATACTTTGCTTTCCTGCTCACTACCGCAGCATTTATGGGCGCAAACTCCCGTTAAAACAAGAATTGCTCCGTAGTCCTCGATATGATACATGCACAAGCTTATTATAAGGAAGCCAAAAAACCGAGACAACGAGTGTATCACGTATATCATGCTGCCTGCAGTTGGTGAAACTCTGTCTGAGGTGGTTTACTGAACCATTGAAAAACCTAAGAGGCTTAGTATTTAGGCTAGAAACATACAAATCCGAGCGCCAGAAGATATGTAAACCATTGGGAAAATCTCAATGAATCGTGTGCTCACACAAACCACAGTGTGACCGAAAACAGGGCTGAAGCTCACCCCTGAGGCTTTTTATAAAAACGTTTATTGTGACTGGAGCGAACAGGCACAGAACTTTAGGCATGAATTTTGCGAGGTGTATATACTGGGCTGACACAAACCGCGTTCTGCGTTCCAAAAATCAATCGCTGAAAGCAAGAGCAATGAATCGGAGAAACACTGGAAGTTCTGCGTAAAATACCCTCGCCGTTCTTAATAGCTCAAAAATCTGTCGGATAAATCAGTACCAGCAAACTCTTGCATTTGCTTCTTTATTCATTGCCAGTTGTATGAGCGCGGAACAAGAACCATGCTTTAAAAAACCAGAAGAAAACAAAAAGCGACTGAAAACCCTGTTTATTTATTATAAAAGTCACGTTACACATAGTTCAATCAGTGTACAGACGCGTCAAAGTCGAGCGGCAATTGAAGAACCTCGCAGCAAAAGGGCGCCAAAGGCAGGATACTTGGAGCAAACCGTAGTTTTTTGATACGACTGAAAACAGCGGTTAACCGGCGCCTTCCGCGGGCAACACTGTTCGCCAGAGCGGGTCAACGTTACTAGATAGCTAATCTAGTAACGCTAATCTAGTAAATAATCTAGTAACGTTGGAGCGGGGGGCATCGCGTAAGATCAGCGCAAGGAGGATCAGCGGTGCGTGTGAAACGAACGCGCGTCCACGCGTCCTGCTGCCGCTCATCGTCGCGACCGCCGCCGCTGTCACCCGCATGTGAAATAGGCTTAACGTGTGATAGGAGACCGCTAGAGGCGCAGCTATAAAATGCGTTCGCTCAAGGCGCACCTCCTGTTTTGCCGGCAGTCGGTGGTTGTGTTCCAATTCTTAGACAGTACGTAGACAGTCTACGAAGACTGCTTAGAAGACAGCATCGAGCCCATGCTGTCTGAGAAATGGAACATATTTAAACGGCCTTTACGCAACAATGCGCTACCTCGCGTCGAGAAAAAAAGCTAATATAAACAAACGTAACAGTTGTAATTTCTGGCCTATTTCGTGTTGAAATAAAAAGCAAATACAAGTTACTCACATTGAGCGTTCGGGAAAACGTCTGTTTGTGTTCAGACGACCATTCCGGCGAGATTTGATCTATCTGAGCAATTCGCTGAGCCGTCATCTTGTTTAGACAGCAAAGTAGCCTGCATCCACCTGCATCGTATTTGTCTACGATGCGGTTTTCCCGGAGGTGTCTATTTAGCCGGCTACATGAAAATTGGAATGGGACTTCAGATGGCCGCCATCCATTTAGCTGTCTATTTAGCCGTGTACGGTGAGTATTGGAACACAGCTTGTGTGCTTCGAGTATGAGCGACGAAGACGGTGGAGCCGAAGGCTCGGAAAGCACGCGCTGCATTGAGAGCCCGTGAAGCTGAAGCTGCACGGAAGCGCCGGCAAGATGATTCTGAGCTGAGAGCCAATGAAGCGGAGGTGAAATGCACACAAAGTGGTTGCCATGCCTTCACATGACGATCGACTGGGGAAAACTTGCGCAGGCTTCACGGTTTATCGATGTACCTCCGAGCTTCATCCACTCATCGTCATGACCGCGCACAAATAAACTGTAATATAGTTACTACTTGAATAACGACTTTGCACCGAAATGAGAATGGTGGAATTCGTTTCACCGTGACGAATGTTGCCCTCAGAGATTCAATCTGGAACACCCATCAATGAGGCCGTGCATAAGTAAACTCAAATCTCGTTAGCCCTTGAATAAAAACTTTCTACAGAAATCAGGACGGAACGTGCTTCATTGCAACAAATGCTGCCCCCAGAGGTTCATTTAAAACACGCACCTCAAAGGCCATGAATAAATAAGCTCTCACTTTGGTAGCCCTTGAATAACAACTTTTTACAGAAATGAGAAGGACGGAATGCGTTTCACCGAAACGGATGCTGCCCTCAGAGATTTATTCAGGGATACACATCTCGGAGGCTGTGCATGAATAACCTAAATCTCGTTAGCCCTTGAATAAAAACTTTCTACAGAAATGAAATGTGTGCCCCGCCGCGGTGGTCTAGTGGCTAAGGTACTCGGCTGCTGACCCACAAGGCGCGGGTTCGAATCCCGGCTGCGGCGGCTGCATTTCCGATGGAGGCGGAAATGTTGTAGGCCCGTGTACTCAGATTTGGGAGCACGTTAAAGAACCCCAGGTGGTCGAAATTTCCGGAGCCCTCCACTACGGCGTCTCTCATAATCATATAGTGGTTTTGGGACGTTAAACCCCACATATCAATCAACGCGATGTGCTTCACGGCAACAAATGCTGCCGCCAGATTCATTGTAGAAAAGACATTTCGGAGGGCTGAAAAAAAATAAGCCTTAAAGGGACGATTTACCGTCCTTTGTTGCTCTTCTGTTCTTTGTCACCATGAAAAACGTACGATGTGAAGTGCGTAAAATGTTAAAAAAATTTTTGTCCGCGTTATGCCTCCTTCCATCAGTGGAATGAATGTCCACTACACTGGTTGGTGCAGGTTAAAGTGAAAAACTGAAACCGCTGTGGTTTTTGGAGGCTTGATCAAGTTTTGGCATCTTCGTCTGGCCGCACCGATGGCGTTTCTGTCAACTAGTGCCGTGCAGTGTGCTCGTCTGGGCACCACGCCAGCGGTGCCGATGTTCGCCTGAGCCGGTCACGACACGAGTGCACGCCACTGCGGCACCGCGGAGCTCGATGGTGGAGCATCGTGCGATGCCATCAGCCCGCGCGCACTGGCAGACGATTCGGCGACATTCTGTCATTGCAGGCGTAATTTACAGCTGGCACTGCGGCAAAACACGGCTGCAGGGACGGGACGGGAAACGTGCGTGAGCTTACATCTTACGACCGCACTCGCACAAGGCTATTTTGCTGCCAAGATTCCACTGGACACCGAAGGCGATGCAAAAAATTTGCGTAACCCTCGTCAAGTTCGTACAGAATCAACGCAGCACAGCCGCCTGCAGAACAGACGCGCACCCACTGGACGCGTAGCGTATCACAAGTGTCTCCTATTGTTTCATTTACTGTTGTTTGTTCTCTGATTATAAGTACACATAGGATGCTGTAAATTGTCGTCTGCTAAGCGGCGGCTCTCGCATGCAGCGCCGCTGTAGCAGATTCTAGGTTTGTGGTTCACACGTTCGGCTGGCGCATAGCAAGGTGTGAAACTCGGGTGGTGTTTGGCGTAACTTTCCTTCCAGTTGCACGCTAGGGCAGCTCAGCCGAAGATGCCTTTCGTTATTAATAAAACAAATACCTTAGTGGTCGTTTTAGGCAAGCACTCACTTTTTGTTGTTCTCATGAGCGGCGGTTGACTCCGTGGTCCCGTTTCTCTGCTGTTTGCAAGCAGGTATACAGGCAGGTGATGGACGGATGGTTGTATCCGGCTGTGTCCTTTAGATCAGCTGATGGCTCACGCTACCTAGCCATAAAGTTAAGTGCTATCACTACGTGTTAAAGGATTGAATTTCACTCGCGCCTCGATTGCAGCCACCAATCAGTTAGCCTCCTCCTGGTTATTTCTACCCGTTTAAAGTATATTTTGCCTTCACTGTCCCTAAACCCCAATGAGGACACACTGCTGGCAGCGCCACAAGGCGGCTAATTGAAGCTCGAGAAAGAAAAGCAAAAATTGGTATCTGGCACAACGTAAATCTCCCTCAAGTACATAAAATAAAGTTTCAAGTTAACTGTGTTTATTATTCAAGCAAAATTCTTGTCCTACTAGTATTTTCTTGCCCTACTAATAGATTGTCAAGATTGACCACATTCGCTGTTGGGTGACGCTTGGATGAATTTTTATCTAATTTCAACATTAAGTTAAAACAATAATTCATTTTTTTCTGGCACGAAAACATGCTCGTTGCCACCGATGTGATGAACAATCTTTTCATTTGCGCCACAATTAAAAAAACAGTAGGTCGCTTTATTCTCGTTGCCCTTGAATGAGGTTGAAAGAAGCCACCCGCCGCAGTGGTCTAGTGGCTAAGTTACTTGGCGGCTGACCTGTAGGTCGCGGGATCGAATCGCGATTGCGGCGGCTGCATTTTGGATGGAAACGAAAATGCTGTAGGCTTGTGTGTTCAGATTTGGGTGCACGTTAAAAACCTCAGGTGGTCGAAATCTCTGGAGCCCTCCACTACGGCATCTCTCATAATAATACGGCGGTTTTGCGACGTTGAACCTCACATATCAATCGAAAGTGGCCACCCGCTTAACGTCCCTAGATGGTCCGTACGCAATCCTTGCATTGTTTCAAAACAGCTGAATACATTCATTTGCGAATTCAGACTTAAAATGTTTAAGTGTCCTGTTAATATACAGTGTGTTCACTTTCACTTCACTCTGTTCATGTGCTGATGGGCTTGGTGCGTCGACGTGATCAGGAGTGCCATTACGGCCCCGCTCGCCAGCTTTTCAAGTAACTGAATGTGTTCTCTTGAAGTGAACATGCCCACTAAGGCTGTATTCCAATTCTAGACAGCATCGTAGACAGTCTACGTTGACAGCTTAGAAGAGAGCATCGATCCCATGTTGTCCGAGAAATAGAACGCGTCTGAATAGCGTCTACCTGATGAGGGGCCACCTCACGTCGAGAAGAAACAGCTAAGATAAACAAACCTAAATCTTATTTCTTTAGCCTATTTCATGTTCAAATCTAAAAAAAATGAACGTTACTCACATCGAGCTTCTGGAGAAGCGTCTGCTTGCGTGTAGGTGATCATCCCGGCGAGATCCGATCTATCCGAGCGATACGCTGACCCACCATCTCGTCTGGACAGCAAAGTAGCCTTTATCGCTTTTTTCTACAGATGCCGTCTTCACGGAGCTGTCTATTTTGCCGGCTACGTGGGAATTGGAATGGGACTTAAGATGGCCGCCATCTACTTAGCTGTCTATTTCGCCGTCTACGGTCAGTATAGGTGGACACATCGTAGCTCCCCAGTCCGTGGCAATACTGGGGCTACAAACAGCAGTGAAAGATAACGTATGAGTATGCTGTAAGCTGAGATGTGTCAACCATTTGCTTTCCAGACGTTTGAGACGAATTTTTACAGCGAAAGCTGTATATGGCAAGGAGAAATGAAAAACGGCCCAGCAGCGCTGTCACGAGCGGGAAAAGGAGGAAGTGATTTTAAAAGAAAAGCAGAGAAAAGTGATTCCCGTTACTATCTCTCAGGGGGAGGACACCTCAACAGTAGCTCACGAGGGATGGGGATAGAGAAGGGAATAAAAGGATGGGATTAGAAGATACAGAGATAGAGAAAGAGGAAGGAGAGAGCAATGCGGGGGGACAGGGAGCGAAGGAAGTAAGGAGAAGACAGGAAAGAAGGACACGGTTGCAGAAGTCCGAGGACGGGGCACATTCATTGGCTGTGTTATCAGTTACAATGTTCGCAGAGTCGTACCCAAGCACGCGCGCCATTGGCTGCGTTGTGAGTAACGTAAGTCGTCTATCCCGTCGCAGCCTTGGCGGCGAGCACGCGCGAGTTTCTCCCGAGACCTTGGCACATGAGTCTGCCACTGACAACTCTAGAAGAGTGACGGCAGTGAAAACGTGAAAGAGCTCAAATTCGTAGGGCCGAAGGTGCAGTCTGGACACAAAAACAGGCCTGGGAGGCCAAATGCCAGCAGGACCTGCGTGCCGATGATCCGGCTGCTTTACAAGCCGTGCTAAATCGCTAACGGGAATGCAAGCGCCGGTGGCGGGAGTATCCTGCAATCAGCGCCGCTGAGTTAGGTCACGGTGTCAAATGCATGCAACAACGCGCCGTCGCGGCGTCAATGTGATTAGGGAGGGGACATGACCAGGTGGTCATATAGGCTCTCTAAATGTGATGATTGCGGAGCGCGCTCACCGAGGCGAACGCCCGCTTTCGGCGGGAGTTTCTGCAGTGGCCCATTCGCTTCGAATGCAACGTTTGTGACCGCCTGTGGTTTGAGAACAACCACTGCAAGTACGCATTGCGAAAAACATTTACCGCTCATTACACTCCATGGCCTTGATCATGCGAGGCACAATCTGAGGCATGTGAAATAAACACTGTGATAAACACACGGCAAACGTGTGTTTAACCTTATTAGAAGCACGAACATGTAACCAATAATTGTGAAAGGCATCAGTGCCCCATCGGGTTGAACCCACTGGTTAACACAGCAGCCGCAAGTTTCAACTTTCGTGGGTTAACAATTTGTACGTAGTGCATGGGTGGTGATTTTTTTTCTTCCTCAGCCTAGCACTCTGCTGGTGGCCTCATAACTTTTAAAAATGCTACATTCTTGGCTCGACCAGCTTAACGTACACCACTACATATTGCCAGCAAACAGCGTGTGTTTAATCGGTGTTTAAACTGCTCGGATAAGGTAAAACAAACTGAAAAAGTAGACAGGACGAGCGCAGCAAGAATATGACTGCGCTCGTCCTGTCTAATCTTTCGTGTAGCTTATTCTCCCCTATTTTTACCTGAGTTTAAATGCCGTGCCAGCTAGCCCTTCAACACGTTCTACTTGAGCGCCTTTCCACAACGCGACTCTATCGAGCCTATTTTGAATCCTTCATATTGCCATGACGCAGAAATAGCAGCAGTAAAATACAGGACAGCTCACTTTATTTTACCAATGCACTTGCAAGCTGATCGGGTGACAACCTCGTCTTTCTCTCTCGCTGCACGTGCTCTTCATTGTCCTTATGTGCTGCATGCGGAATGCGGCATTTGCATCACTCCAGAGAAAACATGGTCCCGGTGTTCTACTACAAGACATGGTGCAGTATATGCAAATGGTGCAAGTCAGTCCGAACAATACGACTTCATTCGCACAACATGCACAATTTCTGGTTTGTACTGGCGAGTTTTCGGAGGACTATCAGGAACAACCACTTATCTATCACCAGCACTACCGGCGATGACCGAGGGCTTCTTGATGGCTATATGACGTCATCACCGGGTGTTTTCTTCACTTGTTCTTAGATTGCTTTACGCTGTTTTGGTGCTTCGCAGCATGAGCTTGTCGTATTGGCCTTGCCATCTCCTGCGTTATTATCCGGTGCATCGTCAGTGGCGTTCGATTGACCCTAGAGGTCTCTGAGAAACAGTCTTTAAAGTGGCGAAGAAGATCTACCAGATGCTGTTTATCAGCTGGTGATAAATTTCTGCCCACGTCGATAAGTGGTGGGGCTGACGCGGCTTGCGACTCGTCCTGTTGCGCTGCCACAGCAGTCACCGAGTTTGGCCATCTCGTTTAAGTAGGCAACTGTAGTGCCTTGTGTATTGTGTCGTAGCTCGTTACTAAAATTGATCAATAGGACATCCGTCTGACCGCACAAAACTCTGACAATACTTCTCGCAATTGCAACACCTCGAGAGAGTAAAAGCATCGATTCTTGTTCTTCGCGTTGCACATTACAGAAACAAGGGGGTCCGATGGCGGAGTACGGTCCCGTCGTCAAGAAAGAGAGAAACGAGATAAAAGAAAGGCAGGGAGGTTAACCAGATGCTAGTATGCAGTATACCCTACGCTGGGGTTGGGAAATAGGGGGTTGAAAGAGATTAAGAAAGAGAGAGAGTTAAAAAAATAAGAGCAAAAAACGCGCCGTGGCTTTCGGTGTAGCGCTGTATTTTGATCTACGGAAAAGATGAGTACACTGTTCTGTATATTAATGAAGAGACCGTATTCACGCAAGAAATCTATCTCTAAGATTGCCTGCTTGCAGCTCTCAAAAAGAATAACAAACGTTGGAGGAAGGATAAATACCCTATGTTGATTCTTGTGGTGCACTTTCTAGTAGGTGTAAGTAGCTGCGTTACAGCTCCTCTAATCAGCGGTCTTGTCCAATTTATTCACGCATTTTTGAACTTGTCTGCAGGTTTTGATGATGATGTGTACTCCCTAATGGCGCAAGGGCCAATCGATGGCCAAAGAGCGCCATTTCAGTATACAAGAGAGGTGAACAGTAATATGGTATGTGGCCGTATAGAGCCTTACAACTCCTCGCGCTAACACGAGTAAATACATAGAAACATTAAAACCATGACAGTGAAGGTAAATATGTGCAGTGAAAATGAAAGGTGACATGTCGTGATGATAAAACTATGGTAAAGATATAGCCACCACAGCCGTGGCCTCAGTAGTGATGTCGGCTTGGTATGAGGTGAAAGTTATGTAAAGTGTTTAAAAACACAAACAGTCCTTTGAGTTGAAAAAGCGGATCCATATTGATGAGCATCACAGGGTGCAGTAGGAGCTGCTGTCGGTAGGGTTGTAAAAGTGCGTTTTTTTCTTAGAGCATTTAACTCACTGCACTGGATTAGGATGTGGAGAACCGTAAGCAGCTTTTCACATCTCTAGCACAATGATTGATCGCCACCAGACAAAACGTATGAATGTGCTGAGTGAGTTTTTTCTATCTGTAGCCTGGTAAATGTGATTTGTGCAAAGCGTGATCTGGATACTGTTGGGCAATTTTCATGTCTCGGTTTGATAACATGCTATTTGTTATCCGTTTGCCTATCCCACAGGCGCGCCCCACTGCAGTGCTCTATAAAATAGTGGCCAAGGTACTCGGCTGCTGACCCGCAGGTCGTGGGACTGAAACCCAGTTGCGGCGGCTGCATTTTCGATGGAGGCGGAAATGCTGTAGACCCATGTGCTCAGATTTGGATGCACGTAAAGAACCCCAGGTGGTTGGAATTTCCTGAGCCCTCTACTACAGCATCTCTCATAATCACATAGTAGATTTGGGATGCTGAACCCCACATATCAACCAATCATATCCCACAGGCGCTGCCAGCACGCCCTGAGCTGCTGTCGTACGAAAGGTTTCATGTCAAGTGCAAGGACGGCCAGGGATGTATTGGCGGGTGCGTAGTCGTGCGCAGGCCCAGCCAGCTGGTCCGTCACTACGTTTCCAGCGATCTCGAGGCGCCCTGGCGCCCAGCACACCAAAACCTGTCGTATGAGAGCATAGATCATGTACGCAAGAGAGTAAAGCGGTACAAGGACAGAATGTTTATGCTGTTTCAGAGTTTTCAAAGCTGTTACGACGCTCAGCAAATCTGTGTATGGAGCCTTTCAATGTTTACAAACACAGGCTCTGATGACACGCGGTTTTCTTCACCGATGTGCCCTAATAGCATCGGTGGACAACAAGAGTTTTACAAAATAGCCAGCTGAATTTCTACAGTTTCCTTCCCTTATTTAGCAACTATAATCAAATAAATGTTCTTTTGAGCTACAGAAAGTTATAAAACATTCCCTTGTACTTTGCGCACGTTCTTTTTATGTGAGAAACGAAAGGAAGACTTTGCTTACCCTTGAAAAGAACATGAAAACGTGCTTTCAGTTCCGGCGTTAGGAGCACGCGTAAATGAGGTGGCTGGAAGTTTTTTGGGGTACAATGCTTGCAACCTTGAAACCATGTATACAACCGCACGTAGCATTTGTAATTCCTTGATATGCTTGACAGCCACAGATATGGCATGGGCTTCTGGAGCGAAGATGCTTGTTTGCGGGTGCAGAGTACCAGATTTTGAAAAGGATGGGCCAACAGCTGCATAGGACACACCACTATGAGACTTTGACACATCTGTAAAGAATTTTCGGCAAGTGTATCTATATTGAAGTTCGAGGAAGTGTGTGTGGATATGTGCAGTAGGTGATTGTTTATAACTTGCACGAAGTAGCTTCCACGAAGTCTGCCACTGCTAGGGGCAGCGGATAAACTGCGAGAGCCATCAACCGGGGCTCTAGAAATGCATGCCTGTTTCCTGAGCGAGGCTCCTCACACATAGTGAGTCTCAGTGAAAGACAGTTGTTGAACAAGGCAGCATTGGACACATCATTCATGTGGAGTGAGTTCGATATTCCTCGTCTGTGTTAACCTTGAGATAGTATGTAAAAGACATGTACCACCTCTGCAGATGGAGTGACCATTCATTTGATTATACGCAAATGCTTTCTATGGGGCTAGTTCGAGAGGCACCCGTAGAAATGCGAATGCCTAGATGGTGAAGAGGGTCGGGCATCTTTAAGGCTGACGGTGTCGCAGACTGATGGGTAATAGCACCGTAGTCTAGGCGCGTACGTACGAGGCTTCAATACAAATCCATCAGACATTTCCTCTCACTACCCCACGTAGTGCGTGACAACACTTTCAGAATATTCATTGTCTTTAAGCAAGCACCTGTGCTTTAAATACTTGATATATGGTATGAAGGTTCGTTTTGTGTCCAATATTAGGGCCAAAAACTTGTGCTCAGACTTTACAGACAGACATTGATCATGAAGGTCAATCTCAGGATTGGAATGAAGGCTCCTCCTCTTCCGGCAGAACAAGATGAAGGAACTCTTTTGCGCGTTCAGTTTAAAACCGTTCTCATCTGCCCATTGAGAGACCTTGTTCCAACCTAATTGAACCTTACGTTCACACATTGAGAGGTTACGGGACTTAAAACCCACCAGAACGTCGTCAAAAGATGTACAGTAAAACATATTTTATGAGGTAGTAAGGCGCAAGGAGTTCACTTTTACTGTAAAAAGTGTACAACTCAAACACCTTCTTGTGGCACTCCCGTTTCTTAGACAAATGTACGGGACGACACAGTACCTACTCGAGCACAGAATGTCCGTTTGAACACGTAGCTTTCTAATATTGCCAACATTCAGCCCCGCACACTGAGGAGTGACAGGTCTCGGAGTATACACTCTTAGAAAAAAAGCTGGTAGTACTTTGGGTTAGTAATGGTTTGTCACATATGTTAGAACCCTGGTTGTAAGCGCAGTTAGTAATGGCGAAGGTGGTAACAGTTACTTCATTTGCGGTTACTAGCAGCATTTAGTAGCTGATACTACCCTAGCCATTACCACCCATTGATAGTAACTATTAAAGGTGTCAAGAAAAAAGTAGTAACTGTTACTACCCTGTTTATTCATTTTGGCATATTATATCAGTGTCTCATTACTACACCACTTTGGGTTATAAAGCGTGATATACCATGAACGCGAAGAACACATAGACCTAACACGTTCGCTATTTTACGCATACACTATGAAGTGAGCGTGCGGTATATATCGCCCCTATTTTGCAGGTGAACGTCTGGCACAGAAGAGCCCTTGTGTTTCAACATAAATTATAGTGAATTTAAACATACAGCACAATTTTATACTACATAGTTACTTGGGTATTGGGACCTACCACAAGACTTTTATTGAGTGTACCGGAGCATAGTGGCGCCAGCTCTGTGCCAGCGTGAAAGAAGACGTTGACGTCCGTGTGGCTTGTGCTTGCCGCGTTCCTGCCTGTACCAGCTTGTTGTGGCTAACGCTTCTTGATTAATAACAAGTGTTTCTACGTGAACTTGCTCGTTGCATTTGGTGGAGGTGCTGATTCTTCTGCCACATGCACTGCTCGTGTTGTGATTCAAGGGATTCTGTACATCGTTGAATTTGTCGTCCTTCCGCATGCGTCTCATGAAATCATCCTGGGATGGAACTTTTTTTCCGCTAATCATGCGATTGTCGACTGCACCCGTGCAACAACTCGTTTTGTTTCCGTTCAGCACGACATTCATAGATCTCCCTTGCTCACCTAAAAAGGTGACCGTCGCCACTGACGTCCTCATCTCTGCTTTTTCGGTTGCCGTGGTCTCTATTTTTTGCAACTCCGTCCCTGATTCAACTGCCCTCTTTATACCGTCGCAAGAATGCGCTCGTCGCCGAAACCTTGTCGTCCCGTTTGCCGTCATAACACTTGCCGATGGTTCCAGTGCCATGTACATGTGCAATCTGTTCCCTTGTCCCGCTACCTTATTACATGGCGAATGTATTGGGATGCCATTTTTCCTTTCGATGCCCCTTCCGATACGACGCCAATGTCCGTGGATGCTGTCACGGCTGCCACGGCTTCCTCACTACCTGACGAAGACGTTCTGGAGTGTCGCGCAGCATGAACACCGGGCTTGCGCAAGACCAGCGCAATCAGCTCATTCAACTACTTGACCGTTTCCGCACCTCCTTCGACCACGGACAACCTCTCTTGGGACGCACGTCAGTTGTCACTCACAGTATTGATATCGGTCATCATAATCCACTTCGTCAGCGCCCCTACCGCGTCTTGAAGGCTGAGCGTGACGTCATCACTCAACACGCCGATGAGATGCTCCAACGTGGTGTTATTCAACACTCGCACAGTCCTTGGGCTTCGCCAGCGGTCCTTGTACGGAAAAAAGATGGCTTCATTAGGTTTGGCGTGGATTACTGGTGACTAAACAAGATCACATGCAAGGATGTTTATCCCCTGCCACGCATTGATGACGACCTGGTTTGCCTTTAAGGTGCGGAGTTTTTCTCTTCACTGGATCTGCGCTCTTGATATTGGCAAGTGCCAATGGCCGAACCAGACCGTCCAAAACGGCGTTTGCGACCCCTGACGGCTTATATGAATTTAATGTCATGCCCTTCGGTCTTTGCAATGCGCCGGTGACTTTTGAAAGGATGATGGACAGTGTCCTCAGGGGACTTGAATGGCACATCTGTCTTTGCTACTTTGATGACATAGTTATCTCCTCCGCAAATTTTGAAACTCATCTTTCCCGTCTGGAACAAGTTCTCCAGTGCCTTACAGAAGCCGGGTTGCAACTGAACTTCAAACAATGTCATTTTGGTGCCCGCAAACTCACAATTCTCGGCCACGTCGTTTCGAAAGAATGAATATCGCCGGACTCTGCCAAACTGCATGCCGTTGCCGAGTACCCCAAGCCTACCAACCTAAAGCAGCTCCGTAGCTTCGTAGGCTCGTGCTCGTATTTTCGGCGTTTCATCCACAATTTCGCTTGTATAATCGCCCCCTTAAGTTAGCTTCTTTCCAATAGCGCGGACCTCTCGGGCTGGAATTCCTATTGCGATGTCGCACTCACGATGCTGCGCCGGCTACTCACGTCTCCACCAGTTCTCCGCCACTTCGATCCCAATGCACCTACTGAAGTTCACACGGCTGCTAGCGGTGTCAGCCTCGGTGCCATTCTCGCTCAACGCAAGGATGGCTGCGAATAGTACGTTGTCGCCTACGCCAACCTTACCCCAACGAAGGCAGAGTCCAACTATTCCGTCACGGAAAAGAAGTGCTTGGCTATCATTTGGGCTATAGGAAAATTTCGCACTTACCTTTACGGACGCCAGTTTGATGTCACAGATCACCATGCCTTATGCTGACTAGCGTCCATGAAAGACCCTACAGGTCGTTTCGCTCGTTGGGCTTTACGCTTTCAGGAATACGACAATCATGTTGTTTATCGCTCAGGACGCAGACATTCAGACGCCGATGCCCTATCTCGTTTTCCGCTCCCCACTGATCTTCCCTGCTTACCAACTGCCATCTGCGACTCTTCATCGCCGAGCCTCACCGACATGCCAGTCGGGCAGCGCAAGGATCCCTGGATCAATTCTCTGTTCGAATTCCTCTCTCACAGTTCGGTAGAATCGACTTCACGGTCCCTCTCTCGTCAAGCAAGACACTTTGCTGTCCATGAAGGCTTGTTGTATCGCCGATATTACGAGACGGATCGCCGTAGGTGGCTCCTTGTCATCCCCCGTCATTTGCGCTCGGATATCTGCGCTGCCTTTCACGATGACCCCCAGTGTGGCCACGCTGGAGTATTCAAGACCTACTCTCGCCTTCGTCTAAGATACTACTGGCGCGGCATGTATCGGCACGTTCGCCAGTACGTTCGATCATGTGCCACGTGTCAACGCCGCAAGACGCCTTCTCACAGCACTACAGGCCCTTTGCAAACCTTAACCTGTCCAGCGAGACCATTCGACCACGTCGGAATTGATATTTATGGTCCTCTACCGAACACTCCTTGAGGCAACCGGTGGATTATCGTCACCGTCTATCATTTGACACGCTACGCTGAAACATCTGCCCTGCCTGCTACCACTGCGAAACATGTTGCGTTCTTTCTTCTTCACCATCTGATTTTGCGGCACGGTACACCTCGTGAATTACTGAGTGACCGCGGTCGCGTGTTTTTCTCGAACACCGTCAACGAGCTGCTCAAGGCATGTCGCACTGTCCATTGGAAAACCTCGGCATACCATCCTCAAACCATTGGCATGGAATGGCAGCAGCGACGATGTTCGCTAAAAACCCTTTCTGCTTTTTTGTTCAGTTGGCTGCACTTCTCCACACGTGCCGTTATGCCTGCGCCGTGACTTCGGCGCACCCAAATGCTGCTGAAAAACGCCCGGTCCTGGAGATAACAACGATCCATTCTGCGCCATGTGGCCTGCCTCCATACGTGTCTCCGCAAGGGGACGCTGCCCAAGCCGCCAGAGCGACATCGACCGCATCCAGCATGGCCTACTTAAGCCGCCTTCCGACTTCGCCACAATTCAGTGGGCATGGAGTGGCAGCAGCGACGATGTTCACTAAAAACCCTTTCTGCTTTTTTGTTCAGGTTGGTACTGTACCCTCGCTCTATTCGAAAAGATCCGATAATATCTACCTGCTGCTATTCCCGTGCCCACATGTTTTAGTGTCAGAGTTTTATGACATTGTGTATGTTGTTAAACTTGTTGTACTAGGAGGCGACGCAGAGCTTAACCCTGGTCCCCCAAAACTGGACCCTGCAGCTGAAACTAGCCAAGTCTTGTCTGCAATTAACCGTCTTACTAAACACCTAGACGAGCGACACGACCAGCTCTTGGAATCTATCAATGAGGTAAAAGAAAACCAACGAATTCTTGACACCAAGGTATCCGACTTAACAATGCGTCTTGCCGCTGTTGAAGAAAAAGTAAGTTCCTTTGACGCACTAGATGATGAAGCGAATTTGGACGCGATGATTACGTCAGCTGTACGTAATGAAAGCGCCACACTACAATCACGGCTAGATGATTTTGAAGACAGGGCACGACGAGAAAATTTGGTATTCTATGGAATATCTGATTGCGCGGAAGAGACGTGGGCTGAAGCAGAAGATAAAATTAGGGGAATTCTTTCTGACAAGCTTAAAATACAACTGTCCGATGAAGCGATTAATCGCGCGCACAGATTAGGAGTGTTTGTCGAAAATAAGTGTCGGCCAATCATCGTCCAATTTGCGTCTTTTAAAACGAAAGAGTCAATTTTTTCACAAAAGTCCAAGCTACGTGGTACAAACATTTCAGTTGCTCAGGACTTTTGTAAGGCAACGCGCACCGTACGTAAAAAGTTGCTCGATTTCGCGAAGGCCACCAGTCAGCCATTTTCTCTGAAGTACAACAAAGTTGTAATCGACAAAAAGAGCTATGTGTATTGCAGCATTACCGATCGTGTTGTTGAAATTGGACTAAAGGATGGGCGCTTTCAAAACTGCCGAAGTAATCATAATAGTCTGGGCCAAGCCGGATCGTGTTCCCCAAACAAAAGTGAAGGTCAGTCTTCAACATAGCTAGATGTGCGCACACAAGCTGATGCTATTGAGCGGGAAATTCCCTTTCTCCTTTGTAATGTAAGGAGCGTAATGAACAAGCGTGACGAATTATTATCCCTTGTTCATGCGTGCCTGGCAGATGTAATCATACTGACGGAAACTTGGTTGTCAGCGAAAATTGATAGCAGGGAAGTTTTGCATGGTGCAAAAAACTACGTTCTTTATCGGTACGACCGAGGTAGCCGTTCTGGCGGAGGCGTCTTAATTGCGGTATCAAATGAATTTGTGTCTTTCAAAGTTAATGTCGCTTCTGAACTAGAATTAATTTGTGTGTGCATTCGCCTGCACCACAAAGACTACATTCTTTGTGCCTGCTATCGGCCTCCAAATTCTTCTCCAGGCTTTTCCGAGATATTTCATGATGTTTTAAATAAGATACATATTAGATTTCCTGCTGCAGTGTTCTTTGTTCTGGGTGACTTCAATCTGCCCGATATTTCTTGGTGTTTACCCCAACCAAAGGCTAGCTCCAGCTCGTCTGAAAGCGCATCTTTTATCAGTGTGTGCTCAGATTTCAATCTAATACAACTTGTCAAGTACCCGACCCGTATTACTACTACCAGCTCAACTATTCTAGACTTAGTCCTCACAACTCACCCAGATCATGTTACATCCCTTTCTGTGATACCTGGTCTTAGTGACCATTCAGCAATCCACTTTACTATTCCCAACAGGAATCCCAGACGACAGAAAACCTCCAAAACATTCAGAGACTATAAACGTGCAGACTATGCTGCAATAAATAGGGAGCTTGAAATATTCACCGAAGAACTGTTTCAAAATTTTGATCAGCGTTCTGTAGACAAAAACTGGCATCGGTTCAAATCCAAGGTGTCTGAGTTAGTAGACCACTATGTACCACTGCGTAGAATAACGAATACTGTTCAATCCCCGTGGTTCACACCGACCCTAAAGCGACTACGTAATAAAAAGCAGCGCCTTTTTCGGAAAGCCAAATGCTCGAGGTCAACTGACCGATGGGCTGCGTACAATGAATAAGCCGATGAATATGCGCACGCGCTTGCCGTGGCTAAGCGTTCTTTCTTTGAAGTTACCCTCCCCTCTATGCTTAGAACTAATCCCCGTAGATTTTGGCTAACCATCAACGGAAAAAGTGAAAAGAAAATTGAACTGATGTCTGAAGATGACTGTATGATCCCAAGTGAAATGTGCTGCGAAGCCTTAAATACGGTATCTTCGTCGGTATTTGTGACCTGTACGCCATACTGTTTGTCCCCTTTCCCTGCCTGCAATTATTTACCCATGGATCCATTAATCATAGACTGGGTGGGTGTTGCCAAATTGATAAGGAATCTGAAACCTTCCTCCCCGGAGATATGGTAATAACCCCAAATTATTAAAAAATACTGAAATGTTATCCGCTATAATTCTATCTAAGATTTTTTCACAGTCTCTGGAAACTTCTGCAATACCACAGGATTGGAAGGTCGGGAAGGTGGTTCCTTTGTCCAAAACAGGTAACACTCACAATCCCATCAATTACAGACCCATATCGCTCATCAGTGCACCATGTAAAATTGTTGAGCACATTATCCATAGCCATTTAGTCCGCTTTCTCGAAAACAATTCCTTTTTTAGCAAATTCCAACATGGTTTCAGAAAAAATTACTCCTGTGAAACTCAGTTACTTAGCCTCACTAACGACCTATTTTGCGCCGCTGACCGTTCTTCAGTTATCGACTGCGTATTTATCGCCTTCGCGAAGTCATTCGATACCGTTTGTCATAAACTACTGCTTTCTAAATTAAACTCAATCAATCTAGATGTAAATGTTCTCAAATGGTTGGAGTGTTTTCTAAGTAACCGCACACAATACGTTGTTGCTAATGGCTTTATTTCCACGCACTGCTCTGTTACGTCTGGTGTGCCGCAAGGTTCTGTCTTAGGTCCCCTGTTATTCTTAATTTATATTAATGACTTGCCGAATACACTATCATCAACTATTAGACTCTTCGCGGACGACTGCGTAATTTACAGAGAAATTTTGGATTCCGCCGACCAAAGTGCGCTACAATCTGACCTTAATAAGATTTCTACCTGGTGCGATACATGGTTAATGAAACTGAACACAAATAAGTGCAAAGTAATGCGAGTAACACGTCAAAAACATGATACTACAGCGTGCACTTACATACTCAACCACGACTTTCTAACCAAAGTGTCATGTTACAAATATCTTGGCGTGTACATCTCGGATAACCTTTCTTGGCAAACACACATCGATCATATCACAAGCGACGCTAACCGCATGCTCGGTTTTTTACGACGAAATTTTGCTCTTGCTTCAGCAGATATAAAACTCGTTTTATACAAAACTTTAGTTCGGCTAAAGCTGGAGTATGCGTCGTCGAGCCCCGCCGCGGTGGTCTAGTGGCTAAGGTACTCGGCTGCTGACCCGCAGGGCGCGGGTTCGAATCCCGGCTGCGGCGGCTGCATTTCCGATGGAGGCGGAAATGTTGTAGGCCCGTGTGCTCAGATTTGGGTGCACGTTAAAGAACCCCAGGTGGTCTAAATTTCCGGAGCCCTCCACTACGGCGTCTCTCATAATCATATAGTGGTTTTGGGACGTTAAACACCACATATCAATCAATCAATCAGTATGCGTCGTCGATCTGGGACCCGCATATCAACTCGTTACTTCATGATATCGAAGCTATCCAGAATCGTTCCGCACGTTTCATATTATCAAACTATTTTCGTACGGCTAGCGTCTCGTCCTTGAAATCTTCCCTTAACCTACTTGATCTGTCTGTTCGCAGGAAAATATCACGACTTTGTCTTTTTCATAAAATTTATCACGCCAATTCAACACTCAAAGATTCGATGCTTTTTCCTCCCACTTATCATTCGACAAGAAACGACCATCAGTTCAAGGTTGGCGTACCCAGCCGGACAAACTATTATTTCAACTCATTTATTCCTAAAACCAGCTCGGACTGGAACCACCTCCCCACCTGCATTGCTTGAATAATTAATCCAGCCAATTTCAAGGTGGCTATTAGTGGCCATATTACCTGATTTTTTTTCCCCGCGATTTCCGCAGTTTTGTGTAAATTCTGCTCGGTTGTTCCCGTGTACGGCAAATGTTTTTTTCGCGCCTTTTGATTTTTCCTTTCTGTTATTGTTTGTTTATTTATGTGTATTTCATATGTGTAATCACACTCCTGCTGTATTGTATACCTGTAGAGTGTTTTACCCCCCACTCCTCTCTGTAATGCCCTTGGCCCTGAGAGTAAATAAATAAATAAATAAATAAATAAATTACAAAACGCTTTAATCACACCCTTGGAGATATGCTTGCCATGTACGCGTCTAACGACCACACTAATTGGGACCAAGTGCTCCCTTTTGTAACGTACGCGTACAACTCTGTGCCACAAACAACCACCAGCTTCTCTCCTTTCTTCCTCCTGTACAGACGTGAACCATCATGCTCCATGGACACCATTCTCCCGTACAGACCTGACGTTTCCGAAGCGACGCCCGTTTCCGAAGCAGCTGCTTATGCCGAAGAGTGTCGTCAACTCACTCGTTCGTTTACCGCGCAAGACCAATGGCGCCAGAAAACTGACCACGATGCCTCTGCATCTAGTGCCCACTATAACCCAGGAATGTTGGTGTTTGGCTCTGGGTCCCGTCTACCGCTCCCGGTCTTTCTCCAAAGCTTTCGTTGAAATACCATGGCCCCTACCGTGTGGTGCGACAAATATCTCCCGTTAACTATAAAGTTGAGCCCATTGGTCCACCTTCAGACCAGCGCTGCCGTGGGCGTGAAACGGTTCACGTATTACGCCTCAAACCATGCTATGACCACTCTGCTGCGTCATTTCCTTAGATCGCCAATTTGGCTCTTTTCTGTGCGGGGAGTAATTGAACCGGAGCATAGTGGCGCCAGCTCTGTGCCAGCGTGTAAGAAGACGTGGACGTCCGTGTGGCTCGTGCTTGCCGGGTTACTGCCTGTACCAGCTTGTTGCGGCTAACGCTTTTTGATTAATAACAAGTGTTTCTACGTAAACTCGCTCGTTCCATGAGCCTTACTTTTAAAAAAATTATATGTCATATTTACTTATTATAATAAGGCCACGAAAATGCATTGTGTACGGTGGCCGAAAGAAGGTACCGAACGCATTCTCAGTGCATTTGAATGCTTCACACGGCTAATACATCAGTGCTTAAAAGGTAATAATGGTGGTTTGAAGCACCAAAACAAATATAGCATTTGGAGACACTCCACAGTGAATTAAATGTGACCGTTCTCGGGGCTAATTGTGATCGTGTGGTTATTTTGACTTACCGGTCTTGTTAATTTGCTGTGATTTATTAAGTTTGTTGTAATCGTCTATTACAACGCATGTAGGACTTACTTATGATTCGTTAACTTGTACTTCTCCGCTTCGACAATATCGGAATGACGTCTACATATCTCAGTTGCGTAATTTAAAACAAAATGCATTTTCTTGATCTATGTATATCTTCTGTGTCAATTTTCCGTTTCACGATGATATGTCGAGATGATTCCTCGCATAAATTGTGAGAATCGGAATCAAACTATTTTGAATTAGTCAGCATCCGGGTAGCAAAAGGTAGTAATGGGGCAAGAAAGGTAGAAACGGCGGCAGTCACTACCTCTTCCATTCCACTTACTAACTCTTCACTAACGTGGGTAGTAAACAGGTCGAAAAAAATAGTAATGGTTGCAGCTAGTAACTGTTTACTAACGTCGGTAGTAAACAGGCAGCAAAATGGTAGTAATAGTCCAAGAAAGGTAGTAACCACTGCAGTTACTACCTATAAACTTGCAGTTGCAACCGTTTTACAAACTATTTTTCAGTGTATGCCAAAGCACCAAGTTGTATCATAGGCCTTCTCCATATCGAGGAACACAAAAAAATGTTTATGGGTGAAACCATCATGAATTTGTGCCTCGATACGGACAAGGTGTTCAGTAGTGCATTTAACCTCTCGAAACCCGCACTGATATGGGTCAAGTAGGCTGTTTGTTTCAAGGAAGTGCATCAGTCGCCTGTTTATCAATTTCTCAAAGACCTTGCAAAGGAAACTTGTCGTCGCTGTGGGCCTGTGCTGAAGATTGGTCCTTACCCTGTTTAAGGATCAGAATAATGATGGCTTCTTTCCAAGCGGAAGGAATCTAACCAGAAAACCAAAAGCATTATATAAGAAAAGGGGAGTTTTTTGGGGGGGAGGGGGTTTTCATGGGGCAGGCGTTTCAGCATCTGGTATGCTATACGGTCGGAACCTGGGGCAGTTTTGTTACAGCAGTTTAGCGATGCTTGCAGCTCAGCCAAGATTAAAAGCTCATTGTATACGTCGCTGTTTGTGCATTTGCGTTTTATTTTTTTATTTTTCTATTCTTTCTTTGTAACGTTGGAACGCGTAACTGCAATGGGATGATCTGGAGACCTGTTCAAAGTGTGCATCGAGGGAGTTCACTTGGCCTTTCAAATCATTGCCTTGTGTGTTTTTAGAAGAAGAGGATGTGCTTTTCGTCCTACTACCCTACTGACCATGCTGCATCCTGTTGCCTCCTGTGTATATGAGTTGATGCCAGATAGAAACTTCTGCCACCTCTCCCTTCTGGCCTATCAACGCGTTGTCCTGCCTTGAGACTTGGTGTTTTTAAAATTTACAAGGTTCTCAGTGGTCGGTGAGTCTTGAAGACGCTTCCATGCTTTCTTTTGTTGTTTGCGCGCATTGAGACACTCACTGTTCCACCAGGGGACACGTCATTTTTTGGGTAGTACAGAACTTTGTGGAATACCCTGAGCTGTAGCTTCCTCAAAAAAAGCAGTCAAGTATTTACAGCTGGATCTAAGCTAGAACCGCATATGTCAGTCCAACTTGAGCCATTTGGTAGTGCAGGGTATCCAGATGATGATAGTTCACTCAAAGTTGTAGAAAAATTGTCACTTCGATAAGGAAAATTCATGACTTTCCATGTGACTATGAGAGGAGCGACGGAGAGACAATTCTAAGGTCTATCGGTGAGTAGGTATTATTAGCCAGACTATAGTATGTTGGTTCTATTTGATTGAAGAGACACGCACCAGAATAAAAAAAGAACTGTTTAATAAGGCGGCCTCAAGCATCGCAGTGAGAGTCGCCCCATAGGCTACTATGTGCAATAAAGTCCCCTAGGACAGTATACAGTTCTGGAAGATATTCGATCAGCGACTGAAATTCATGTTTGTTCATTTGGTGGTGTGGAGGTATGTAAATACTGCAAATTGTTACGAGTTGGTTGAAGATGACCGCTCAGACAGCTAATGCCTCCAGGGATTTCTGAAGGGGTAAATGTGTACAGGCAGCTCCTTGATTGACTATTGCAGCAACACAACCAGATGACGGGACTGCATCCCCTCGGTCCTTACGAAAGATTATGTAATTACGTAGGACGTTTGTGTGTTTTGATTTATAGTGTGTTTCTTGCACACATAGCATTTTGGGGTACTTTTGTGTAAGAGTTCTTGAATACCATCGAGGTTTCTCAGCAGCCCTTTGACGTTCCACTGTATTGTATGGGTCATTTTAAAGTTGTGTGGTGCTATGTGAACAAAAAGTGTTACCTTAGGTTACTGGACCTTTTGGGGGCCTCGTAACTCTTTTTTTTGGGGGGGGGGGGACGCTCCAAAGTGTTGCGTTTATCCTTCGCGGTCTGAGGCGCCGGAAGAGGGGGACTTGTATCCACCACCTTTTGCGAGGTGGTGGATGGTGACTGATTAGCAGGCCCGTTCACAGAAGTTTTGGGCCTAACTGCGAGTGAAGTGGTGCGGGGTCCAGCAGACTCTGAAGTCTGTTTAATCTGTTTGGCAGGAAGTGGAGCGGCACAGGCTACTCCAGCCATGGACGCTGATGGCGCAACCGCGCTCACACTCTGACCCTCGCGGGTGCGAAACATGTGGCGTGGCGCCCTGGCGCGTCACACCTGCAAAGGAAGGAAGGCGTTGTTTATGAATAGAGAAGCGCTGGCACGCCTCTTGAAAAGTCAGATTGAGTTTTACTGTAGGCTCAAAGATTTGTTTTTCTTTCTTCCAAAAAGGGCACGATCACGAGCAGGCGGGATAGTCTCCTTCGCAATTTTCACAGCGGGCTGCAACGGTACAATTGTCAGACGAATGTTCGTTGGAGCTAAATTTTGCGCAAGTAGCACGCCCTCTGCAGCCTTGCGACCGATCTCCAAAGCGCTGACATTTGAAACACCTACGAGGATTTGGTATGTAGGACCTTACACGAAGCTTGCAGTAGCCAGTCTCAATTGATTCGGGTGAGTTACTGGTACCAAAGATGATAATTAGATGTTTCGTTGGTGTTTCTTTGTTGTATCTTTTCATCACTATATTTAAAAAATTTTCTACATTCTGGGCTTGCCAACTTTCCAAGAATTTACTCTCTGATAATTCAAAAAGGTCATCATTTTAGACGACACCACAGACTGTGTTCGTTGATTTGTGTGGGCCCACAGAAACAGGGACATCCCCAGACGCTACCAGTTTAGGTAAGTTTTCGTATTGGAGCTTGTCGCGAACCTCCAAAAGGAGTTCGCCGGTTCCCAACTCGGTTACACGATACCGTGGGCCTATTGCTTCAGTAAGCGTTTTCGAGACAATAAAAGGTGAGATTGCTCGGTCTGTTTTGTTTTCTTCCTGACCCGACACGACATAAAACGTGGGGAAGGACTGCTTTGGTCTTGAAAAAACGAATGGTTCTTCGGTGCTCCAGCTTTTCGGGTGGTGATCAGGAAGGGGGGGGGGGACATTGGCCATACTGATTGTGTAAAGTTCGGCGGCGATGGTGGCCAATCACCACCGAGCCGAACAAGGGGACGCTAAAAGGTTGAATAGTAAACACTAGAATATGTCAGCCATGCACCGCCGCTATAACCAAATCTAACTACCTAAGGTTGGGCAACTACACAGGGTTAAACCTCGCCGCCACGAGATTTGGAAGTAATCAGAAGAGAGAAGATGACAGGACAGATAGAAAAGCAAGAATTGACAATTGTGTAGGGAAGAGAAATAGAAAAAAAGGTGACTGCCGTTTTCCCTTGGGTGGGTCAGCCAAGGGGTGCCGTCTACGTAAATCTGGGTTGAAAGGGGTGCGTTGCCTCCACCAAGGAGCATTAAAGGTCCAATCACCCGGCGTCGGCTTAACCCCCCGGATCCCCTTTTCTCTGGACACGGCTTAGTCACGCACGGCTAAGCGTGGGAGAGGTCGAAAGTCCCCTTGAGCCCGAGTCCGTGGTGTCGCTACATATCAAACGCCTGCTTGCGCCGATGCCGGGGTCTGCCAGGTTTTTACTCATTATTGAAAAGCCCGCACCATCGCCGACCATTTCCATCACGTCGTGCCCGTCAATGTTGGCGCTAACAACCTCAGTTTTCATCGACTCATTAGAAATTTGCGGCTATTCGTTCGGCAGTAATGGAGAGACAGGAGCCCAGGTGGAACATATCGCGGGGTCATCACACTCGTGTCGATGTCAGGTGTTCTTTGGAAATTGCGCCGAGGAGTAGTGAACGAAAATCCTTGATACCCTGCGACGCGATATGTGAAATATCGGACGATGTGGCCTGCGTCCCCACAATGACAGGAGAAGGGCCTAAAGTCAGTGGTACGCCAGACGTTAGTTTTGCGAAGCGGTGGAGCATCAGCGTCGAAGTTTCGCTGTTGTACCAAGGTGCTGTCAGCTGCTGTATTCATGCAGTGTCGGTGCGTTAGGTGGCTGCCGGTGGACTATGGGTGCACTGCTTGCTCTAGAAGTGTTGGTGTTTGGTTTGGAACCGAAAGCGTTGCTTGATCTCCTTGCACACAACTTCTGAGACCGACGTGACATCGCAGTCATTGGGCTTGACGACGAGCTTCCTTGACCTCTTTCTTGTACGATTTTTCGCACCTGTTGGCGCAAAGAAACCCCGTCAGGTGTTGTTATATACTGCGGTCACAGCTACCACCCTGAAGGGTGCACTGTTGGTTGGCCGGTCATACTGGTGGTATAGCGTAGCTGCAGTTCGCGTTCGATAGCTGTCACCCCCTTCGAAAATAATCGGCACTTGAAAATAATCGGCTTTCGCACGACAAGAGCAAAGAGCTGCTCCTTAAAGCCGCGTATGCGGCGGCTAATTTTTAGTTATGGAGGTCGGGAGATGTGGTTGGTGAAAGAGCCGCGCTATATCCTCTGAAAAAATCTGCGACTCGACGACTCTCTGTGCAAGCTCCTGTCTTTCGGTGCTTCTGACTTGTTGAGGAACTTCGGCCGCTGGTCGTCCTAAGACTACTACACGCAATACGTGAACAATGTTCGGCTTTCGTCTTGAAGGGGAAAAATTGGCTAATGCCAAGTTACAGTTGGCATCGATGATATGCCAAGCACGAATGAGAAAGGTTGATATGTCACCTTAAAATCAGCACTACTTTACGAGGCGGAGGTAAAATATGCCGTGCATGACTTTTATGTGAGGGTTCTCACGTTTGGACGAGTCCTTTACCTTCGCCGTCTATTCAAGTCATGTGACATCAAATTGGGTATATGTTGAACTAGAGAAACAGCCGTGAGCGCGCTATGAACGTAGCAAGTAGTCATGTTCTACATGACACGCACATCATGAATACCATGTTTGGACGTGTCATTTAACTTCGTCGTCCATTGATGTGACATAATACCAAATTTGGTATATGCGGAGTTAGTGACGTGGCCGGGAACATGCTATGAGCGCAGCATGTAGTCATATTTAACGTGACACACATTCTATGATTATCATGTTTTAACGTGATGACTGATATGTGGGGTTTAACGTCCCAAAACCACCATATGATTTTGAGAGACGCCGTGGTGGAGGGCTTCGGAATTTCGACCACCTGGGTGGGGTTCTTTAACCTGCACTCAAATCTGAGTGCACGGGCCTACAACATTTCCGCCTCCATTGGAAACGCAGCCACCGCAGCCGGGATTCGACCCCGCGACCTGCGGGTCAGCAGCCGAGTACCTTAGCCACTCGACCATCGCGGCGGGGCATGTTTGAACGTGTGATTTGCCTTTGTCGTCTATTAACATCACGTAATACCAAATTAGGTATATGTTGACCAAGCAAAATGGCCATGAGCGCGCTATAAGTGTAGCATGTAGTTATGTTTTTCATGACAGGCATATCATGATTATCTTGTGTCGACATGTCATTTACATTTGTCGTCCATTCACGTCACGTAAGACCAAACTACTTATATGTAGAAATTGTGAAAACGGCCGCGAGCGTATCATTAGCGTGACCGGTAATCATGACTGATGACTTACATTACATGCGTGTGGTGATTTCCGCTTTTGGGTCTGCCACTTATGTTCGCCATGAAGTCGTGTCATACCATACCATTTGCCATATGTCATGTGAAGGAAACCACCGCTAGAGCAACAAGACCATGAAATCTAAATGACATTCATGATATGAATATTATGATTTTCATGATATGACTTGTTATTTATACTTGTCACACAGTCATGTTATATAATACCCATTTTGGAGTCGATACCATTATCGAAAAGGTCAGGAGAGCTAAAAGTCGTACGCGGCTAGACAGACAGACAGACAGACATGATTGATAGATATGTGGGGTTTAACGTCCCAAAACCACCATATGATTATGAGAAACGCCGTAGTGGAGGGCTCCGGAAATTTAGACCACCTGGGGTTCTTCAACGTGCACCCAAATCTGAGTACACGGGCCTACAACATTTCCGCCTCCATCTGAGATGCAGCCGCCGCAGAGACAGACAGACAGACAGACAGACAGACCGACAGACCGACAGACCGACAGACCGACAGACCGACAGACAGACAGATAGACAGATAGACAGATAGACAGATAGACAGATAGATAGATAGATAGATAGATAGATAGATAGATAGATAGATAGATAGATAGATAGATAGATAGACAGACAGACAGACAGACAGACAGACAGACAGACAGACAGACAGACAGACAGACAGACAGACAGACAGACAGACAGAGACAGACAGACAGACAGACAGACAGACAGACAGATAGATAGATAGATAGATAGATAGATAGATAGATAGATAGATAGATAGATAGATAGATAGATAGATAGATAGATAGATAGATAGATAGATAGATAGATAGATAGATAGATAGATAGATAGATAGATAGATAGATAGATAGATAGATAGATAGATAGATAGATAGATAGATAGATAGATAGATAGATAGATAGATAGATAGATGCGCTCAAGGTCACCGAAGTTCGCTAAGAAATGCTTCGCATTTAGAAGTTCGACAGATGCCCCTTACCTTGGCCAGCCATTTGGGCTACAGCCATGCATTTGGGCTATGGCTGGTAGTGGTTCATTGTGAACCACTACCAGCCATAGTCTCTCAGTGTCTATATTTTTGCGCTGTTTTTACTTCCCAAGTATGAACCACCAACTAGCCCAACTTTCGCTATTATCGCTATTATTCATTGTGAAAACAAGAAGTGGGGCGCAGCCCGTAACAGGGACTGGTGCCGACAAAAATAACACAGGCACCACAACAAGAGAATCAGCAACACTACAAGCGGTGAACCGATATGTAGCACTCGTGCCAGCGAGGATAGTGCCCCTGGACACTGCTAAATAAATGAGCTTCACTGAATGACACTTCACTATGATTGTCGTTAACCCAATGTCATGGCTATATGATAGGAGCACGCATGTATTGTTTATAAGATTAGATAGCCAGCACTGGAACCGCATTTGACATTGCACTAGCTTTACGATCTACTTGAAAACCAATTTTGAGGCATGACGTGGCTCTATGGCAGAGTACTTGAATGACAAGTGGTATGTTGGGGTTCGATTCCAGCTGAGGCCAAGAAATTTATACTACGCAATCGTTGAGAATTATATGGTGTTTTAGATACGTTCAACCTCAAGAAACATTATAATACTGCGCCGTTTGTTTGGAGGCAAATTAAGGCATTCATGACATGAGAGAACAGTGAGCATGACGCGCAGATCATGCCGCAGATCACATGAGTGCCATGGTTTTCATGTCATGACCAGCAGTTCATATGCTGTGTGCACTCACGTATCACTACACTAATTCTAGTACATATCAAGTTAACGAAGAGGCTGTGAGTGCAATATGAGCATTGCATTCAAATAATATCGTGCGTGGCATCTATGGCATAATTTTCCCGTAACCAGACCGGTGTTAATTTTTCTCAAAGACTCATGGCACAACACGTATGCTTTCTTTAGCATGTCAAGCCACCGAAACCGCACAATGAACGTGGCATGTAACAGCAAACAACAAAACGAGCAGCTGCGGGTTGTTTCCGTTCAGCTGCGAGTTAGCACTTGTGTGCGTCACATCTTCTTTTACGGTCTGGTCGTTATGTTGTGTGATATTACACTTAAACATGAACCAATAAAATCTCACCAATTTTGCAGTTTCTCCTGCTGGACAAGCACGCATATTGTGATTATCGTGTTACACCTGTCATGTAACAGCAAACAAAAAAATGAGCAGCTGCGAGTCGTTTCAGTTCAGTTGCTAGTCAGCACTTGTGTGCGTCGTTTCTTGATTGTTCAGCAAACTAGGAGCGCGGGAAAAACACAGACACAAAGCAAAGAGGAGGCACACAGCACGAGCCCTCACTAACAAGAGTTGTTAGTGGGTGCTCGGGCAGTGTGCCTCCTCTTTGGTTCGTGTCTGTGTTCCTCCCACGCTCCCAGTTCACCGAACAATTATGAATTACCAACTAGCTCACCTTTCCATCCCATTGCGTCCTTTCTTCTCCTACAGTCTGGTCGTCTTGTTGTGTGCTATCACACTGAAAAATTGTCACGCACCAGAAATTCGCTGGAGCCACGAATATGAGGAGGAAGAAGGGAGCACGAGGAGCGAGCAGTTGTGGGGCTGACTGTCCTGCCCTTGGCGCTGGACAACGCATCTTTAGCCTTTGGATCTTGTAAATAAACCCCTCACATTGTTACAGTTTTGGTGTATGTGCTGGGTCAGTCACCCTGGACGAGCAACCTCGACGCAGTAAATGATTGGCTGTTGGCTACCACCAGAAGGCATTGCCATGAACGACGCGGACGGGCGTGATGGCGGTCGAGAAAGAGACGCGCAAGAGAATGCTCGCCCAAGACAGGTGGGCTGCACACATTATTTTGAGCGCCGCACATTCTCAGGAAGGGAGGATGAGGACGTCGATGACTGGCTGAAACACTATCAGAGGGTGAGCTGTCTCAATGAATGGAATGCCTCTGCACAACTTACTCACGTTGTGCTGTACCTCAACGGAACTGCACTTCTCGGGTTCGACAATAATGAGAGTATACTAACAACTTGGGGAAAACTTCGTTGCCGAGTTAATGTGCCCTGGTGACTCACTTTTGAAAAATAAAAAGACCGAGCAGACACTTTCTCGGCTAGTGCGGTTACCTGGTGAGACATGCACAACCTACATAAAAAGAGATTCTGAAGCACTGCGGAATAATGAATCGAAACATGGCAGACGACGATAAGGTCGATCATTTTCTCAGGAGAATCACCGAAGATGTCTATAATTTTTTATCTCCAAGCAAAACATCGAGA
This sequence comes from Rhipicephalus annulatus, assembly GCA_013436015.1. Classification (NCBI taxonomy): domain Eukaryota; kingdom Metazoa; phylum Arthropoda; class Arachnida; order Ixodida; family Ixodidae; genus Rhipicephalus; species Rhipicephalus annulatus. Next base: position 117,908 of record WOVY01011200.1, on the reverse strand, counting down.
CGCCGTCCAACTTGAGGCGTCATTGTCGTGCGTTTGAAACGTTCGGAACACAGTGGATATTTCCGAAATTTGGTCAAGTAGACAACGTCACAACTATAGCAAGCGTGGCCGTCTCTTCCCCTGAAAATTTCGCTGCAATGGTACGATGCGTTGTCAGAGACATACTTGCTAACTTCTACGGCACCGATGCCAAACGCGTGTGTCACCAGTGTGCATTCAATGTGCGCTATCCGGAAGTACCGCTCGCTTTGTCACAGCCTGCATACCCCAACCACCCAATCGGCGATGACGTCATCATGGAGGGCACCTTGATACAGCCTCGTGCGACGGGTTTTACAAGTGGCCAGGACGTGCCGCCTCAGCGAGTGCCTCCCGAATATGCAATGCCCCTAAGGACTGTGCTGAACAACAATGGAAACTTTCGCAACCCAGCTGTCTGCTTCAGTTGCGGAATTCTTGGACACATCTCGATGTATTGCAGACGTGATTCACAACGCAATGCAAGAGATCGTGCGTACCCGCCTGACATGCAAAGCGCTGTAGCCTGGTGACCGTCCGCTCCATCTGCCCCTTTTCATCCCCCACCTCGAGATTACATTCCCAGAAATGCATCTCCGGCGTGTGGTCGCAGCCTGACTCTGCCACCATGCAGGACACATCGATCACCATCGCCACGTCGCCTGCCGCGTACACCGCCTCAGCTGGGAAACTAGCTGGTGGAACTGATTGAGGTGTGGTTAGAGGATGGTCAGCCCCACAACTAACTGCTCGCTCTTCGTGCTCCCTTCTTCCTCCTCGTCTTCGTAGCTCCAGCGAATTCCTGCTGCGTGTCTCAAGACCATGCCAAAATTCGTTACGACGCTCGACACATGCTAGCACCACTTGCTCCAGGGGACTTTGTTTTGCTTTAGACACCTGTGCGAAAAAAAAAACCTATACGTGGAGATTTTGCCTAGGTATACCGCACCATACGTCGTATTGCAGCGTTTAAGCGACGTAACGTTTGTCATAGCTAAGGTGACCTCTGACAACCAGTGGTCACGTCGAACCCAAGCAGTGCACGTTGCCCGGCTGAAACATTACCACCACCTGTCTACGTAACTCGCTTGGAAAGCTTCGTCTGCACCGGGAGAAATGGTCATGCCACAGAATTTCACTGGAGCCTCGAAGACGAAAAGGAAGAAGGGAGTGTGAGGAGCGAGCAATTGTGGGGCTGACTGTCCTGTCCTTTGCGCTGGACAACGCATCTTTAACCTTTTCATCTTGTAAATAAACCCATCACGTCGTTACGATATGAACCGATATACACTCACCAATGTTGTGGTTTTTCATGCCGGGCAAGCAACAGAAACCACATGTTATGATGTTACACCTGTCATATATATTCATCGCACACTCATGTCACCCATTACCACTTTTGGTATGCAGATATGTCCAGCTAGCAAAACGGCCCCCTGCACATCATGAGCGTCGCATGTAAAACATGCCGCACATAACATGCGTTTCATGATTTTCAAGTTACGGCTTGTCGTTTGCGTTTGTGATAAAGCCATGTCACGCCACGCGTATTCTAGTATATTTATGTAAAACTAGCCAAAAGGCGGCAACATTATCGTCAGCATGTCATGTAAATCATGCCGTATATGAGATGCATTTTATGTTTTTATGTGCGTCGGGAAGTCACGTCATGCAACACAAAATTTGGTATTCGAACGTCAAGCTAGCGAACGAAGGCGCCATGACCATGGTGTGTAAATCACGTTGTACATGACATGCATGTCAAGATTTTTGTGTTACCGCCTGTACTTTATGCTCTTTGGTATGTGTTGAACCCATTTACAACAATACATAGGTTATAAGAATAGAGGTGGGGATTCTTAAATAGCAGAAAAGAGGAGAAAAGTGAGCCCCGCAACTGTCTGCATCAGAGTGCGACACCTCAGCAATAGCCCACAAGGGAAGGGGATAAGGAGGGATTAACAGAATAGAGTGAGAAGTAAAGATTCAGATAGAGAAGGATTGGGACACGGTCGAAGGGGTCCGAGGACGAGGCACCACTAAGCGACAGCTTCACGGCGTCAGGAGATGGTGGAGGGTGAACCGGTCGGCCAGAGCTGCGCTGGCGTCGGAGATAGCGGGGGCACAACCGTTCGGCATGGAATCCAGCTGCTCCACCATCAACGTTTGTCTGTTTTCACAACCCGCTTATAGCAATGCCCGCATGCATTTTTATAGTATATTAAAATGAATTCTGTCCTTTGGTTGTTCGCACTGAAAGGTAATAAAACGCGAAACCCTTGAAAAGAAAGAAGAAAACGGGAAATGCCAAGATGCTGAACCCACAATCTCTTCACATTCACGCTACGCTGCACCGCAGGATTGCACAATAATGCGGAAAAGCTTACTTTTGAAATCTGCGACGATGTAGACGTGCCGGCAAATTCTCTTAAAGCACTTTTGTGCATGGAAATTAAGTATAAGTTGATACTTCCAGAAAATATATAGTCAGGAATTTCAGACATTGGCATACATTGGCTCTATGGGGCTTGTGTTACTCTCGTGATAGCATATTTTGAAGCATGCCCGAAATATTGACAGCTTTGACATTCTCATCTATGATGTCTGTTGGCATACCACTCGATTTTGTAGTTGTCTAACTGCAGCTTGCCATACCTCACATTGCTTTTTTTGTGCAACCCATTATAACAATTAGTGGTTATAAAGATCACATTTTCTTGGCGCTTGAGCATTGCTATATATGGGTTCGGCTGTATATTGATCGAAGTAAACAGCCGCGACCACTGGATAACCATGTACTCTAAATCACACCGTACGTAACATGCATTTCATAGTTGGCGCATCACAATCTGTCACTTACGTTCGCCATTAACTCTTCTCTCACCGTAGCAATTTTCGTATATTCGGCGCGAGACCCACCACTGGAGGCACGAGCGCTGCAGTCGCTGTAGCGTGCAGGGTTGAATCACGTGATCTCGCCTCGCTCTGGCGAAGGAAAGCTCACGGTTGGATACGTTGTTTCTTCACAGTGGCTTCACGGTGTTTTCATTTTTGAACAGTGTTCTTTTGCTGTGGCTTCATGTGTGCGGACGTTTGCGGGCTGCACAATCCGGAAAGTGGCAGCAAACTTGTCACGGTGTGATCCGTACGTACGGGCACAGTCACGGCCGCTGGCCGTGCCACTGACACCTCTTTGTTTTTGTCTTGTTGTGGTGGCTATTTCGGGCCTATGGGGTTGAAATGAGCGCAGGCCATGAATGCTATAGAAGCAGAACATTTCAGTTTCCACGCGGGATACTCGTTCACAACAAAAAACAATTGTGCAAACAGTCCGAATATGAATATTTTGAAATAGTGCGCAGGTCTGTACATGTGGGATAAGTTGCCGCCATTACATTCAAGAACGCGTGCCGTCGTCTGAATTGTCAGTGTCAAGATATAGCCCAGAATTCCAGCCCTTTTTTTCTTTATTTTCGGTAATTTTACCCAATTTCAGTTCATATTGAGTGGCTTTCAAATGAATGGTGTAAGCTCAAAACCGGTATCTAAATATAAGTAACTCGGTGTTTATCTTACGTCGCCGAATTAGTGGCAGAGGCAGGTTGATTAAGTTGCAGCAAATGCTTGGAAAGTGCCGGAATTTTCGCGACGATATGCAAAATATTTTTCTGCTCTTACTAAAGAATTATGGTTCAAGACCAATGTTAGACCCATCCTTGAATATGCATGTGCAGTTCGGGACTCTCCAACTAAGCGAGACGTCGATAAATTGGAACAGACCCAGAATCTATCTGCTTCGTTTGAATCGGGGATTTACAGCACAGATATTTGCTCGGCAACACTGAAAGAAAATGACCCGCTGCTGTTCGGCCATTGAATGGCCCTTGCACCACAAAGCACCAAACATCATCATCAAGATTGAAAGAACGATGGGATTTCAGATTTCAGGCTTTTTTTTTTCACCCCACCGCGGTGGCCTAGTGACTAAGGTACTCGGCTGCTGACCTGCAGGTTGCGGGATCGAATCCTGCTTGCGGCGGCTGCATTTACGATGGAGCCGAAAATGCTGTAGGCCCGTGTGCTCAGATTTGGGTGCACGTTAAAGAAGCCCAGGTGGTCCAAATTTTCGGAGTCCTTTACTACGGCGTTTCTCATAATCATATGGTGGTTTTGGGATGTTAAACTCCACATATCAATATTTTCTAATGTAACCCCTTTTGAGTAACTCTTAGACATACACAGTTGTCAAAATGTAGACACTTCTCCAACGCGACTAGCTACAATCACACAAACACTTATTGATTGCTATATTACAATATTGATGAAACACATATAAACTGTATGTCATTAACTACTCCATCAGTGATCATGTTCCCGTATTTATATTTGTAAATGTCTCATCTGAAATGATTCACCATTCTGAATCAGCGGTGATGTTTTCTTACTGGTTAATGAATGCTTCCACGCTAACCACTATTCCTAAGCCTGTCTCACGTCAAACTTAGGTTGACGCTGTCAGCGAAAGCGATTCAGAAATAGCCTACGGAACATTTTTGGAAAACATTGCGTCTATCTACGATGCATGCTTTCCGCAAAAAATATTGAACCAACCAAATATAGTAGCGTAAGCCATGGATAACGAGTGTGGACATTTTCTGCTCATAAGGAAACGAGACCACCTATACGAAAAACTTATTCAAAATAGATGCCCTGATATGTCTATTGCCTTTGAAAAACAGAGCAGTTATGCAACTGCGAAAACAGGTATTATTATCATCGACTCGTTACTTCGAGCCGACGCTCTGGGGACATATGGCGCTAACTAAATATAATGAGAGGCAGAGCAACTGATCATATTATTAGAATAGTAAGATAATGCCTAGAAATTCTCGGTTAAGGACTACCGGACGCATTTGACGATTCTTTTCTTCGCTACATTTTATTGTTATCCAGAAGTGACAGCGTCCCCTACATGCAGCTAAATTATGAGCAGACGACAATTCTGTGGCCTACATCTAAATCGTCACTTATGGCAACCTCCTTTAGCCTTAAAAACACACATCTACACATGATACGGAGCTTTAGGTCAAACCGCCCAAATTTGTCATTTACTTAATCGTGTCGTGCTTAACACATATAATTATTAGTTGTATTTCAAGTGCAGTGCTTCCACGTAAGAATCAGTGTGCCTAAGTTACAGCCATATACAAGCAAGACGATAAAAATGATCTTTCAAATTACTGTCCGAGCCCTATTCACCCAGTGTTTCAAAAAAGGTATGAAAAAATAATTTAGCCCGATTAATTTCTTTCACTGACCGTTACAGCATTTTAACAGATTAGCAGTACGATTTTGGAAATGGTACGTCTACTGAGCGGGCATTGCTCACGTAAAAATAAATATTTTCTACATATTTGAAAGAAAATCTTGGTTCTTGGTATCTTTTTTTATTTCAAAAAGCATTTGATCTTTTTACCCACAACATACTAATTAAAAATTGGCGCAATCTGGCATTCGCGGAATAGCTTTGTCGCTTATTTCATCCTATCTGCAGCACCATTCATAGGTCTTCATGGTTAATGGGCACTCATCTAACCAGCCAATGTACGTGTACCTGAGGGAATTATTCTCAGTACTTTTGTCTTTGTCCTTTATATTAATGACATTGTTAACATTGATCGCAGGGCAAGACCTATACTATACACTGATGATGCTGGCCTCTCTTTCGCTGGCTCGGACATTGCATGTCTTTCGGATCGGGCAAATGAAGTACTTCATTCAATTCACTCGTGGGCTACTAACAACGATCTAAAGCTAAACATTTGTAAAACTAAGGCTGTTTTTTTACTCGCAAAATGAATTTTGTGCAGTCCCCTGGTTAGTGGTCAATAATTCTGAAATAGAAGTTGTGACTACTTTCAAAACACTAGGCGCATTTTTTTTTGAGTAACTTGTCCTGGGATGATCACATCAATTATTTGCTGAAAGACTGTCAAAAGTTATTGGTCGCATGGGTCGACATTGCTTTACCCCCCCCCCTCTTTCAAATAACAAAAGTTTATACAACGCCTTGCTTTCCTCTACTCTGACCTATGGTGCACTGGCCTGGAAGAAGGCAACAAAAGAAAATATAAAAAACTTATCTTATATAAATAAGGTTCAACACATATTTCTCTAAAGCTCCTCACCTAAGTCACACACAAGACATGTTCAAAAAGGTAAAAAGTGTAAGCATTCGAAATATTTACATTTTCAGACTACTGCAACAACAAAAGTTGGAAAGACAAAAAGTCACAGCTTTGTTGCAAAGGCGAAGCAATAAATGCGATAGCAACAAATTTGAAGGTCACGCGCAGAATCGCAAGCAGGTCTAAACGTGCCCCGCGTTTCTCACGCGCAAATGGCGCACGAAACGGACTCCCAGGTGCAGATGAACGCGAATAAGCATCTCAGTTGTAACTTCGCTGTGTAGGAAAGGCGCGCCCTTTTCTCAAACGTAAACTGTACAGCGATTGCAGTGACCTTTGTGCGCCCCCTAACTATAACACAATCCTTCAAGTGCAAGCCCAACGCCAGCCAATACGTATAATCCTCCACATCGGGAGATAAGCGCACTCGAGAGATTGTCCACTCTCCTCTGCACGGGCCTAAGTGCGCGTGAGAGATGAGAGCCGCCGTGCGCTCACTGCGCCATCTTGCTAATAGTGCTGAAAACACGATAGCTCCCCCGCCGGAGATGCCTGCCAACAGCGGTATGTAATAGATATAAATAGCTTGCCATTTCAACGTTGGAGGAGGTACCCCTCGGTGGCTCAGTAGTTAATGCTTCGCCTTCACGACGGGAGGTCCCTCGTTCAATTCCGCGTGCCGGAGTTTTTCTTCCGTATTTTTTTTCTTTGTTGCGTTTTCATATATATACATAGATACGTATACATATATGGTGAATAAAATCGACGCCCCCGTCAACACCAGCAACGAAATCCAGCCGAGAGTGTCTATATAATTGCTATCACAATAAAAGAAAATTTCGATTCTAAAAACATTGCCGAAATTGACAAAAAAGAACCTGCATGCCACACACGCCATTCTAAGATGTGGAAAGTTTGAAAATGCCACCCGTTTTATGGAAAGCAAATGCTCAGGTACACATTACCTACACTACTGAATGAACTACCAGAGATATTACGGACGTAGGTTCAATGGCTTTGAATCAGTTTCGCAATGTGTATGTGCAACTGTGGTTGTTATTTTTGTTCAATGTACTGCATATGTTTGTTACTTTGATTTGAAATTTAGCCAATTTTCGATAGTTTCAATGTGTAGAGAATAAAGAAGTCAAGAAAAGTTCTTGTAGTCCTGATGTGTGAATAGGTTTTTTTTTCTCATTATTAATGTCTATACGCGCTTTCATTGCGCTTTTTTCTTTGTGCTCATTTTCTTTTCATGTGATGCGTTCTACCTACAGAATAGAGCGCGCCTATCTCGCGCCCAGGCGCCTTCGGCTGTATACCCTTGCTCCCAGAGGCGCCAAAATTTGTTTCGAACTGCCAAGACGTGCCTCGCTAGCATGGCAAGCAGTGGCTCTGAGACTTTAAAATGTGAGAAGAGCGCTTGTTCACGCTGCGCCAGCTTATAATAAGTCATCTTGGTACGACGGCGCCGTCTTCGGATCCAAAAACAACCTGCAGTGCAACGCAAGTTATTACTCAGCACTGTCTGTGAAGATCTCACAACGATGCGGCAAATGTGCTGGTGCTGTGTTTTCCAATTGCACAGATTTCCATCTGCAACGGAAAACGCCGAGCTCCACCACCAGAGGATATAATCGCAATCGGCAGGAATAAGTGCGAGTCAAGCAAAAGTGTACAAGTAAATAAAATAATTGCGTTTACTCAAGTGCGACACCAGCTGTTCCACTTTACAATAGCGATTTGCTTGCAGTATGCCTGTATATTATGTGGCATCAAATCATTGCCGTACTCTTTCGCAGGCTGCAGGCCAGTAATACGTTGTATTATGACTCACGCGTGGATGCAAGCATCGCGCACTTATACTACTATAACGGCGTACTATATGGATGCAAAGAGATGTGAACAGCACGAAAAGCATTGCTTTTGACTCAGTCAAGCTGCGCAATGCCTTGACTCACTAGACGAATCTGTGCTTTCGGTCGGCGACATCGTAGCAATTTAAAATCCTGTTCTGGGTGGCACTTTGCCAACGCGTATGTGTTCCGAGTGCCCGGCATCAGTGGCGAATGATAAACACAAGCAGTGAATGAGCGCAAGTTGGAGCGAGATTCTAGCGCTACGTTGACGCCGACTTACTGCACAACTTCTGCCTTGCCACCGCCAAGACACGCCGCAGTGCGACTTAGTCGAAAGCAATACTTTTCACTGCTTGCGTTTCTTTTAATCTCAATAGTACGTACCTGATGAAGTTGCTTCCGTAGTCTACAATGCACGTGCTGCAGGCATTTCGGGCTGTCGAGGAAGGTGTTCTCGACGTTTCAGACAAAATCAGCACAAAACTCCAGAAGAGCAAGAGTGCGAAACATCCTTACAGCCGGACTCGGATTCCGCAGTTTCGCATTTCATTTTCGGAGCGTCTGCTCGCGTGGCAGTGTATAGGTGTTGCTTCGCCACGCTTGCAACTGATGGCGCGACACGCTTTACAGTATGGCAGCACGCACTGAAGTTACTGTGTTCTGGTGTATATTGTTGTAATTCACACCACTGTTTGCAGTACTCCGGCGCACGGATCTAGTTAAGCCTTCTCAGGCTTTTTGTCCGCGCACCAAATATCTGTCAAGTGTTCAATAAATTGAATCAAAAATTATCTCAGTTGAAATTTGCAGTACGTAAACTACGCGCTGCTAGGTGTTACGTTTGCGGCCCTGTCTCGCAAATCCACCTTCGTTCGCAGAGACTCACGATATCCGCCTTGCGGAGAATCCAGCCATCGAGTTTAAAATAATCCGAGCGCAAGCGCAAATAGCGATCACATTGTTTCAGCTGGATTACTAGATAAAAATGGCCTACAACACTGAAACCATACACGTGCGATGCCACGAGAGGCTGAATAGCTGGCGCCCTTTAGCGGTACCAAAATGAACTGGGCAATAATAAACACGGCCGGGCTAGACTGCACCTGCGCACTCCCTTCTTACGGCCTTCGCAACGGGTGTAGTACATGCCTCTCGCCACTCCTTTGAGAGAGGCGCTGTGACCTTGCCACCTTCCAGGCAAGGTCGCAGGCAGTGAGCAAGGCAGTGAGCAAAATAATAATCGAAGGTGAAGTCCCCGATGGATGGAAACTTAGCAGGATGAGCATGATCTATCAAGGAAAGGGGGAAAAGCTGACATAAACAACTACCGTCCTATAACAGTGAAATCAGTGGTCTACAGGCTGGCGATGCAGATTATAAAGGAAAGACTGCAGGCATGGATCATAGTAGAGAATGAGAGAGTGCTAAGGGAACTGCAGAATGGGTTTCGGAAACACAGGAGGTTGGAAGACATCTCACTGACGCAGTGCATCGAAATAGCAGAAAAGAAATACAGGCCCCTGTGGCTGGCATTTTTGGATATCAAGGGAGCGTATGATAGCGTGGTTCAAGAGGAATTGTGGAAAATACTGGACACACTAGGCGTGGAAGATTGAGTAACTAATCTTTTAAAGGATATCTATAAAGGTAACAAGGTAGTTATAAAGTGGGAAAACAGGTATCCAAGCCTGCAGAGGTAAAACGGGGGCTTAGGCAGGGGTGTCCTCTGTCACCCTTATTATTCATGATATACCTACAAGGATTAGAGGCCAAATTAGAGGAAAGTTGACTGTGCTTCAACCTCTCTTTCGTCAAACAAGGAAAACTCATTGAACAGGCACTGCCAGCATTGATGTACGCAGATGATATAGTGCTAATGGCCAACAACAAGGAAGATTTGCAGAGATTGATGGACATCTGCGGTAATGAGGGAGATAGGTTAGATTTTAGATTCAGGAAGGAAAAATCAGCAGCCATGATTTTCAACGACAACGAAGGTAGCGAGCTTAGAATACAGGAGGTCACGCTAGAGATAACAGATAGATACAAATATCTGGGCATATGGATAAGCAATGGGACCGAGTATCTGAGGGAACACGAAATATACGTGACGACTGAAGGTAACAGGAATGCAGCAGTCATGAAAAATAGGGCACTGTGGAATTACAATAGGTATGATGTTGTGAGAGGAATGTGGAAAGGGGTCATGGTCCCTGGTCTGACGTTCGGCAATGTGGTCTTGAGCATGAGATCAGAAGTTCAAGCAAGATTATAAATTAAGCAACGTGGAATAGGCAGGCTTGCCTTAGGATCTCACGGGAATACACCAAATCAGGGAGTACAAGGTGAAATAGGATGGACATCATTTGAGGGCAGGGAAGCTAGCAGCAAGATAAAATTTGGGAAGCGATTGAGAGAAATGGGGGAGGAGCGTTGAGCTAGGAAGGTATTCAGCCATTTGTACATGAAGAATGTCGATAGAAAATGGAGGAAGCGAACCAGAAAATTGACTGGCAAATACTTAGAAAACAGCAGGGGGCCAAACCAAAAAGAATTATTGGTTAAGAAGAAGGTGAAGGAAGCTAAGACCGATATGTGGGGAATTGACATGATTAAGAAGTCCGCACTAGAGATCTATCGAACTTTTAAGCAGGAAATTGCAAAGGAAAGGATCTATGATAATACTCGGGGTAGTTCTCTACTGTTTGAGGCGAGGACGGGAGCATTGCGAACCAAGACATATCAGGTCAAATAAGAAGGGGTAGACACGGTATGCAGTGCGTGTGGAGAGAAGGAAACTGCCGAACCCTTGATAATGTTCTGTAAAGGGCTTCACTCCTAAGTTCAGGATGATGGCGCAGAGTTTTTCAAAGTACTGGGGTTTAGGGACAGGGTGCGCAGAATAGACTTTAAGCGGGTAGAATTAACTAGAAGAAGGGTATCTGATTGGTGGCTAAAGTCAAGGCACGAGTGAAAATGAAACCCTTCACTGCAAAGTACAAATCCTCAACCTTACTATTTAAAGGAAAAAAATAAATCTAGTTGTTCGTTCATTAAGTATTACGGCTTGGTGGCGCTAGCCACCGCCCGATCTAAAGGGTACAGCCATATCCATCCATCCATCCATCCATCCATCCATTCATCCGTCCATTCATCCATCCATCCATCCATCCATCCATCCATCCATCCGTCCGTCCGTCCGTCCGTCCATCCATCCATCCATCCATCCATCCATCCATCCATTCATACCTTACAAAAATGGAATTTGAGTTTCAATTGACCACGAACCGAGGCCTTTTTGACTCAATAGATGGTCAATTAAACGGCATCTTCTGATGAGTGCACTCAACGAAAATATATTTGAGATTTGGCACGAAAAAGTCTATTCACTCTCACTGTTTACATTTTTGATGAACATGCGTTAACAAATGGTCAATTGAACCGCAGTCACTTCAGTGTTAATCGACATGCGTTAAGAAATGTTCACTACATATTTAATTGACATGCGTAAGAAACGTTAAAATCGACCGCCGTCGCTACACGTTTAATTGACCTAGTACTGATCACTCTCAATGAGGGATAGGTGATGATGCATGTTGACACCTACAGCTACATCAATATTGGGGGCCCGACGCACAAAACCTGTGTGTGTGTGTGTGTGTGTGTGTGTGTGTGTGTGTGTGTGTGTGTGTGTGTGTGTGTGTGTGTGTGTGTGTGTGTGTGTTCTGCAGTTTTATTGCGGGTATATTTCTGCAAAATGCATTCGTCATTGTGGGCCCTGCATCATGCATACAGTTGCAGCACTCCAGGAAGCAGCAATTTATTACATAAAACTGTACGCAAGCAAATGTTTTCAGGTACTAGCTGTCCGACGCACGTGTTTTTGCACTGCGTGCACGGATATTTATATCAGACACACTAGCGTGTAGCAGTAAAGAGTGATAGATGCATTTTTTTCATTGACGGGAAAAAAATTTGCTTCTGGGATTAGCAAAAGTATTGTTCATTCGTTGTTCATAGCGATACAGCTTCTGTGCATTGAGAGACAGGGCCTTTATAATTATTATTTTTTATTCGTTGCACCTTGTTCATTAATGTCCCTTTGCCTGTTGTTTATTATACTCTAATTTGTCTTGTAGAGCAACTCCATTTCCTAGTCAAGATGTCTCTTGGTAATTTATTTGATAGAAAACATGCATTTGTTTGTATTTGCCACCACTTGAATAAGGACTGTTCATATTTCTATTATTTTATTCACACTTCTAGCAGTTCCTGTTCGACTATGGTACCCGTGTAAGATAACACGTGATGTAATTTTCTGTGCACTGTACTTGCGGTATGTTTCTCCTTTGCTGCCAGGGTGGCACGACCAAGTCAGGCATTTACTTAGCATTTAGTCGTGTCCCCCAAGGCAATTTTGTTCAATTTTGCCTTGAATAAAGCAAACCAAACCAAGAAAACCAATTATAATTCATATTAGTTTAATATGTATAATTATTTATTCAATAAAAGTATGGTAAACACATGGAGAAGACATATCGTGGTAGCAGTTTTCTGCGAAGAGATTGCAGATTCGCCACGTCTTTCAAAGGTCGGGCCCTTTTTCCCCTTCTGTTGACACGTGTGGGCGAGATTAGTGGGCTACGGAATGCGCACTTTATTGTTCGAAATCTCGCCGGTCTGACGGGGTTTTTTTTTGTTTCTTTTTTTTAGCAAGTCTATAGCGGTGGTGGTTGCACGTGCAAGGAGAAAGCACGTGGAGTTGGCGACCGCTGAAGGGGTGAAAAGGCACCTGTGCCCTTTTGCTGTTGCGATCAAGAAAGTAGACCGAGAAAAAAATAATTTGTAGAGTGTTTACCATTGCGTTATAAAAACTTGAAACTTAGTTCTCAAACAAGCTTCACAGTATTAGCTGCCAGTTACACCCGTGTGAAGTGAAAGTTTGAGATGGCCCCTTTGCGCTTGTTGTCTATCCCTCCATACGGCACTTCTTTCTTCACAATCGCTCACCAGAGTCACACGTGTGGCTCGTGCTTGTCACTTGATTTTTCTTGCCCTGATTTAGGGGAAAGTGAGTGCCGTGACTTACTCAGACTATCTGCTCAAAAGTGAAGAAGCTAGTACGCTGTGTGTGATGCAATTTTTACGGTACATGGACATTTGTGCCGGCGGCATGGCTGTTCATCAGACCCAACATCGCAACCTTCAAGTGGAAAAATGGACACCTCGCTTACATGCAAGACTCGAGCGCAGCTTCCTTTCTGCAAACTACAGAAATGGACGCCGTCACCTTGATTTGTGATCAACATTCACTGCAATTGCTGGATCTGCAAACCACGTGCCTCACTTAATTATTATGAAGGTAAGTTTGTCATTTTTCATTGGCTACATACGTTCTATTCGTAAGTTAGGAAAACCGAAAAACGTATTGGGCGTAGGATGTTAGAATATTCAACTGTGTAATTAGTCGGGTTTACAATATTGAGCCGTCCTCTCCTAGATACTATATTTTTATAACAAGGCCTCCTCTCTTTTTTGCGCTTCTTACAGGCATGCCTCACCCTAGTGTTTCGGAAACAGGCGCTCCACCAACTCAATGATCCTAGTCGTCTCTATTGTCGTTTTCGTAAAAATAAACAAAGATGCTTACAGATCTGTGTTTTGCTTCTTCGATTGAACAATTTATAGAACACCGTGCATCACTGTGTACGTGCGTGTGTGGTATTCATGTGAATTGTGTACCCATGTCCTAGTTCGTGATTATCACCCAGTTTATACCTTTTTTGAGGGACTGAACGTGTTTCCAATTGAAATAAAGCACGCGACAAGAAATTTTCGCTCGCGCCAGCTTCCAATGATCACCCCTATTTTATTTCCGGCAACCGCTTAAAAACTTAACTGATAGCAGTTAATTCGGTACCGCTTCTGAAACAAAATATTCTTCAAGTAATGTTTGCGTGAATATTTGAAAATTGCATAACACGCTTGCGCATTGATGATTTTGACCGAACACAATAAGGGTTGGATATACACTCACCTAAATTGTTTCAATTCACACTCGGTACAGAAAGTCACTAGCTGGTCAATAATTCCTTTTGACTCGCTCAAAAGACTCTCAATTCATCCGCAAAAATTGATATTCAATAGAAACACGGTCCTTGTGTAACTCAATAGGAAAACTCAATAGACGCTTAATTTAAACACAGTACATCCTATGGAGAAAAGTCAATTTAGCCACAATTAAATCTCTATAAGCATTTTTGTAAGCACGCTCCGACAGCGTGTGAACTCATGAGTTCGGGCACGCTTCTCCACTGACTTCGCGTTGAAAAACAAGCTGCCTACTTATTGAAAGCGCACAAATGGTTTATGGCATTGCTCATACCCGATGATGCTGGGCTTCAACTTATACACCTCTGAGGAGTGCCCTTTCCTGGCATTGTTACATGCCCCGAAGTGTGCGCATGATCGTAGCCTCTTTGTGACAAAAAGCGGCATGCCACACACCCCTTACAAAATCGTGTGGAATGCTTTCTTCCGTCACATTCTATTTGAGGCAGAAAAAAACACGGCCTTTTGTCTCCTGTTTATGCATCTGTGGCGATTTCTTAACGCATGCGTGGTGCTTGCTTTCGCGATAATATTGGGATGGATTTTTTTTCTTTCAGCAATAACTGCGTTTTCTCGCATTTTAAAGGATGGTGCGACACTTGGGAGCGCAATCGTCCTATTATAGTCTAATATCGACCCACCCGATGAGCGTCGATGTTTATTGTTTGTATACAAACACTTCCTGCATATTGTTCAGTGAAAGCGTCTTGTGGAGTTGCTACATCCAGATCTGTTTCGTTGGTCTACGCTTTTCTTGGGACGTTAAACCCCACATATCAATCAATCACTTGGTCTCCACTTTTCACTTCCTAGATGTTTGACATAGGGGCCAAACCCGTGAAGCAGGATCTTTGCGAGGCTTCTATGCGCTTGAAATCATGTAGGAAAGATAATTCTCAAAAAGAGTAGGCGCGCGCGCAGTCAGGAATAAATTTTTTGATGCGGAAAGCAGGGCAGGCACGTGGTCTTCACCGCGCAAGTGTCTGCTGCATACGACTGTCGATGAAGACTTGTCGTTGATGATGAGCTTGTTTCTCGCAATATTCTTTTGTCACTTGGCGCACAGGTCACTATTTTTTGGGAATTGTTGAGAAGGAACACCGGGTGTTTTCCCCACACGGAACATGCAATTCGCAACCACGGCGATCGAGTGGCCGTGACGGAACACAGTAATACACCTTCACGCAGCTTATATATACCCTAGTGCGTAATGCACGCACTGAAGGTTGTGCGACTGCCTTCTCGACTCAAAAATCACTGTAGACTGAACATTGACAAAGCACCGAATGAAATGTAGCCGTGGTGGGTCAATATCAGAATAAAACAAGTCACACTAGAGATAAAAGCAATCCACAACAACCTGCTTGTAGCAATAAGACACAAGAAAACTTATACAGATTTTTTAGAAGAACAGCTGTTACTTGCCGAAAAGTTGTAATGTTGTCAATTTCCATTTCTAAACATGTTATTATAAGAAATAGAAAGTTAGCGTAGTGGTCATTTGCACTACATTTTTAGTTCCGGGTCAAACAGCTTACAAGCGTAAGCAGCTGCGTACTTCGTTCGTATAACCCGTGGACGTGGCTTGCAGTACCAAGGGATGCAAAAGGGCTTGGGGTCTCTGGAATCAATATGTCCAGGTTGTGTTAACGCCTTACAATGCACACCACCACTCATTATGCGTGCCGTTCGAAGACGTTATTCAGCAACAAGGGCCCTCTCTCTTATTTTTTTACTTTTTTTCTCCTTATACGCAGTTTTTTAGCCAAAAAATATACAACACACGTATGTGTTTAAAAGAGTTGTCAGGCTGCAGACAGCAGCTATTTGCCCAGAAAACACTCCAAATGTATTTGAAAAAATAAAGAAAAATGAAAAATAGCTAGAAAAGCGAAGGCGTGCTCGTCATTCCGTGAGCAACCTCTCTTAATTGCGACGGCGTCGTCCTACGAGACCAAGAGCCAAAGGCGTTGAGTGCCCTCTCATTGCAGAACAGGTGCAGCATTGTTCTTCCATCTCTCTGATCGTTGCCAGTGTTCTATGTCTTCTGAATTGTGCCCCTCATTAGTCCATCCTTCCGCATTTTTACTGAGTTTCAGTTTGTATTATCCACGAGCACATACATTACATCAAGTGGCAAGCCGTCTGGTAAATTAGTTTTCTTTAGGTAGACGATCCTCCTTCTGTCCTCGATTTCTTCAATAATCCCCCTCAACTTCTCCGTCGAGAACTCTTATTCAACAGTTTCACATCGTTTTCTGTTCTCACCCGTGAAAATAACTTTGATAGCCTCGATTTACCCATTCAACATTTCTCCCAAATGCTTCCGATTAGCATTACTGCCTCGGGCGTCGCTAAACTGATAGAAAAAAAATATCTTGTGCCTCAGGACCTCATAAAATCACAGCTAAAATACCTAAACGTACGCTAACGTGTTCCAGCAAAATATTAGAAGTAATATTTACGCAAACGATAACAGAAAGTACACTTCCGCATGAGTGGAAGCTAAGCAGCGTATCTCTAATATTTAAAGCGGGTAATCGGTCCTTTCCTTAAAATTATCGTCCAATTTCTTTAACTTCTATACTTTGTAAGCTACTTGAGCACATAATATACTTTAGCGTGGTAACCCATCTTGAAAACAACTCCTTATTTTTTTAAAACTCAGCATGTCTTTCACTCAGGTTTTTCCTGGGAATCACAATTTTTTTAGTTTACGACAGACCTCCACTTAAACCTCGACTCTTCATTTCAAACCGATGACACCTTCCTCGATTTTGCTAAGGCGTTCGATCACGTTCTTCATCAAAGACTTATGCTTAAAATTTTCTCCCTTAATCTAGATCTGCTCATACTGTCATGGATACAAGCCTTCTTCATTAATCGATCCCAATACCCAGTCATCGGAGGTCACCGTTGCTCGACTACAAATGTAATATGTGGCGTACCTCAAGGTTCCGTCCTTGACCCTCTCCTCTTTCTAATTTGTATTTATGACCTTCCCTCAAGTGTTACATCTCCGATACGTCTATTTGCCGACCATTGTGCCGTTTACCGCCGTATATGTGATGGCTCTTATCAACTTACCCTCCAAAATGATTTAAGTGTAATTGAAAATTTGTGTGCTTTATGGATGATGCAGCTTAATATTTGCAAGTGTAAATTTATGCAAGTTTCCCGTAAGCGTTCAAATTTAAATTTTCCTTATTCACTGCAGTCTAACCAATTCGCTCTAGCAGAAACGTACCGATACCTGGGCGTTCTCATCAACAGCAAACTAGCATGGACTGACCATATCGCACAGCTTACTGCCGATGTATCCAAAACATCAGGTTTCATCAGCAGATCCCTGTCCTGCTCACCGGCCTCAGTTCGTAAACTCGCCTACGAAACCCACGTCCGTAGTAAACTCGTGTATGCCTCTCCAATTTGGAATCCACAGTAATCTTATTTATCAGACGTCCTTGAAGCCATTCAAAATCGCGCGGCTCGTTTCATAACCTCCCAATACAATTTCCGCACAAGTGTTACTACAATAAAACTATCACTGTCTCTCACCTCTGGATTTTAGACGAAAAATGGCACGCCTTTGTTTATTCCACAAACTGTATTTCACTTATTCTTGCTTACATGGCTTCTTGCTTTTCCCACCAATTCGAACTTCGCGCCGTCTCTTCAATTCTTTGAGTGTCCAAAATTTAAAAGGTTCCACGAACGCTTTTAACAAATCTTTTCTCCCGTTAACAATTGAGGATTGGAATCGGCTTCCACATGCAATAGCCAACGAACGTAATACTCCGAAGTTTAAAACCTTACTCGAAACTCATTTTACAACCGCACCATCATAATTTCTGTATGCAGCCCGTTGCCTTTCTCTCATTATTATGGCACTTTTAATCATGCGATTAGTTGCATAACGAGTTCTGTTATTATTATTACCCCATATTTCCAGTTCTTGAATTGTATCCTACTCGTGTTCTCGGCCTGTAATTGCCTTGGTGTATCCTTGTTCAACCCCCCCCCCCCTTATGTAATATCTCGTCAGGACCCTTAAACGGTCATTGAACAGGCTCCGACTTTTTCTTACACCCCGCATACAAGCTCGGTAATTCGTAGAATAGACCACAGCGATCACGTTTTTTGAATATTACAGCGCTGTGCGCCACGCGGAGCCTCTACATCGAAAAACAACTCCCGCGCATCTTTTTTACGCCTGAACGACCCCCTTGCGCGCGCAGTTACGTCAGCTCGGCGATCGCCGACGTGACGTAGCACGCAGCTCGCCGATCGGTCTAAATCAGGCGTGAACAAACACTAGTGAAGCCAACGTCGGCTCCTAATCCCACTCACAGCTATGAAACTGCCCCTTGTTTCTCGGCACTGCGGTAAAAGAACCAGCCTCGCAGTTGTCGCGTGCACGGGTACACTGCTCGCTGAACTATATCGCCCGTGCGCACGTACGTGCGTACTTCGCCCTTGACATGATCAACATGGGTAAAAAGCGTTGCTCTGTCGTCAGCTGCAAATCGTGCGACTGGGCAACGGAGATGCATCAGCAACGGGTGCCTCACGATGGGGCCCTGCGCGCTGCATGGCTGAAGCGAATCGGCCATCGAGCGACGTACGTCGGGGACCTGATCGTTTGTGGTCGACATATCGCACCTGACGCTTACACGGTTGACCCGCAGCTGGTGCGGCAAACGGTAAACAAACAACTACGCTTCGTGGCAAGCGGAAGTGCGTTGCGACTGATCGAGTTCGCCGATGACGTCAATCGCCGACGTGGGGTCACGTTGCCGAAGTGGGTGGAGTCCCGACGATAAACTACGCCTTCCCCTTTATGGAAGGGAGAAGAGGGGCGAGGCCACGCGAAATTTCGAAACCAACTTAGACCGATGTTATAACCCCTGTAACGTCTTTAATATAGCACGTATTCGCAAAATTGTTTCGGCAGCATGTTCGCCAAGAAGAACTGCACATATATCTCTTTTTTAAAATTTTTGGGCCTCAGGGCTATTTACTGGCCCTTTAAGGGAAAATAAATGAAGATGATGATGATAATGATGATGATGATAAACTCTTTTGTGCCATGTTCGCGGCGCAGAAAATGCAAGGTAAGGGTCGCTGCGCCTCTACCGCCAACGGATGGCTAAACATACTCAGAAACGCTCCCCTTGTATTCGCGACGGGTGAGAAGGCCGTAATGAAAGAAGCGCGCGCAGGTGCAGTCTAGCCCAGCCGTGTAACAAAATTATTATTGCAGAAACATCATGCATCATACGACTGTTCTATAAACTTTGCAGTGGAATTATTATCAATATTTTATCTTGTTAATCATTTTGACCTAGAAATGTTACGTGATAGCCAACGTGTTCATTGCTGTGGTTGCAGGAAGTGTCACAAGATGTCGATATCATCGTTGCGGAAACTGTGTATTTCTTCAGCCTTTTGTGCATAGTAGGATACTTTGAGTAACAAAAAAATCTCTAGTGACTTTTTTGCGCAGCAGTGATTCAGATTAGCTAAGTTAAATATAGTTTGAATGCAGTCATCACCACTTGCTGCAGTCCTCTCCAAATGTAAAGGTATACGTTTATGTACGTACGCAAACGTTTCAGTAATATACGGGGAGCTAAAACTTTGAAAAGCACGTTCTCCGGTAAAGCGGGAAACGCAATTTGATGTTACGGTAACGTGAAAAATTATACGTACAAGCCCTAAGTCCATTTTTACGTTCAACATTCCTTAATACGATAGTACCTTCTAATTTTTGCGGGCAAGTCGCAAAGGGTGTCTGCTGCCTTTTTGATGGAGGCGAAAATTCTGTAGGGCCACTGTGCTCAGATTTGTGTGCATGTTAAAGAACCGCAGACGGTCGAAATATTTGGTGTCCTCCACTACGGCGTCTCTCATAATAATATGGTGGTTTTGGTACGTTAAGCCCCACATATCAATCAATCATTATCATCAAAAGTCATGAAGGAAACTACGGTGGCACAGGGGCTCAAAGAAAATATGAGATGTTAATTGTAAAGTGACCACATGCGCACATCATATGGAACGCTTATTTAACCTGCAATAATGCAGCGTCACTGAAGTAAAATTTTCACTTTTGAATTTGTTTCATTGCGTTTCTCAACAGAGAACGCAATGTTCCGGGCCCCTTATGGTCAAGGTCAACATACCTACCTCTGGGGTACATTAGAATGAGCTATTACGAATGTACATGTATTTTCTTAAGGACATGGCGAGCTATCAGAAGTTCGCTTAAAAAAAAGGTCATGCGGGCAAGCATGTGAGAGCAGAGTGTTTCAATCTGGCCGCGGGGCTTTTTGCGATAAGAAGAGCAATCTATCCAATCTGCGCCATAAAATTAAAAGGGGGAAGGTTGCACTTGGCTTTGTAACGCTCACCAGTGGTGTCAACAGTGCCAACCACCACAAAATTTGCCGTTTGAATAACTTAGGAAATTACGTCGCTAGCTGGCAGTTCAATAGGCAAGATTGTCTACTAAAAGTAAGTTCATCGGCAAAACAAGTTATTTTAGCGCTTGCGACAAGCGTCCAAAAAGAGTATGCTTTTCGCCACACTCCTTGGTTGGCCTTTATTTAAAGTAGGCGCAAACACCTTACAAGTTTTCTGTCTCCAGGAAAAGCAGTGACATTTCGACCCTTGCAATTTTCAACGACGCGCATGAACGTGGAGCATCGCAACCTTCATTTGAATGAACACGCTGTGCACCACAACATCAACGTGTTGAACGAATACTCTAGAGACAAATGCCAAATGATGAAAAGCAATATCCGTGATTAGCGATCAAGCGAGATAAATGGCACCCAGTGCCATTGAGCTCACTTGTGAAGGCATCGAGAACTGCCCACCTGAGTTGTGCCAGTAGTGCTCCACGCTGATCACAGCGGCGACGCTGGCCAGGTAGGCGACGACGAGAAGAAGACGCGTCTTGAGAGTCGCCATCCTGGGTGCTGCACGCTGCCTGCCTTTCTCCCCTTGATAAGATAAGTGCGCTCTCTGGTGGTAATAGCCCGGCTATACACATGTACCATTATTCACTTGATGACGTGGCAGCCTACTTTGTCACTTCTAGGGCGTTCGCTGCATAGTGTTTAGTTACGTGGATCTGTGTAAAGCCACATTCTGAATTCATGCTTTCATCAACCTGAGTTAAATATTGGGGTCGTCAACTACGAATATTCGTCATACATACCGCATCTTTCACGCAAGTACACCACGGGACGCCGTCATTAAATTCAACTGTGAATGCGACTAAGAAAGCGTAAATCACTGAAACAGTCAAGAAACATAACAAGAGTTTAAACAATATGAGCGAATGACTCTAATAGCAATACAAGCGATTTATATGGTAATCATCTTTTAAGGAGCGAAAGTGACGCCTTTGTTTCACATCTGCAGCACAGTCAGCCACTAATAGCAGCTGTTTGTGACACGTGTTGGCTTCCGGCAACCTTGGTTCAACGAGTGGGGCACAGAACTAGGGTTGCTGCGACTGCTTCCAGGCACTTATCTTCATTGAGCAAGGCACTTCCGACGTGACAATTATGGTGAGCGATAACGAGAATAGAGACTTTTACAACCTGCAGCAGATAAGAACGGCATAAAGCATCTGCCTGCGGGCACTGCTTTTGTATTTGATTACATTGGGATAGGCATTCACTATTTAGTTTGATTCCCATAAGCTCCATGCACATTAGCGACACAAAAAGAACTGTGGCAGCGAAATGGCCAGCGTGTGTTGGTACCTTGTGCGATATATGAAGCTGCAAGATTTCTCTTTTTTCAACTGTTATGTCCTCTATAGGCAAATAAAAACCAGGGGCCCTATTAACAGAACTTACCAGCAAATCATCGAGTAACAAATTTTTTCACGTAAGTCTTTTCACAAAGCAAAAAAAACATCATAAAAGGCCATATAGTTATCACATCAGCCAGTTGGATAAAGCGCACTGCGTCGGTCCAGGAACATGTCAGCAATAGTGATACAGTTGCTATATTCAGTGACGTCACAAAAAAGACTCGTGATTGGATTCACAAACCGAAATTCTCGCCAACACAGCGTAGCTACGAGAAATTCCAAAGAGTAGTCTCTACCAGTGTGGCGGAGTTGCCACTCCTGAAGTGGGAGGATTACGGAATCAGTCCCAATTTTCGGGACCCCGAAATGAAATGGGAATGGAATTTGGGTAGGGTGGAGCAAAATCAGATGCGGGGCAGAACGCGAATTTTGACTTTGCCGTGGCCTCTGTACTTGACACAAAAAGTACCTTACCTTGTTTCTATTTTCCAGTGATAAGTGTTGGTACATGCCAACCTTTCCATGTGTAAAGTTTGAAAATTGCTCGCAGCGTTCGCGCGGGAAATATTGCGAGGCTAGTGCCATGCAGTGTTTCAGTGACTTGTCAAAAAGGGGTGAAATTCGGCTCACCCAAATTTTTGGATCAATGAATGAAGCCGCTCCAGCCTCAGTACAATGAGGTAAGTATTTATTTTGTTACTTTATACTACTAGCTACAAACCACCAAAAGTTTAGATCTTTGATTCCCGAGACCAAAGTAGCATTTTTTTTTAATTTGGGTATGTCAGAGAGGCAAAACGCTACAAAAAGGCATCAAGTTGCCATAGTGACTGTCTTGTTAAGTGAATCGTTTATTTGCACTCATTGTACATTTGATTTCCTTGTTTAGGTGGCGTCGGACGTACAAGGTAATAAGACATAGAACTTCCTGCGTGGAAAACGACAATAAAAGCACTGATCGTTGTTAAGGACAGGACTCACTCCATTCGCGCAGCATCGATGTGGTTGCATGGTCCCAAGGATGCTCGTAAGAGGCACTTGAAAAATTGGAATAATCTCCAACTAATGCTGTTCACAGACACATCTTAAAATTAAGCTTTAATTAGGTTTTTCTCATACCAAAATTTTTAAAATAGCAAGTGATAGAAAATCCGAAATTCATAGCCTCACGAAGCCCGCCTGACGAAGTTGAAAGCCACGATGTGTCCGTGCAGTTCTGCATGAAAACGGCAAAAAGAGGTGAAGAGGAGGGGTCGGGAAAATATGCATTTCAATCGTTAAATAATTCGATGAAGCGTAAGCCTTCAAAAAAGACAACATTAGCACAAATAAAGACTGACACTGTCGGACCTGCAAAGAGTTCGGAGCAATAGACCACCGGGGCCTGTCTGTTCTCATTGCGTGGAGGGCAAGAACTTAAGTGTGAATAACCACTGCGTGGAGCACAAGAACTTATGGGCACTGCGTGAGGAGGGCCTACGGACTGAATTTCAAGTGCTTTTACTTTAGCAACTAAAGAGTTGTTATTTCTTTGTTTAATAAAGTTTTGAACAGTGGCAACATGGTCATATTTATGTTGCACATACCTTATACTTAAAGAAAAAGTTCTGCATTCCTATTTAATGGTAACGAGGGAAAGTCAAATTTATATTCACTT
Source organism: Rhipicephalus annulatus (assembly GCA_013436015.1). Lineage (NCBI taxonomy): Eukaryota > Metazoa > Arthropoda > Arachnida > Ixodida > Ixodidae > Rhipicephalus > Rhipicephalus annulatus. The sequence goes on along the minus strand of WOVY01011200.1, from coordinate 94,244 downwards.
CTAGTAGGCTTTTGTCCTAATTGGGGGGCGCCACAAGAAAACCAAAATTAACCTGAATGAGAGATCACGACGTCCTGCACTATCAACTGTGACTTGTCTAAGGCGTTAGAGAAGGCATGAATTGAGCAAACATCGAACCATACTTATATGGAAAGAGGCGCAACTTCGCAAAGTGGATTCGAAAATGTCGGCCTGAAGTTCGCACTTCCGATTCTATGCAACCATGTATTTTGTCTCACCTCGTAGCACTTAGCGGTATCATAAAAAGGTTTCGGCCGTCACTTGTTCCCGCATTAGAAGGCGCAACAACCACCCACGGCAATGAACAGCGACGTCCTTCTTGAATGAAACGTATTTCGCAGCACACCGCGCACGGAAGGACAAATTCGTATCCGTCAAAACAGATGCTCTGTGCCCCAAGGAGTCCGCGCCTGCAGAGCCCAGATGGCTGTCGCTAGCGACTGTATCAGCAAACAAACACTGCGAGCGGTCCCAGGTGACGCAATCTGCCTAATACCGACGCGGTGCCAGCCTCGGAGAGGTCAGGGGAGGAAGGAAAGACAGGAGGCGCGCGATTAACCACATACGTCACTGTTCTGCAAAGTTTTAGGGGCTTTAACCAAAATTGCTCTCGTTGTGGTAATCATACAGTTAATAACGATAATAACTATATTTATTATGTATATGATTTATTATGTTTCATATGTATATTATGTATTATTATGTAGTTATGTATATTATGTATATATTATACATAATATACATAATAATCTCCCATGGAGTATGACTTATGAACATGTTGAACTCACGGTTCCAGGCATAGGGTCAAAAGCCCTGCTCTAGTCTCCACCGCTAAAGCAGCTTTCTCTTCTCTTGTTATATCAGAAGTACAGTGAGCATACTCATCTATATACTGACGCTTCAACTAAAGTGGATGGGTCGGCAGGGTCGGTGATCTTTCCTGCAACAGCGACCACGGTGAAGTTTCGGTTATCCCACCAGACATCATCGACAGCTGCGGAACTTGCTGCTCTGCGTGGCGCAGTTAAAGTCAATAAACGCCAAGAAGCCAACAAATGGAGCGTGTTCACGGACTCTAAGGCAGCACTACAGTGTTTTATATTCGCCTTACGCCGGGGACCTCATGAACAACAAGTGCTGGAAATTAGAGAGCTGCTTCACCACCTCTTCGACGAAGGACACAGAATCACGTTTCAGTGGCTTCCAAGTCATTGCGGCTTATTGGGCAACGAACATGCCGATGCAGCTTCTCGATCAGCACACGGAAACGGTGAAGAAGAATCTATACCATTTTCAAGGACTGATGCTCTAATGACAATCCGAAAAATTGCTAATGCAGAATTAAAATCCCTGTGGAACGCCGAGTGCTTACGGCACACGCGAGTGCATAGACTGGACACGTCTCGTCGACTCCGGCCTCCGTCTAGACTCTCTCGACTCGAGATAACGGTGCTTTGCCGACTATGGCTTGGTGTCGCCTTCACCAAAGCTTTCGCCTTCTGTATCGGCGTGGAAGACAGTGCTGCTTGCGGTCATTGCGGCCGCGATGAAACTATTAAGCACGTTCTCTGTCACTGCCCTTGTTACAGCGTGCAAAGGCGGCAACTAGCTGCTGCGTTAGCTCGCCTTGACGACAGACCTGTGTCTGAACAATCAGTGCTTGAAAGCCGACATGATTTGTGTGCTCACAGAAAATCAGTGAAGGCCTTACTGAACTTTTTGCGTGGCAGTGGCCTATTGCATGGATATAGCACCACAGCCCCCCCCCCCCTTTTTTTGCGCGCGTCTATTTCCCTCTTCGCTTTCTTTCCCAACTTTCTTCCCCCTTCCCCTAGTGCAGGGTAGCAAACCGGATGCTCCATTTTCTGGTTAACCTCTCTGCCTTTCCCTCATTTTATTTTCTCTCTTTCTACATAATAACTTTATGGCGGTGATCACTTGCATGCGCGGAGCCTTCGTCGGGCTCCGCCGCGGTGGTCTAGTGGCTAAGGTACTCGGTTGCTGACCCGCAGGTCGCGGTATGAAATCCGATGGCGGCGGCTGCATTTCCGATGGAGGCGGAAATGTTGTAGGGCCGTGTGCTCAGATGTGGGGGCACGTTACAGAACCACAGGTGCTTGAAATTTCCGGAGCCCTCCATTACGGCGTCTCTTATAATCATATGGTGGTTTTGGGACATTAAACCCCACATATGAATCAATAAGCCTACGTCGCAGGTGTTATCACTGCATGGTTGCCGCCGCTTGCGACCAGGACAATTTTCCATAGCATTCAAATTTTCATGAAGGAAACAGCTTGCTTGAGTGCGCGAGACATGCGCTGTGATCTTGCGCCGGATTCGACGTATGACGCGCTGGTGCAGCAGCCGGTTCGGTGATGTTCTGTTGTGGTTGGAGGCCAGGTTGGGCATCCAGCGTGCGTCAAATGCTGCTTTCAGGTGTCGATGGCCTCGGTAGAGGTGAAGTTGGTCTCGGTGGCGTGCTCCGCCGATGAGGTAAGGGTCTCACTTTCTGTGCCTTTTGATACTTGTTTCTTCCATGCGTGTGCTCTGTTGCACGTAAACTATCGGCGTCGGGTTTTCGTGCCGTCGTTTGATCTCGGCGACGCGTGTTTAGTTAAGCGCCTGTTTGGGACAAACACCATGCACAAGTTCACTTCTGTAGAGCGCAGCACCTTTTCCACATTTTCCAGTGTAAAATTAGTTGTCTGGCACCCAACCGGAGGAAAAATCGCCGGCGGGAACTTCACCCATCCCTTCATAGCAAAGCCATGCAAAGCGTTGTTGTCTTCTAGGCTTCCAGAAAGTTCCGTGGCTTTCAGTGGCGCCTCCATGGGCGCTTATGCAAGCTATGCAAGCAGTCTGCGCTCTTTCCTGTCTCTTGATTCTTGTGGGCGCGACACGCTACCTCTTGAATGATAAGAATCACCAAGCTGCAAAATGGTCTTATTATTAAAGCAACCTTGTTTAGTTAGCAGAGTTTGGGATCGATGGCTTTCCCTTGTCAGTCACCAACCAGGATTTTGTCTTCCACTTTGCAGGAAGGTTAACCCGGCCCAGTTGTCCGGAGCTTATGTTGACTTACTGCTTCTTTTAACGCGATAACTTTATAGGGCTCGTGTCGCAGAAATTCCGCCGTAAGCATCGGCCCCGTTGGTTGTGAGTGAGAAAGTTCGTTACAGAGATCAGCACCGGAGGCCGCTACTTGTCCGCGTGTGTGCACGTGATCACACTGAAAAAAGTCGCGCATTTGAAAAACAAAAAGAAATAAGTGCTCAATGTCACGAGGCGTAGGTGACCTAGTTTCTTTGCCCCTGCCACCCCTCCCTCCTTAGCTTCCAGTGCTTTCGTCAGGACGGGAAAAGAGAGAATGCAATTGCAGCATGCAACGAACCTTTGTAACTCCTCTCGCACTCGACAGATTCTTAAATATTTTATAGCGTTAAATTCACGAGACAATAAGCTCTTCTGATGAATTCCTTTCATGGTTACTTGGTAAAGTGTTTCAAGGCCATTTTAACGCATTTTGTTCGACAGGTGTCACGACTAAAACGAGCCCATTCGGCGATTTGTAAATGCATTTGGAAAGCCATCAAACTACGTCGAAAAAAGCCAGGATAGTGCAGCCATCGCCGCTAAAAACACGCAGAAACTTTCAAACAGCTTTAAAAATATACAACTATGTCCGTCTAGTGCAAAACATATGTGTTTCCGGAGGAGTTGATCGAGCAAACAGCAAATGCTAGATAATGCGCTGCAATCTGTGAGGCAATGTGGGCCTTTTTATAGCCTCCGGGATGGCGAGGTCGCGGCATGTATCTTGGAGGCCATGCAACTCTTGCTTTAGATGGAAAACCTGTGTGTACCATTCCCGCGCGCACGCTGGTACAATCTACTATGTGTGTGTGTGTGTGTGTGTGTGTGTGTGTGTGTGTGTGTGTGTGTGTGTGTGTGTGTGTGTGTGTGTGTGTGTGTGTGTGTGTGTGTGTGTGCGAGCGTGTGCGTGTGCGTGTATGTGTGCGTGTTGAGACGTCCCCCGCTACGCCACCGATTGCCAAAGAGAGGGAAGACCACTCAACTCCTTTTTATCCGGTTCCCTCTTGGCTACGTGTCTCAATCACTTTCCACATACAGGGATCCGTGCTTGGGCCGGGAAGTAAGAGACGTCATGATCTTTTCTTATATCATGGACGCATTTAATTCAATAGCAAGTGCGAATGGCGTA